>OY829915.1:106753782-106820753 GCA_963691935.1 Nephrotoma guestfalica
GCATTCAGAACTCTTTCGGACGAAGCAGCCTGCGTCATTGCGGGAATGTGCCCATTTGATCTCCTGGCAGCGGAACGGCAAAAGTCATATTTGAATAGCCTTGGAGGAACACCGGATAGACCAATGGTGCGAGCGAACAACACAAGAACGTACAGTGGGGATACTCTCCTTGATTGGCAACAGCGTTGGAACCGTTCGGAGAAGGGACATTGGACTCGACAACTAATTCCTGAAATAGGCCCGTGGATAAACCGTAAGCATGGCGAGGTTGGCTTTTACCTAACACAACTCTTAACAGGTCACGGATGCTTTCGATCATACCTTAATCGTTTTGGGCATGATGATTCACCGTATTGTCCATCCTGTAGAGATTCCGTAGAAGATGCTGAACACGTGTTTTTTGTATGCACACGGTTCCAGGGAAATAGAGAAGTGCTGGCTGGAGTCATCGATCAATTTGATATTACCCCAGAGAACATAGTTGAAGTGATGCTGGCATCCCCAGAGGCATGGATTGCTGTAGCAAATTTTGCAACAACAACGATTAAGGAGTTGCGACGGTTGGAACGCCAACGTCGCCAAGCAAGATAGCCCGTACCCTTAGTTGCGTGGGAGATGTGATCGTACAATTAGTACAGGCGCCTTCCCTTTCGAAGTAATACCTAGCGGTCGTTCCGGGGGGAAAGGATGCAGGAGGTGGTTTTAGTGAGTAGGAGTCTCACACCGTTGTGGTGGATAGCTATGTTATCCCCTACATCGTCCATGATGGATTTCCACCTACCTTATAAAAAAAAAAAAAAAAAAAAAAAAAAAAAAAAAAAAAAAACATACATACATACATACATACATACATACATACATACATACATACATACATACATACATACATACATACATACATACATACATACATACATACATACATACATACATACATACATACATACATACATACATACATACATACATACATACATACATACATACATACATACATACATACATACATACATACATACATACATACATACATACATACATACATACATACATACATACATACATACATACATACATACATACATACATACATACATACATACATACATACATACATACATACATACATACATACATACATACATACATACATACATACATACATACATACATACATACATACATACATACATACATACATACATACATACATACATACATACATACATACATACATACATACATACATACATACATACATACATACATACATACATACATACATACATACATACATACATACATACATACATACATACATACATACATACATACATACATACATACATGCATACATACATACATACATGCATACATACATACATACATACATACATACATACATACATACATACATACATACATACATACATACATACATACATACATACATACATACATATGAAAGGTGAGCCTTTTAAACAAGCTATAAATCATATTTGCACTGCATCTAGTTTGGCTGCTACGTGACTTTAAAGTTGAAAAATTACAAAATTTTAATTTTTTTCGTTGTTAATGTGAATCAAATTTAGGGAAAAGCGCAACATACGAGTATATGCTATTCCTAGGAATAACTTTGATCACAATTAAGTAGAGCTGCAAATGAGTATAAAAACAAAACTTTATGTTACATAATTTGAACACCAGAGGCTAAAATTATGGATGCATTTAATACTTCGAAATATATGGCAGAAATGTCGAAAAATCTCATCAAAGGCCACGGACATGGTAGCTTCTCAGGACCTAGAAAAACTAGATCTGGAGTCCCTCCTGAAATAATTACATTAATAGAGGAATTCTACAGAAGTATGGACATCAGTCGTCAGCTTCCTGGAACCCACGACTTTGTTAGTATTCCTGATCTTGATGGAGGTCGTATTAAAAAACAGAAAATGCTAGTTTATGCAACTTATCCGAGGCATACCAGCATTTTTTGGAACAAAATTCAAACTAAAATATTGGATTTTTTACATTTGCCGAGCTTCGCCCAAAAGAATGCATATTAGCTGGAAAACCAGGAACACATAATGTTTGTGTGTCCATAATTCATCAGAATAACAATTTATTATGTCCGGTTATATCAAAAATTTTAAATTGCGATCCTGCCATTATTATTTAAAAACAGTTATTAAAGAACATATCCTGTGAAAATTGTACATGGGATTGTTGGGAAGGTAAGATTATTAGTTATATTATGCAATTCGAAAATATTTAAAATTGGTCTAAATGGACGTTACTTTTATCTTTGTTTACAAGTAAATGTGGAGAATGTAACAGTCTGGTGTATAAATTAATAGAACAACTGAAATATGCTGCAAAATCTGGAGTAATAGATAAAGTGACTTACAATAATTGGATTTCCGTTCAAAATATATACAAACTGATAAAGATCACGTCTTCAGTTGACGAAATTGCCGATATTTTATCAGAATCTTCAAAATTCGGATTAGCAGCACTTCGCAAACATGACTACATAACTAAAGCACAGTCAAGATATCTAAAGTCAGTAAAAAGTAATTTACAAGAAGGAGAATATGTAGTGATTCTGGATTTTTCGGAAAATTTTAAATTTGTCACTCAGAATGAAGTACAAGCAGTTCTTTGCTCCTAGCCATGGAAAGAGACCATCAGATGGTATAGGAGGCACCATTAAGAGAACCGCTAGATTAGCATCATTGAGAACTGTTGACGACAGTCTTTTCAATAACCCAGAAGAATTTTTTAAATGGTGTAAATTAGAAGTAACATCAAGTCCGTACACTTTGACTATGTATCTAAATTAGAATACACATCAACTAAAAAGTTACTTATAAGAGATTTCGTAATATTAGCACAGTTAAAAATACTATACAAATATTTCAGGTAACGCCAAATGCCGACTTAAACTTTGTTAATACTAAAATGTTTTCAAATTCAATAGTTGTAAATAAAAGTTGTTTATGAGGAAAAATTCTTTCTGTAATATTTAAATGTGTTTCTTAATTTGTTCTTGTTGACCCATTTCAAGTATTGTATTAATGTGTTGTAAAATCATAAAATTAGTGCAGGACCGAGAAATTCTCTTTGCTTCTAACTTTAAACAAACTTGTTATGAATAATAAAATTTTTGGAAGTCATGTTTGAATTTCATGTTTGTTATATTTTCAATGTATAGTCTTGATTAAAAAAAAAATGTAAAATGTTTTTTTTTAAAAAGAGAATTTTTTTTTGTTGTTGTTGTTAAACATACAGGATGTCAAATTTTGATAAAAATGATGAACATGATGTTGTATATATGGCTATAAAAAGAAAACTAATTATCCGATACTTATAAACCTGGGCTCATTTTAAAGATAAATGAATAGGGATTCTAAAAAAACTATAAAATTCGTACCATGTTTCAACTCTTCCCTTAACTCTTTTTTTTTTAATTTTTTCCTCATTTAATTCTATTGAACACACCAAAAAATTGTACTTGTGTTATTTTTTGTTTTCTTGCAAAAGACGTTTGAGTATGAAGATCTACCCATTTTTTGTATATAAAATCAAAGTCAATGTGGTATTTTTTATTTTTTTTTTTTTGCAAGGAAACAAAATATCGCAAGTCCAATTTTTTAGTATATATATTTTTATTACTATTATTTTTATTATTATTATTATTATTTTATTAAATGTATTACAAAATAAATAAAGAAATTTAAAAGCATTTACACAATCAAAATTTACATGTTACATAATGTTCACTATTTGAATATTTTTTACATTTTAACTTGCCTTCTCCTGAAGGTATAATTGCGTGAAAATCGCGGGTTCCTTTTATTGTTTTCAAATTCCCCTGCACCATCAGTAACATAATAAACTTTAGATAAATCCGGAATTTTTGTTTTCAAAAACTGCAATAATTTTTCTATGAACACGTAAACTGCTACGGCGTCATGATGGAGACAATCTGATTAATATCAGCTGGAATGCTGCAATTTATCTCTTTGATTTTTGTAAATTACAAACGGTCATCCGTTTAGTTGCTTGTTTGTTGTTCCAATAAAAAACCCTGGTGGGGTTCCACCCCAATGGAAAACCCTGTGCTGCATTTTGCATTATAAACGCATAATTTTCTGCAACGTCACACGAAACCAGTACCTCTGTGGGCTCCAGAGTTAACTTTTTATTTTTGATGAAACCAGATTGTTGCAGTGTTATAAAGCAATGGGGAATCAGATTTTTCAGCTTTATTATGAAGTAATCCAGAAAATCATCTAATGGTTTTGAAAACTTTTCCAAATTGCATCGGTCAGTTGAAACCCACTGACTGAACGATAATTCAGCATCCAGACAATCATTGACCAAAAATGCGTTTCTTAAATATTCGCGAAAATTATCCAATCCTGAGCAGTTCTCGCATTGCAGAAGATAACATGTTGATGTTGGATCTTTACATAATATGGATGAAATGCAGTCCTGGTATCGCGAAATTTTTCCATTGGTGACAGTTTCCATCCTGGTTCCATAAATAATTAATTTGACATTTTGGTGTATTATACAAACACAAACTGTATGTATTCCGCTGCTTGGACACAGTATTTAGGACGAAGCAGACCTGGCTCATCATCCTTATATTTGATTTTGTACCCCTCATAGCACTCCTTTAATGTGCACATCATTAGACGTTTCTGAAGTTTAACTTTTTCAATAGTTATATAATCGTTTTTCCCAGGCATTATACGACTAACATCATCATCATTATAATATTCTATCACTGTGTCTCTGAGTTCATCACTTATCCGTTTGCCAGCTTTGGGTGCTGGAAGGCTCAGTGACCCATTCTTGTTTTGAATATTTTTCGCTGTTCGTACCATATATTGCGTTGTGTTAAATTCTTCCTGGATTTCTTGTATTGTTAGTGATTTCGGCAACGTAGACAGCAAATGTATTTTATCACAATTTTTCTCCAACTGTTGAAGTTTGGCTTTTAGTTGATCCATGAATTCATCATAAAGGCGTGCCTTATGATGATTTTCCGCTGAGTGAGTCAAAAGAGGCTCGATACCAGATACCGAAGATGTTGATGATGGCGTCAGTGAGGTAGTTAAATTTAGTAATTTTTGCTGCTCATGATATTGCCTGGATTCCAACTTACTCGGATATATAGGAGACAAGCCAATGTCTGGTAATATTTTATTAAGTTTTTCACGAGCGATAGCACTTTATATTTGGCACCCCTCACTTTCACTACTACTCGAAATATTCTCGTCACTGCGTGTTGATAATGTCTGCGGGGTAATAGGTGAATTTCATGAATCAGTAACGGGTGACACTTCGCTTTCAATTTTCTGACGTTTAGAAGATACCAGGTTACACGTTGTACAAATCGATGAATCTTCATTTACTTCAGTCGAGCGCAGCAAATGATTTTTAATACAATCAGAAACTTTTCTTAAATTTTTCGAACATTTTGTCTCAGGAAATGGCTTACAACACTTTTTGAGCCCAAACATTATTACACTTATTAATTGAACTACTTTAAATTAATTTTTTGTTATTTAAACAAGCAAATGCTTCAAATAGAACTTCACAAGTTAAACTAACTGAAATATTATTTTGAACTCTAATTTATACAAAAATGTTAACAAAAGCCACTGGTTATGTTATTTTACAGGCCTACTCCCTCTTCTATAGAATCTCAAAAAAATTATTTCAGGAATACAGATAAATTTTTAAAAATGCGATCCAAAAGGTTATATTCAGGTACAGAAAATAGTGATTAAACCTAACCAAATAAATGAGTCATGCCAAAATTTTATTATTCTACTAATTACTTTAGGGGTTATCCATAAACTAAGTCACGCGTTCAGGTACAGAAAATACGCTTAATCCTAACAAAATAAATGACTCATGGCAAAATTTTATTGTTCTACTAATTGCTTTAGGGGCTAACCATAAACTATCTCACATTTTTATGGGGGAAGGAGTATCGATTGTTGTGACGTGTGTCGCTGGAGGAGGAAGAGTTTTATAAAATGACAGATTGTGACGTGACGTCACGTGGCAACGTGTCTAATTATAATTACAGCAGTCAATTTGATAGGATAAACATTCAATATAACAATTTGAAATCAGAAGCTATTGTTCCATCTTTTGAACAAGATAGCGTTGAAAATCGCAAAAAATTTTAATCAAATGGAATAATTTTGCTAAATAAACACGCAAAACGCTGAAAGGAAGTTAAAAATTATCAAACCTAGGGTGATGTAATTTATGAACGATTTGTGAACTGAATAATTCTAAACAGTTACTTTATCAAGTTGATCGTAAAAATAGTTGAAAATAAAAAATACCACATTGACTTTGATTTTATATACAAAAAATGGGTAGATCTTCATACTCAAACGTCTTTTGCAAGAAAACAAAAAATAACACAAGTGCAATTTTTTGGTGTGTTCAATGGAATTAAATGAGGAAAAATTTAAAAAAAAAAAAAAAAATAGGTTTTTGAGAAAATTCTAAAATACTATTTTGGCGGCCATTTTGAATAGGAAGAGTTGAAACATGGTACGAATTTTATAATTTTTTTAGAATCCCTATTCATTTATCTTTAAAATGAGCCCAGGTTTATAAGTATCGGATAATTAGTTTTCTTTTTATAGCCAACAACATCATGTTCAACATTTTTATCAAAATTTGACATCCTGTAACTTTCACAACAACAACTACAAAATTTTTTTTGTTATACAGTTTTTTTTAACAATTACTACACATTCAAAACATAAAAAGTAAAAAATTTAAACATGACTTCCCGTTCCATATACCAAATTTGTGGTTTGATGTAATATTCGCCATATATATATATATATATATATATATATATATATATATATATATATATATATATATATATATATATATATATATATATATATATATATATATATATATATATATATATATATATATATATATATATATATATATATATATATATATATATATATATATATATATAACGGGTGATTTTTTAAGAGCTTGAGAACTTTTTTTAAAAAAAAAACGCATAAAATTTGCAAAATCTCATCGGTTCTTTATTTGAAACGTTAGATTGGTCCATGACATTTACTTTTTGAAGATAATTTCATTTAAATGTTGACCGCGGCTGCGTCTTAGGTGGTCCATTCGGAAAGTCCAATTTTGGGCAACTTTTTCGAGCATTTCGGCCGGAATAGCCCGAATTTCTTCGGAAATGTTGTCTTCCAAAACTGGAATAGTTGCTGGCTTATTTCTGTAGACTTTAGACTTGACGTAGCCCCACAAAAAATAGTCTAAAGGCGTCAAATCGCATGATCTTGGTGCCCAACTTACCGGGCCATTTACTGTGTGGCATGTAGCGCCATCTTGTTGAAACCACATGTCAACTAAGTTCAGTTCTTCCATTTTTGGCAACAAAAAGTTTGTTAGCATCGAACGATAGCGATCGCCATTCACCGTAACGTTGCGTCCAACAGCATCTTTGAAAAAATACGGTCCAATGATTCCACCAGCGTACAAACCACACCAAACAGTGCATTTTTCGGGATGCATGGGCAGTTCTTGAACGGCTTCTGGTTGCTCTTCACTCCAAATGCGGCAATTTTGCTTATTTACGTAGCCATTCAACCAGAAATGAGCCTCATCGCTGAACAAAATTTGTCGATATAAAAGCGGATTTTCTGCCAACTTTTCTAGGGCCCATTCACTGAAAATTCGACGTTGTGGCAGATCGTTCGGCTTCAGTTCTTGCAGGAGCTGTATTTTATACGGTTTTACACCAAGATCTTTGCGTAAAATCTTCCATGTCGTCGAATAACACAAACCCAATTGCTGCGAACGGCGACGAATCGACATTTCACGGTCTTCAGCAACACTCTCAGAAACAGACGCAATATTCTCTTCTGTACGCACTGTACGCATTCGTGTGGTTGGTTTAATGTCCAATAAAGTAAACTGAGTGCGAAACTTGGTCACAATCGCATTAATTGTTTGCTCACTTGGTCGATTATGTAGACCATAAATCGGACGTAAATCGCGAAACACTTTTCGAACCGAACACTGATTTTTGTAATATAATTCAATTATTTGCAAGCGTTGCTCGTTAGTAAGTCTATTCATTATGAAATGTCAAAGCATACTGAGCATCTTTCTCTTTGACACCTTGTCTGAAATCCCGCGTGATCTGTCAAATACTAATGCATGAAAATCCTAACCACAAAAAAATCACCCTTTATATGTATATATATATATATATATATATATATATATATATATATATATATATATATATATACATATATATATATATATATATATATATATATATATATATATATATATATATATATATATATATATATATATATATATATATATATATATATACGAGTATATATATATATATATATATATATATATTATATATATATATATAATATATATATATATATATATATATATATATATATATATATATATATATATATATATATATATATATATATATATATATATATATATATCCCGTATATAGTTACGGGAATCGCGTAGTAATCACGGAAAGTAGTAATTTTATTAGACGCTTTTACACAATTAGGAAAACAATAATGACAAAGATTGTTACATAATATTTTCTTATATACTAAATTTGCTATATACTCGCAATTTCTGCCTCGAATTAGGAAAACAATAATGGCAAAGATTCTTACATAATATTTTCTTATATACTAAATTTGCTATATACTCGCAATTTCTGCCTCGACATGAAATTGCGTTTTCGTTTTATTTTGGATTTTGAAATATTTAATATGGGTCAATAATATAGCGTAAACATATTTTATTTATTGATTTTACATATTTTGCATACTTTATACAATTAATATTTTGTAAATTGTTTTGCAAGTAGGCGTTTGGTGGTCAGCTATTTTATTGATGTACTCATGTCGCGTGTTGTTCATAATGAGACCGATATTGTTGATGTGACATAACTATATATAGGGTTTTCCAATAGGAGTGATATGATTTTTAAGTGACGTTTCAGCCATTTGTAATCTGTCATTTTCTGTTTCATTGTATTCAGTCATGTTTACAATTTCATCATGGTGAGATATACGCAAGAACAATGTTTACAAATTGCAATTACAAACGATAACGATTTTTTTTTTTAAAATCATCTTCTCCGATGAGACTCACTTTCATCTGAGTGAGTGAAAATCCACAAATTATTCATGAAAAACAATTACATTCACCTAAATTGACAGTTTGGTGTGGGTTTTGGTCTGGTGGAACCATCGGTCCGTATTTTTTTCGAAATGAAGCTGGTAACACCGTTACTGTCAATGGAGATCGGTATAGATCGATGATAACCAACTTTTTATGGTCGAAATTGGGAGAAGTTGATTTCGACAACATTTGGTTCCAACAAGACGGGGCTACGTACCACACAGCAAGTGCAACAATTGAATTATTGCGAGAAAAGTTTGGATCATATCACTCTTATTGGAAAACCCTTATATATTTATATATATACATACATACACACATATATACATATATATGTACATATACATACATAAATACATACCTACATAAATACATACATGCACACACATATCCGTTGCACGGATTACAAAATATACACGATTGAAAATAGACGACTTCTCTTAGGTGCGGCTTTTATTGGTAACGTTATGCTTGGTCACATTGATTCAGCTTACATTTTGGAAAACATATCAATTCAAGTGCCTTGCAGAACATTTCGAAACCATGAGTTTTTAGCACTAGAACACCATTTCGCAAACTATGGAAAAAATAACCCCATTTATTAATGGGGTTGTCTAAATCTTTCAACATCGTCGACGACCTATTTGACTTTAATTTATCAAACGACAACTTCAAAACTATCCTTAAAAATTATTTTTTAAATTTTTACTTGTTAAATCAAAATTTGATTTATATTTTTGTGAGTACTTTATTTGAATTTTGAATATTTTTGTTTTGGTTAATAGTTTTGGTTTCTGTTCTTATCAGAAATATGTAGTTGATGGGTTTGGTTACAAATTGAAGGCCACAATTTCTTAGTTGATGTGGATTTCGAGATTGTTAACTGATTTATTTAAGTAAAAAAAATGTTTGATTTAACTGAAAATCAGAAAATAATTAAAAATAATTTTCAACTGCTTATCAAACTTTCAAAAGAAAAAAAATACATTTATTATCTATTTACTCAAAAACCAATAAAAAACGAAATCACGTGTCTCATGTAGACGCGTGACGTCACATAACATGTGCAATATTACACCTTTCCAAACCCACACACCATGCCCCAGGCATACATGTATAGGGCTAAATAACTTTTTTTTAAATGCAATAAAACAAAAAGTTCTCAATATTTTTTCAAATTTATTTTTTCATTGTAAAGAACAATCCTTCCGATTAATTATGGAATACTATTTCATTCATATGACTGCCTTGGCTGGCCTTGAAATACCCCATACGGTCGGCCCAATTTTCGAGCACATTTTCGATGGTATGCGGCATTATGTCTTCAATGGCAATGCGAATATTGTTCTTGAGAGTCAACCGTTGCTGGTTTATCGGCGTAACACTTGTCTTTGACGGCACCCCAAAGATAATAGGCCAACGGCGTCAAATCACAGCTCCGAGGCGGCCAAATCACATCAGCGTTTCGGCTGATAATTCGATCTTCGAAGACAGTGTGCAAAAGATCAATTGAAACGTGTGCTGTGTGGCACGGAGTGCCGTCTTGTTGAAACCAAATGTTGCCTATGTCCTCCTCTTCAAGTGCCGGGAACAAAAAATTGTTATCATGGCGCGGTAGGGCTCACCATTGACAACGGCGGCTCCTTGCACATTTTCAAAGAACAATGGTCCAATCATGCCACCGGATCAAAATCCGCACCACCAGTCACTCGTTGATGATGCATCGGCTTCTTTACGATCACGTGCGGATTCTCCGTGCCCCAAATGCGACAATTCTGCTTGTTTACATAGCCGCCAAGATGGAAATGCGCCTCATCCGAAAAGATGGTTTTTTTGCCAAAATTTTCGAATTAATGTTTCAATATTTCCCAGCGCGTTGTTCAAGCGAATACAAAACTAACTTTCTGTCAAATCAGAAGTGACATAACCCTTACCATACTCAAAAAAACCGCTATTCAAAAAAAAATTATTTGGCTCACCCTGTATATACACATACACACATACACATGCATATACAAACACACATATCACATATATACAATACCATATATCTAACAAATAATTGTTTCATTGATTTTTCTTTTTTTTTACTACCCACTCGAAAAATAAAACAAAATTGACAAAAGACATGTCAAAAATTTACTGGAAATTTTCTTATTGGCTTTCTTATTACTATCTGTGTTAAGGATGAAACACACCAAGCAGCAGTAGCGAGCAGCAAATTTAAATATTGGCTTATTCGCTTATGTAATGATACAAAATCATAGTTTGATTATAAATATAGGTATTTGTAATAAAAGAAATCAATTATATTGTAATCTTAATAGAAAAATTTACATTTAAAGAAATCATATTGAATGATGTTGCATCTATCGCGGCATCAATAGGTTCCACAATCAGCAGGTTCAATTTAATGCTCTTTGCTGCTACTCATAACCTCAATAAAATGGTTCTACTACTAAAACATAACAAACTATTGTGCTGGTTGATGTGCACACCCATACGCAGTCGTTGGTGTGGATTGCTTGGAATATGTTGCGCTCCTCTTGGTGTGTTTCATCCTTTAATGTGGTGAGACTACGAAAGAAACGAAGATTGAGACCGGATTCATGAGGCCTCGTGTGGATTAGCAAATAAATGTCATTTATTACGCCGCATTCTTTCATTACAGAGAGAGAGAGAGAGGGAGAGAGAGAAAGCACTGTTGCCAAATTCAAAAAAATAATCGTTTTAAAACACTACAATGAATTTTTACAAATACATATATCTATGTGTACTAAAATATAAATTGAGCATTAACAATATTCTTTTTCTTTTCAGTATATTTATAAATTTTATTTCCCACTTTTACATACTTTACGAAAATTAGCTAACTATGCTAATATATGTATATAATAAAACTATTTATCATTTTACTTATTTAAATTTTCCTATAACAAAAAAAAATATTTGGGTTGTATTCCAGTACACAGTAATACAATTTTTTAAAGCACACACATCGTAATTTCAATGATCATTGAAATTTTTGATGAAGATAAACCAAATAAACACAAAAACACCACACTCTGTTATATTTTATTTTCATCCATTTCTCTCATTTGACTTTAAACTAAATCATTGCGTATACCCATAATATTATTTTATGTAATGATTGTGTGAACGTATATAACAGTATATATACGAGTATACAAGAAAAAAAAAATTGTACATGTGTATATAAAAACATAAGGTCTATCCGCCGTCACACCTTGATTCCCCCCCCTCCCCTCTTCATCTACAACCTGTTGTTAGTTTGTAGGTGAAGGGGAAGAAAATGAGGAAAGAATCACGGCGAAAGAATCAAAGTGTGGAATGGCGGTATAAACATATTTCTCATTTTAATTTTTAATATTCTTCTTCTACATACTCGTATTAACGCAATGTATATAGCTTCCAGACAAACAGACGTAAACCAGACCACACCACTATTACGGCGAAATATTACAAATGCGTATTTTCTTATATCAAGCACAACTACTAAAAATAAAATTAAAATTCAAATGGATATTTTATATAAAATACGAATTAAACAAAATATGAATATAAAATATGAACTAAAATAATAGAAACACTTATCTTTCGAATCCTTTGGAATCCCCACACAGTAAACATACACTCGTACATAAAAATGAGTGTGATGCACTCACCATTACTGCGACACATACACCCTTATTCCCTTAGTCGCATCACTTCATGCGACGTGACTATGTTGCGGCTGTTTTTTAAATCTTAGTATGCTGCCTTATAAATACATTTTTATGACTTCTACCACCTCAAACGACAATTTCCATCACTTGAAATTTTGATGCGACTAATAAATATAATTCTTTTCAAACTAAGGCAGCCAACTATGATTTAAAAAATATTCACTGCGAGCTGTGTACGAAATTATTCAGCATATTTCGATTTTTCCTTCTAGTAATCAAGAAGAACCACAGTCACGTCGCATGAAGTGATACGCCTAAGGGAATAGAGGCCATAATTTCTATTTTTAATTTATGTTAAATTCACTTCACAATATTAAAATAAACAAATTTTTATTATAATCCACCTTTTAGTTAATTATTAACATCTTATGTAAAACCACCTTACATATTTTATCATATTAAATTAAATTACATAATAATTTTTTGCTACACAGAGAAAGACAAAAACGCGTCTTTCTTCTACGACCACTCAAACTCACTCAGTTGTAGGTCACCGCCTGTTATGTTACAAAAAAATATTCGACCCCCTATCTCTGAAGAGGCTGGGGATATTTTTCTAAAATTAGGTCTGCTTGATCCAGCAAAAAATAAATGTAAAGATCTCACAAAACGTTAACCCTTTCCGGCTTCTACAAGGAAACTTATTAGTATTTAAAAACGGAAAAAGCACAATTGTACCTATGCCACCTGATGAGGGCTAAAAGCGAAAGTGAGTAGCGTGAAAATAATAAATTGTATTAAGTGAAAATAATGATGTATGAGTAACTAAAAATTGTAAATTGTGTAAATAGTGGATTAATAAGTAATTGTGGAAATAATTTGTTGTTATGATTTGTGTTGGTAAAATAAGAGTGGGAATATTTGCAGCAGGGGCGTAAATATTAAGTAAATATTTGGAAATTATTCAAAGATTATTTCCGGTATTTTCGCGAATATGGGAAGCGGTGAGAATTACGAGAATTGGTGTTGTTACCGCAAAATTCTATAACGATATTCACAAAAGCCAGTGAAACGAACCGGATTTGACCAGGTAAATTCGAAACAATATTGTTGTTGTTAAAGATACAGATTTTCAAACTTTGAGAAAAAATTATGAATATGGTTTTATGTATGTATATTTCTATAAAAGAAAACTAATTGGGGCCAGTGAACTGCTTTTATTGGAAAAAGTCATCAACAATTTTAATGTTCGGATGCAGGCCTGTTACAGGAGAAACCACGGTGGTCACATGAACGATGTACTTCATACATAAATAGCATAGAACCAACTTTCATTTTCAATCAAAAAAATTGAATTTTTTACTAGAGTAAAACTATTAAGTAAACCTAATCTTAAGCCAAATGTTGTTAGCTTACACAGAGAGAAACGCTTCATTGGAATTCCTGAAGATACGAGCGCGGGCCAAAGGTTATGGTGATTGATGCTATCGTATGACTGAAATTTTGTAGAGTTGGTGAATAGTAATATTGTACTCCCAACATTTCTCCAAAATCATCATTAACGTGAAACACAAAACAGTGTTTGATCCGTTGGAGCGAAACCCATATTGATAATCACCGATTATATTTTCGACGATGGGAATAATTCTGGCAAGTACAACATTAGCAAGCACTTTGAAGGCGGTGTTTAACAATTTGGAAGTGGATTTTTTGGCGCAATTTTTTATGTATGAAAGCTCCTAGTGTCCATTTTTCGCGCAGCTTTCGTTTATTTTCGACAACTTGACGGCAGTGATCATCAAACCAATCATTACGTGATCTTGGTGGTCTTCCAATTGTATTTTCCGCTGCTGCAGTAGCTGACTGAATAGTTTGCCATTGTTCCTGGATATTTTATTTTGGTTTGCATTGTGCCGGTCTAAACTTTCAGTGACAACTGATTGTAGTTCTTCACAGAGCCCTCATTTTTTAATGCATCGATATTCTAGAGCAGTCTTCTTTGCTTGTTTATAAACTATGAATGATAATTTTCACTAGTATTTGAAAATAACGAGTATATAGTCGCTGTCAATATCATTGCCCTTATATGAACTAACGTCGGTTATAATGATGCAAAGTCTCTTCGAGATCATGACGTCAATTTGATTTTCTTCCATCATTGTGTATGCCAAGTAACCTTGTGAGTTACCTTATGTTGAAAGAACGTACTCGATACGACTAGGTTATACATTATAGCAAGTTCGGCAACGCGTTGGCTATTGTTACTGAGCTGATGCAAGTTGTGCGGATTAATAGGTGCTGTAATGGTTTACAGATTAATGTGTATTTGTTTGAACTGAATTTAGTTTGTTTTTAAGATAAACTTATTTTGTAATAATAAATTGTATTTTGTAATAAATAGATGCAACAACATTACAAACCAGTTATACACGTGTATCAATATAAATTACTAACTATTCATTTCTGTTACACGAACTATAAGCTATAAAGTAACAACAATTATTAATATTATTATTATTATTATTACCATCCTCAATGAACAAATTTCATTAATTTTATTCAGAAAGTATACGCCAATATAGGTAAATATTTATGTTTAGAAAAATGTAAAAAAATTAAATAACCTTATATTTTTTATTAATCATATGATATATGATTAATTAAAACTATAATTTTTTTTAATTTTTTTTATAATATTCCTAGCTGAATTACTCCGGCGTTGCACAGGAGAAATTAAAAATTCAATGCTGCTAACTTTAAATGAGCTCTGAATTTTTCTATTGATCGACTATCGTAAGCGATTGTTTTCCAGCCTTGTTTCACTCTGATAAATTGTTTCAGCAGCTCTAGAAGACATTCTGCTTTGTTCGTCTTCATGTTGTGTCTCACGCTATTCACTTGTTTCAGCATCTCTAGAAGAAGACGATCTTTCATAATTCGCTGTGCAATTCGTTCCGTACAATATTTCAGAGTTAACGGTATTCTCTTCAGTTCGCTGTAGGTCTTCCAAATTGTAGACATTTTTGAGAAAAAATTGTAGGGGAGCTTCTAAACTCAGGGGGGCAACCTCTTCAAAACTATTACTAACACCACTAATTTTGGTAAAAATCCCTATGCAAAATTTCAATCCGATCAGAAGCGATCAGAAGAATTGCATGGAAACGATCCAAGGAACGACCCCTAGAATTCGATTATATCAATAATTGCATAAACCCTTTCCTAAACTCATTACCGTGAAAAAGTTTAAAAAGATTGAAATTTTAATTTGATGGGCCCCTAAACCTCGGGGTACAGACCCCTATATCGTAAGGCAGAAACTTTCGCGGGTGTGGGCACAGCAACTCACCAAAGTTTCTTCGCAATCGGATGTATAATATATAAATGGATACGGATATATAAATAGATTGAAAATAATATTTAACTAATTTATTCAAAAATTATACGCTATACAGTGCCCTAATTCTCTAAAAACGAAACTAAATTGCAATGTGTAAAAGTGTTAACTTTTACACAAGAAAAAAAATATTTTATAAGTTTATATTTATATTGGATATCGTGATGTTTTAGTAAATTCGCATTCTCTAGATTTTTTTTAAGATAAAATGTAAAGTATCACAAATAATTTATGGAGGAACAACTCGCGGCTTGAATATTAGACTCACGTTTGGATATTATTAATAATTAATTGCAATTTTTGATATTGTGCGATACTTTAGTTAGTTCTTGTTGGAATTTAAATATTCTTTCAGTAAAGTCAAACATTCGAAATATTTTACTCGATCGTCTTCACTTCTACCTATACTTTTGCTTAGTTTTATATCCAGACTTTCCACAAATGTGGAAACCACCACAACAAAACAAATAAATTTATTATTTATAATTAAATGTTTAAAGTTTAAAATAAATAAATTGCATGTAGAATATCCTAAAACAAGATGGTCTGTGGATTACTGCAAAAGCAATTGTAATTGCCCAATTTTCAAATATAAAAGTAAAGTGTTTCAAGTGTGTGATTTGACAACATCTAATGGATCAGTTCTCTACATAACAAGCAAAGGTTTCAACTTGTTATGCACTCGTATTATTTTACTTGATCATTACACTTGCACAATTAAGAAAACCGACGAGTACAATAAATTTGACGGCCTATAGTAAATCTAAATTAGTTAACAACTTTCAGAAAGTGAAAATGTTTAATATTTCATTTAGATGCACTATTAACTCTCAACAATCTTTCAGATCTTACTCAATGCTTTAATTCTAGACTATTTGATATACCCTTGCTTGAGAAATTGATAATTAGGACAAATTTAGAACAATAATGAACGAGTACAAACTTTAATTATAGTATGCACTAAAACTAACTTTTAACTAGCACTAAGGTCAAACAAGATGTCTATTTCGAATTTTAAAGAAACGAAGTTAATTGATCAAAGTTTCACCTGCTCGACGTTGCCGATCCGTAAGATTAACCCATACTTTTTACAAAGATTAAACATTAACTCAAGGTACAAAACAAATGGTAAGGTACAAAACAAAACTAGAACGTCCACCCATAACTAGATCTAAATCAAATAGCTAGAAATGGTTTCGATTAATAAATTTTCGATGCAATAAATTTTGAGAGTCTCAGGCATACAAAAAAATTATTGGATCCTCATCCAATCAACTCGTAGAGTTCGAAAAACTCCCGAGTAACTAACTAAATTTGATGGTTAAATGAGCAAACGCTTAGTTTTTTGTAGTTTACGCGAAATTCGAAAATTATATTACGACAATCCCGGAATTACAGAAAATATTCCAGATTAAAATCCGACTATTATACTTAGATATTGTTAAGTCGCACGAGCAGAAAGTGCTAAATAGGGCAATTCGTCTTCAAAAATGAAATACACTGAAAATAAGATCTGCTTAACACAGATTTGATTGGATTTCAAAAAAATATCGTAAACAATAATTACGGAATGATGTGATTTTAGATCTTTTACTTAGAATAAAGAATAACATTTACAGGGATCAACGTATACAATATTAATCAAAATTCAACGGATGAATTGTAAATAAGACTTAGATTGTATACGTCTTTACCATACGAAGTAAAGAAATTTTTGACTGTTGTAATGTTATTTTCAAACATTTGATTTGTTTTATAAGTTTATCAAACCGTATCTTGTTTTTATATCAAATAACTCCCGACTCCGACTACTTTTCAATATGATTTTTGGGGCTATGTGTGATACTAGATGGTTTTGATGTATATGCAAGAATTTACGTTTCTAGAGATTGTATTTTTTTAGTTATTAAGGATACAAACTAATTAAAATTTCGATTTGACGTTTAATGTTTTCTTGTTTAATTGATGTCAATATTTTTATATTGAGTAAAACAAATGTTTAGAGAATGGCAACAAATTGAACTATTGTTTTTGAATATATATGCTATTTAGAATAACTAACAGCATAACTACAGTTGGCCCTCATAAACTAAATATGAATCTACATGAATCATAAGAGTGCATTAAGTTTTGACATTTATTTATTGTAACCGTTTTAAATTTTATCTTGGAGTGCAATAGAGAGCGAATAGAGAAGGCGAACATTGTAAAATGGCAAGATAAATTATCGTTTACAAATTATCTTACTGCTTAGAGAATTAGGGCACAGGTAAATTATTAAGTTTAGAAAATTGTAAAAGTAAAAAACTTTATTTTTTCATTCTCATATAAATTGGGGATTTAATTTTTTTAATCAAATTTCGGAATAAGTAAACTGTTACGATGAGAGGAAGTTACGTTTGTTACAAATTATATGGTATGGAATATACTTGAAGATATTTTGAACATAATACGCGAAACTGGAATGTACACATATCGTCTTTGAAACAGGGAAAAAATTAACAAAAGTAAATTATTTTTCGATATAATTTTATAAAATATTATTACTTTAAAGTTTATTGTTAAATTCAGGAATATTTCTCTCTTCAGTCCATTTGGACGGTTCATAGTTTCTAATAACAAGTCGAAAGCAAAACTAAGAAAAATTCCAAACTAAATTTGAATTTTTCGTTCCAATAAAGTCGATACTTGTTATACTTGGCATAATGAAAAATTAGGTAAACAAATCAATTGACCAGAAAAATAATTTTTTATACTTTTTCATTATTATTAATAGTAGATTATGCATCAAAGGAGTAAAATACAAAAATGGCTGAAGGCCAAGAATGATTACTGAACTAAAGTAATAATCCACGTTTACCCCCCCCCCCCTCCCACGTAAATAGTAGATTATCTATAAAGAGAGTAAAACAGGAGATTATTGCTCGAGTGAAGAAATTACCTCCCGAGGCCGAAGGCTAATTATAGTCCCTAAGGAGTAAAATATATCATTATTTACTTATGTAAATATATCATTATTTACTTATGATGAATTTTACTTTCGATTTTTAAACAAATAAAGTACTGCTTTTGGTCGCAGGAGTAGAAAAAATTATTTAAATTGTGCTGTAGGTACATTAAAAATGAATTAATATTTGGTATACTATTTATTTATGTATTTCTATTTTAGTTAAACTATACTTGTACTACTTTTTCCAACCCAAGAAAAATTATGGTCGCCTTAATTAAATAATTAGTTAATTATTGAGTTTTAAAGTACCGAAGGAAACTACTTTTAAACCATAACCATTCCGTAACTTGATACATTTATTAATAATTATCTGTTCCACATTTACTTAATAAATTTACGTTTTTTGTATCATTATCATTACACATAATTTATAAAGCTTTTGCCTTAGCCTATTGGCTTTTATTATTATTTAATAATTTTAGTATTTAATAATATAAAGGGGCAACCCACTTTCTGCGGTGAGTGTTAATCATTTTTTGCTACTTACATCCCGTTAAAAAACTAAGGTAATAAGGAATGGTTTTGTGTTTTTATGGTATTTATTCAAATCAAATTTGGTTTCGGTTTAAAATTTCAAAGGCAATTATCAAATCTCAAGTAGTTTTATGATTTGATTTTATTAATTTAGATAGAAAATAAATTAAAACGGAGATATTTATTTCAACTGAGAAGAAATTAACCGGCAGAAATTAAAAGCGGTGTTGTATTTAAATAGAAAGCCCTACAACAGTTCGCATAAGCACTTGAAAGTGACGGATGGCTAAACCTTTTTAGAAAAAATGAAGTTAAGGCTAAATTAGTGGATCGGAAAAATTACTGGTCCTCGCGTATTTAATAACATAAAATCGCTTCCTAAACCGTACAATCTGAGCCTATTGACATGGACCTTCGAGTTAAGCTATCGTAAATTTGAAGTTAAAGAAATTATTAGTCTTAAACAAAACTCACAATCAAAGGTCGCCAACATTAACATAAATCTATTAAATGCAATAAATTTTGTGGAAAAAACCTTGAGGCGTGTGAAGCCTCAAACAAAAACAAATTGCTTTAAAAAGCTGATTTTACTTGGCCATTGAAGCATATGAGTGTACGTCTGATCTAAATGTAGATGCGAAGATAATGATGATACTAAAGTAAAAACGCTTTGATAAATTCAGTAATTGTCCATCTTACAACCCATATTAATATCGATAATTTCATATACGAGTATGTGGATTGCCAAACCAGTATATGTGAGCAATTAAAAAATGATAATATTATAAATATGGTGCAAAGTGGTGATTCTGATCCAGAGCTTGAAAATTCTAACGATAAGTTTAGTTATTTAATTGCACAAGTCGATATTCCATACATTTCCAAAAAATAAGCTTCCTTCAATAAAGAATTCTACTGTTTCCTTAATTTATCAAGAGTTGAAATAGCACAGCTCACATTTTAGGAAAAAATTAGGATTTAAAACAAAAAAATTAATAAATCAGTTTATATTTATTTATTTTAATTGTTTTCATTTTGTGTAAGAACACATTTTTTGAAAGAACTGAACTTAACTTAGAAGACATAGAAATGAACTTAAATAAAATATGTATGGAATAACTATTAGAATAATATAGTTATTATAATAATAAATAAATTGCCGCTTTTGATGCAATTTATTTTAGATTGTAACATTGGTAACCGCAGTGATATCCCGGCATATAAAACGCCCAAGCGACTATGTGGTGTCTTATAAGCATGTATTTGTTATAAACAACTACGGTTATAGCAAACGGACTTATTAATTTTCAATTCGGGGATTAAATAAACTGACTATACCAATCAAAATGTATTTGACAGGAATATATACATATAAATAGTTATAGTAGAATTAAAATTTCAGAAAGTTTTAGCGAAAAACCAAAAGAGTACTCGTAAGTACTTGTAGCTACTCTCAATTACTCAATCAAAAATAGGTTTTATAATTTTTTCTTATAAATAACAAATTTGCATTCTATCTATTCACAGTATGCGTTTGCAAGCTACTTTGCTAGTGCCTCGAATCAACGTTTTTGAAAGATTTGAAATTTCATAGTCGATTTTACGGTGACAAGTGGTCAATATTTGGCCCTTTGACAAATAAATATTAGGCGGTACGTCTCAAAACTAAAATTAGAAATCAATTGAAACATAAATCGGAAAGTGAGCAAATATCAACTATTTTTAATAAATGAGGTACAAAAATCTGTTACCGCATTTTCAGATTTCACCTAAGATAGAAACATATTCTATGTATCAAAAGAACAGTAACATGTGTATAAAAAAGACTTTTTAATTATCAGATAAAATTTACTTACGATTTTACAGGTTTCTCTGTTAATAAATAAACCATATGCTCAGAATTTCTCAATTTTTGGGCTGTTGTTACAGGTTTTGATAGACCTTGCGCACGGGCTGAAGCTTCACCGATTTCATTTATAATTTCAGCTACTTTTGAAGTTGCATCTCTAGCATAAACCGAACATTAAATTTAACACACTGAAACGGAAATTAATACACCAGATATACTTACAGAGCTGACCGTCGATCACCACTAAACCCACTTGGAAGAAGGTTATTTGATATTTTAACTACTTCACTACGAAATAATGGCTGTGATGTTATTCGAAATTCCATTTTGCTACCAGAACGTCCTCCAAATTAAAAAAATCTGAAATAAAAATAAACAAAATTAGACAGAAACCCTTTAAAAATATTTAGTCGACTTTGTTGAGCAACTTTAAAAAAAATTAAACGATTGAAAATGTTACAATAACCGCATTCCATTGGGCCTATTTAGACGTGTATGCACTACATGATGTGTTTTTCTCGCTTCTTACCTCTTCGCCTATAAATTTATTTTGGAGTGGGGATGTTTGTGTTGCATCGGTTTGCATTTTTTCCTCAAAAATTTTTATTGCGGAACGAGTTGTTATACACTAATACAATGAACAAGCAATAATAAAAATGTTTGCTTCGATTCATTTGTAATTCATTTCAGTTCATTTGTAATTTGACTATTCGTCCCTAAGCAACATACCCAATAAAAATAATTTTACGCATACAAACACAAGTTGCAATTGGTGTCAGCAGTTTTATAGTTTACGCAAAATCTACTTAAATATAAGTCCTGCTCTAACGCTCATTGACAGATACCTATATAAAAAAAACTACCAAAGAGTGTGTTGGATACACTAACAATGCAATGTAAGTTTGATTTTTTTTTTTCATTTTTGTTCGCTTCTGCACCTATACATTTATACTTAGTTTTTAAAAAAAAATTACTATGGAAAAAAAAATTACCAATACATCTTAAGTTAGTTATTGTTTATTTCATATGTGTGGAGTTAGCATAACTTATATTTAAGTACATTTTGGTTTACGTCTAAACGCGAATGATGTAATGATGTCATGCACTGTTGTCATGTACTACATACTCGTGTGGAAAGCCTCATTGACGTTAACAAGGTACATGTGAGTACTTGTTCAATGGAACGCAAATTAGTTGGTTCCCATCTAACATGATTGTAAATATTTACAGAGACATTTTTGTAGCAAGTAGTTGTATTTGTATGTTATTTGCATTTGTAAATGAATAATCTTGATGTTTTCCAAAACAAATCTCATATTAACAACATAAATAAAACCAATTTATAATAATTTTTGGTTACTGGCGACAATACAATTTCCAAATAACGGCAGCAAAAAATAAGATCTACAAAAGAAAAGCAACGACGCATCAAGCTTTGCTTTTAAAAATATGCATTTCTGGGAGCAACAAAAAACAAATAATTAATTTCCTATATTAAAAATCAAACAATAATTGAAAAATAAGGATGATTACTATTACTAATCATCCTACGGCCATTTATTAGCCAAACATTTTGACATAACACAATAAGGTTTCCAAAACATAAACAAGTTGCTATGTTTATTGCAGGGTTGAAAATCTCCCTTTATAATATTGGATTCGTTTCGTAAATGCAAAATTTTCAAAGCAAAAAGTTGTATGCCCGACTACTTTTGATTGCAAATCGCTTTGTAATTTTTTATGTATAGATATAAAAATTTATATAGCTATAGGGAATTATTTTTAATGTGTACTATCAAAGAAATCGATTGCAAATAATTGCAAAGCAATATCAGCTGAGAATTCACTTTAACGTGCGTTCTCATCTGATATTGCTTTGCAATTATTTGAAATCGATTTCTTTGATAGTGCACATTCAAAATAATTCCCTATAGCTAAATAAATTTTTATACCTATACATAAAAAATTACACATTTTTATTGGAAATAAGCATTGAATCATTTCCTATGTTTATTGTATTTGACTTTTGTAGCTAACTTCACTTCTGTACGAACCATCAATCAAGTAACAAGCGAAAAACATCATAAAATAAAATAAAGTTTTATAATTAAATTAATTTAGAATTATCCGTGTTTCATTGTCAAGTTTCCAGGTTATGAGCCCAGTGGATGAAGAATACGGATTTTTCGGAAAAATTAAGGCAGATTAATTGGATAAATTGATTTTCGGTGTTGTGAAATTCACATACGGTAAAAGATGGCGTCAGCTGAGTCAAAATACAGCATTTCAAAGCCAAACGGAACAAATTGTTTTGTGTGGAAATACAAAATGGAAATGCTTCTTAAGGAAAAATGTTTATGGACAGTCATCAATGAGGTACAACCATCACCAGTTACAGCAGATTGGACAGCAAATGAAGAAAAGGCACATTCAGCAATCGCATTGAATGTAGAAGACGATCAAATTCATCACATCATCGGTGCAGATTCAGCAAGAAGTGCATGGAGAATTCCTAAGGAAACGTATGAATCAAACATGTCAAGCAATCGTGTGCACATTTTGAAATTAATCATGCAACAGCGGCTTGATGAAGGCGGAGATGCGGGAAAACACGTAAATTCCATGAACAGGCTGTTTCGAAAGTTAATTGGAGCTTGGTGCAGATTTTGGCCCGGAATTTTTTATGAGTGATACGTTACTGGCGTCTTTGCCACCAAGCTACGACGGTTTGGTAACGGTGCTCGAGGGTAAAGAAGAGGGTGAATTGACACTCACGTTGGTTAAATCAAAGGTTCTCGCTGAATTCAAAAGAAGAATGGATCGAGGCGGAACAACGGATGAACGGATGACACTGCATTAAAAGTTGACTCATCAAGAACAACGAAAGGTCAAAAAGGTGAAAATAAAAAGTCTGAGTGCTATTTTTGCAAAAGAAGCGGTCACATCAAAAAGGATTGTTGAAAATACAAAGCCTGGCTCAACAAAAAGGAAGGAAGTGATCCGGCAGGTGCCACATCAACAAGAATTGTAGTGATAAAGTAAGCGTTGCAAGTGATCAACAATTAACAGCTGCGGGTAAAGGCACAGTTAAGGTCGATTTTCTGAACGAGGAAAATCAAAGTGGTCCAGTAAGAATCACAGACGTGTTGCTACTGTCAGACATCAAGGGAAATTTGATTTCAGTCAAAAAGCTAACGGAAAAAGGTTTTCAAGTAAATTTCAAGGGCAACAAGTGTGAAATAAGGGAAAACAGTCGGCAAATTGCAGTTGGCGAAATCAGCCGTAAACGTTACAGATCAAACGTTAAAGGAACCTCACAAAGTTTACTCGGTCGAAAAGGAATCCAATGGATGCATACCTTATTGGCATAAGGTTCTAAGCCATAGAGACATCGCAGTTGTGAAATCATTGGCGAAACGAAATTTGGTTAAAGGCATCAACTTCAGCGAGTGTACAGCGGATTGCGAAATCAACTCCAAGTGCAGAGTGTGTCTCGAAGGAAAAATTACTCGAATCAAGTTTCCGGTCAAGTCGAGTAATAAAGCAGTTGCAGTCATGGAACTGGTTCATTCGGATGTTTGTGGTCCGATGCAAACGACCACACCATCAGGTAATCGTTATATTGTAACATTCATAGACGATTAATCATCAGTTTACAGCAAATTCAAGGATAAAATATTGCGATGGTAAAGGATCAATTCGGAAAGAAACCTAAGTGCATCCGTACAGATCGAGGAGGAGAGTACCTCAGTAATGAATTCGTGAATTATCTAAAGTCCAGCGGAATTCAAATCCAGAGAACTACTGCGTACACACCTCAACAAAAAGGAACAGCGGAACGCGAAAACAGAAAGTTGGTAGAAATGGCTCACTGCATGCTAATTGATGCAGATCTAGAGAAAACGTTTTGGGGCGAAGCTGTAATGATGGCTAATTATGCTCAGAACCGTTTGCCAACAAAGGGTACAGAAACAACGCCAAACGAAGGCTAGTTCCAGAAAAGGCCGAATGTGCAATACTTCAGTAAATTCGGATCAGAATGTTATGTACATGTACCAAAGCAAACAAGGCACAAATTTGATTCAGAGGGTGTGTGTGTGAAAGCAGTCCTGGTCGGTTATGATTGCGAATCAAAGGCCGGAAACCGATCGAGTCACAGTTAGTCGAGATGTTCAGTTCGTCGAAAGGCGCCATTTGTTACCTATCAAGTTCAGAAAAAATTACCAACAGGAACAATTTATCGACAATTCAGGTTTGAATAACTTTGAAGATGCAGAAAACGATCCAGTACAAGAGGAATTAGTCGATGAGGAAGTTCAGGAAGAGAATCCAATACAGGATCATGTTCAGAATGAAGATGAAGAGCAAGCTGTTAGACGATCACAACGCGCTAACAAAGGAATTCCACCAAAGAGACTTATTGAAGAAATGAACGTGGTGAATTCAGTCATTCAAGAACCAAAGTGCTACGAAGATGCTATCAAGTGTGATCAAAAGAGGCTGTGGATTCAAGCAATGACAGATGAGATGAAGTCATTGATGGAGAACCAAACATGGGAACTTGTGAAAATTCCAGAAGGTGCAAATCTAGTTGGCTGCAAGCGGATTTACAAGCTAAAGTGCAATTCAGATGGAGAAGTAGTCAGACACAAGGCAAGGCTTGTCGCTCAAGGTTTTTTGCAGAAATACGATACTGATTATGATCAGGTGTTTGCTCCAGTTGTTCGTCAAATTACGTTTCGAACATTGCTTACAGTGGCAGCAAACAAGGACATGAAGGTTTATCATCTAGATACGAAAACAGCTTTTCTCAACAGTGAACTGTCTAAAACAATTTACATGAGACAACCTCCAGGATTCAAAGTTGAAGGCGGCGAAGATTTAGTATGTCTACTAACAAGACGTTTATATGGCCTAAAGCAATCAGCACGCAATTGGAACAAAACAATTCATCAAATTCTCATCGATTTCGGTTTTGTTCAAAGCAAGAATGATCCATGCTTGTACACCTACAAACATGATGGAAAAATATGCTACGTATTAATCTACGTTGACGATGTGGTCATTGCTGATGAAAACAACGATATAATTTCCAAGTGCGAAACATTTTTAAGTTCGAAATTCAAGATTAAGGACTTGGGAGAAATCAAGGATTTCTTGAGTCTTCAAGTCAAGAAGGAAGCAGATAGCCATTACACGTTGAATCAGACTGCTTACATTGGAAAAGTACTAAAGAATTTCCAAATGTCTGATGCAAAGGAGTCCTCAGTTCCATTATCAGTTGGATATGGTAAAGGAGGAGATACGGATTTGTTGTTGGGCAACGGCAAATATCAAAAGTTGCTTGGTTGCTTACTGTACATATCAGTCAACAGGAGACCTGATATATCGGCAGCGGTTTCAATTCTCGCACACAAAATGTCCAGTCCAAACCAGGAGTTTTGGATCGAATTGAAACGAGTATTAAAGTATCTCAAGGGTACTGCCGGTTTTGTCACTTGGGAAGAGTGATGGTTCGGATCAGTTAATCGGAGATTAACTGCAGATGCACTTAACTTAATGCAGATGCAAGTTGGGCTGATGATCGAGCAAGTCGAAAGTCACAATCTGGTTACATATTCAAGTATTGTAACGGTATTCTCAGTTGGTGCAGTCGAAGACAGGATTGCATTGCATTATCATCAACGGAAGCAGAATTTATTGCGTTGTCTGAAACATGTCAAGAGACGAATTGGATTCGTTGTTTACTCAACGATTTCGATCAGCGCATCAGGAAACCGACGACAATTTTTGAAGACAATCAAAGTTGTTTGAAATTCATTACGGAGGAGAAATTACATGCCAATATTGTCCTACGGAAACTATGGTGGCTTTTTATTGACAAAACCATTGGCCGGACCTGGCGACAATGTTCTGCGGGATGCATGTGGAGTTAACTGATGATTCAAATGAGGAGGAGTATCGGAAATAAGCATTGAATCATTTCCTATGTTTATTGTATTTGACTTTTGTAGCTAACTTCACTTCTATACGATACATCAATCAAGTAACACGCGAAAAACATCATAAAATAAAATAAAGAAAGTTTTATAATTAAATTAATTTAGAATTATTCGTGTTTCATTTTCAAGTTTCCAGCTCTAATTAGCATTAATTCCATTAATTTTTATACACATATATAAAAAAATTACAAAGCGATTTGCAATCAAAGGTAGTCGGGCATACAACTATTTGCTTTGCAAATTTTGCAGTTACAAAATGAAACCAAAAATTTCCCGAAATTGTTTAGGGAAATTTTCAACCCTGCAATAACACAGCAACTTGAAGCATCGCGTGATTAATATAAACCAAAAATGTTTTTCATTTAAATTAGAAATCTATACTGTATAGAAACAAAGCGCTGAATTTAACGGAAAAAAAATTTCGATTTAATTTCTGGAAGTTGCTAGAAAAACGCACGCATAATGTTCAATATTTTTTATTAAAGCAGACGCATGGGCAAGTTTTAAACTCGAGGCACAAAGTTTTCGTTTCGTACCGACCTTTAAGTTGAACATGTCAAAATGTATGGAAACCCGAAATCATTGTCAGTTTCTTCAGTTAAGGGCGGAACCGAACCGAAAGGGTTGATCAAATTTTTAAAAAAACTTAAACAATAAAAGCAAATTATTCATTTTGACGTTTATGGTTATCGTTTTTTGTTAGTATGCCTTCACTTCACTCATTATTAAATTAATTGATGTGATATTATAAATAATTGATAGGTTTCAAACAATAGTGTGGGTACTAAAAAAAATTAAATCTGTCAAATAACATAAAAACAACGCAAAACGAAACGAATGCTATGTGCGTAAGAATTTATAAAAACTTATTGAAAACAAAACCAATCGGTATAGGAAACATGCGCAGATTTTAGCGAAAAAAAACTAGATATAATTTTTTTCGATTAAATAAAAATAAATGATTGCAACCAAAACTGCTATATAAATTTTGTGCATGCAACCAACATAAAAACTCAATAAATTAGTCATAATTTTATCAGTACATATAACAAAATAAAATCTCGATTAACGTATCGAGCGTTTATTTTTTTTTTATATGAACTAGTAAAATAAATTTTATTTCAAAATACACAATTTCTTTTATATTTAATTTTATTTATTTTTTTCGAAAACCAAAATGACCTTAGAAAATGGTTATGCACACCATGTGCATTTTCAGTCACATTTAATTGGATGGGTACCTATTAAAAAATGGAAATCGTATTCAGGCAGATTGATTGATTGATTGATTTTGAATTTTTCGACCAAGTTCTTAGGCTTGAGTTCCCGGAGGGCGCCGGGTCCACCGTACACCCTTTTTTACACATAACAAAACCGAAGGATTGGATAGGTTAGTTAAGTGGGACAGAATCGGCCCGGTTACAGACACCTAGGTATAGCCGATAGTTAGTAACACAAAGACCAACACAATTCTAATCTACTAGATGAAGGATAAAGGCTTAATAGGTTAATGGATAACGATGGTATTGGTCTTCAACAATTGCTTCTTGAAAACGGCAACCTAAGAAAAAATATTATTATTTCACATGCATCTGGAATTTTCCTGAAATTTAATTCTATTAATACTTTTCGGCTTCCTAACCAAAATTGGTTGACTCGACCCGTTACAGACACCTATGTAAAGTCGTTAGTAATAAAATGACAACACAATTCTAAACTACACAATCAGCAATTACAATGAAGCATTAATTCACAAGCATCTGTAAATTTCCTGAAATTTAATTCTAAATTCATAATCCGGCTTCCTAAATAATTGAAACATTTATTAATTTAATCATTCTGCAACTCCGCAACTTACAGTAGAATTTCCTGAAACCAAAGTTATTTGACCTATATTCAAAATAACACTAAAATTCATTAGTATTTAACCGTTGAATTGGGCGAACACGAAATAGCAAAAAAAAAGTTGCAAAAAATATGTGAGGCATTCCAAAGGCAATGGTTCTTGGGAAACTATCAATGTTAATCAATGCCAGATTAACTAGATTAACTACCGGATTGCATTCAAATATCCCTTAAAATATCCATCCATTAAAATATCCTAAATAAATTTAGAATTCGCAAAAATTTCGTATGTTTTAATAATTTTGGTCACCATAGAATTCGTTTAATCACCAAATATAATTATACTACACAGGACATAGTATAGCATGCACAATGGAGCTTTACCGTTCCTCAAACAATTACTGTCAAATATGTGCAGAATTGGATTGGCACTCTAACATAATGCAATGGAACTAGGCCATCTCTCAACAAATGATGGTGAAATTCAGTGTGCAAAGCCGAATTCGACGAAATTTTGGAATCATCCGATAACCTTTCAAATTACTTTGCAGAGCTGGTCTAGGATTCCAATAAAACGATCAGCTTGTATTGGGATTATAACGTGTCTTTTTGATGTAGTTCTACAATCCGACCATTCTGAATGGAACTTATATATCCCAAACAAAACAAAAAAAAAATATATCAAAGGTATTCAGAATTGGGTGGGGATTAAAAATGTATTTTCCTGGAGTTCGGTCGTGCTAGGAAATTTTTAACTAATTATGCTCGAATCTTCATTCGCCATAGCCAAACCAAACCTGGCTTTAACCCACTAGAGGTGGTCCAGTCAAGTCCCGCTTCCCCAAAACTAAAATTTGTTAGAATTCCAATTCAGCCCAATTCCTACTCAAAAATTGTTTTATGCGTCTTCCGCAGTATACTGTCTAGCAACAGATTACTGAGACAATTCCGCACATCTCAGTTATTCAAAAAAAAAAAAAAAATCAAAAGAAACATGCGGAAGGCTCCTTACATGATAGTGCATGAGCAAGTCGTTGAATAGGGTTTAGAACTCAAATCAATTGATATTCGTGTCTCATGTTCCCATGCAATTGCAAACCAGTTTCGGGAGATGTTGTTGAGCCAAATTAATTCTTTCATAGAAAGTAAGGCCAGCAGTAAGTAATCTAAAAAAAAGTACGAGGGATATCACATTAAAGATTTAGTCATTAATGAACGAAAGTAAACGAAAGAACGAAAATAAAAATTAAAACCATTTTTCCTTTGCCATGCCGTAACATATATAAAGTTGCACCTCTTTAAATTAGTCTACAAAAAATATGTTTTATTTGTATTATTCGAAATTAGAAATCAAGTAAAAACTCCCACCGCGCACCACCAATAACAAGAGAGAAAATCAATCTAATTAAACAAACCATAACTCAATCAAACAAACCAGCCAACAATAAATAACAATCACACTCATCAACGCATATACCCACAACAAACACATTATTGTAAATATGTATGTATTGTAAATACATACACTGATAAGCGCGACCGCCACCCACTACCACCTGGTCTATCTAATTGAGCCACAATCATCCAACCAAATCAATCCCCCCTCCCACCACTAACAATGAACGGCGAAAATCTATACCCAACTTCCAATTTAAATTACATTGGGTGAATCCACACGTGTAATCAATTAAGACCGGTTTCTGGCCTCAAAACACCATTCACGCTCACACAATTCACATGAGCTTGGGATCATCAAAAAATTTCTATGCATGTGTAAAAAATTGTCGGAAAAAATCACTTTGAAATGTCTTCGTATAGTTCATCCAATATAATTATCAAGAATAATTTACACAAAAATAAATGATAAATGGAAATATTTACGCCTAGTATAAATAAAAACAATTAATTATAAACAATTAAATAAAACAATAAAACAATAAACAATAAAATAATTAAAAGAGCAACGTAGGGACATATTTATCGTTTATTATAAGTTCATAAACGAAGTATATTATTTGTAGTGGAAATTAGAAAAACTGCTTATGTAAATGAAGGGACTAAAAATCGTTCATATTAACCGCATGTTCATTATAAGAAAGGTTTCTTATAAACGAATTATACTACGAATTCTACTATATACATATATACATACATATTTATGTTTATATATTTATATATATACATCCATACTCAAACATCTTCATACATATACATACACACACATATATATATACCATATATGACACAAAAATTAGTTCATTCAATTTTACTCTCACTCGAAAAATTAAATAAAATTAAAAACACATGACAAAAATGATCTGAAAATTTTAATACTAACATTTACTACTTTAAAACAAACAAAAAAATATTTGGGAATACTTATACAAATCACACAGTATCACAATTCGTAAACACATATACGCGCGCCATACACATCGTAATTTGAATAATTTTATGTATTACTTTACTATGTAATAATAATATATGTATTAAACAATAAAATTTAAAAAAAAAATGAAAAAGCACTTAACTTCCGCATTCTTTGGAATCAAAAAAGTCCTACATATTGAAAATTTATATACACTGCGTATGATGCATTCAAACAACGGTATCAAAACACATATAAACGAAATTGTTATACATATTCTTCACCATCGCAAGTGCACCATACACAAATGAATATAACCACAATACGTACAACTTTTCACTTAACTTATTAAAAACACACAAATTATTATTATTAATATTATTATTTCTATTATTACTGAACACATATACATATTATATAGTTAATTAATTAATTTAAACACGAATTAAACACGATTTAAACACAAAATTATTTATTTATTTAGAGGAGAGACAAAAACACGTCTTTCCTCTACGACGTTCAATCGCCGACCTGAAATCGTATTCAGGCAGATGTATTGAAATTAAAATTAAAATCATCTTACTATTTATCAGGTATATCGAAAGAATGTAATCTAGCTCATATCCTTTCCCGTAAAATTACAATGTATGATGTGATATATTTCAATATTCATGGCACTCGGACACTAAACGGACAACACTCATTTTGTTGATTAAATTAAAAATATATTTTGTTATAATATACACGTATATTTATACGAGTTCATGTCTAATATGTTCTTATAACTTTTATACACTTTTTTAATTATTTACGTGTGTTAACACAAATTAAATTTAAAATATAACAAAAATTTAACCGCCAAAGCGAAATGTCAAATTGAATTATGTAAACATAAACAAAATGAATAAAAGTTGCACACACGTTTGCTTCAATAAATAAAATATTAAAACTTGTACGTGTGTTTTTCTAGCAACTACAAGAAATTATATCGAATATTTTTTTTCGCTAAAATTTACGCATGGTTCCTAAATTATCAACTTGTGGTTAATGAATTTATTATATTTGTTTTGGGACGACCAATGTATTTTTAATTCAGTGGAATAAAAGAAACTAATTTTTATTAAATGTTTCAATAAATTTTATTCATAACTTATTCCAATGAAAATGTGATTAGGAATGAATTTAAAAGTTCGAAACGATTTTTGGCTTCGATTATTTTATAATTTGTTTACATAAATTGTATATGTATAATATTTCTTTTGTATGATACAATGTTAAAAATGTTTATAATATGTTTTATTAATATTTCTTTTATGATACAATGTTAAAATGTTTATAATATGTTTTATTAATATTTCTTTGTATGATACATTGTTAAAAAATGTTTATAATATGTTTCATTAATTACTGACTGTAACTCCTCCATCCTTAAGCTCGATCTCGTCCTCGAGAATGGTTGCAATTTTCTTGAATATTGATTGAAAAATTACGTTATTTTCACAACTATAATATATAATTAAAACGAGTACTATAATTATTATAATAATTCCAAATGATATTTAATAATATGTTATCCGTAGCCTTTTTCCTATTTGTTCTGCATAATTTTGTTGTGACGTATGAATGTTTTTGAAATCCTTTAATTTTTCTAGGTTTTTGAAATGATGTTGTTTAAGTTTTGGTAAATCAGCATTCTTCCATTATTGGAAGGACGTTATCTATTGGTTGAATGATATTTATTTTGTATTTCTTCGTTAAGATCTCATTTGAGAATATCTTATTTATTGTGATTGTACAGTTGTCAAATTTTATTAGTTTTCGTCCTAATATTTGTTTAGGCGCGTTTTTACATGTTGACGAAATACTTGTTCCGTTGTCGGTTGATATGTATAAATATCCTGGTTGTATACGTTCGATGTTGTCCGTTGGTGTATTTCCTTGGTTTCACATGTTGTTTTATTTTTGTATATTATGTTTGAAATACATAAATTTGGATTAATTATTATTGTTTGTTTGTGACAAAAATATGTTTGTTCAAAATATGAAAAAATAATTTTCATATAGATATTTGGATTAAGGATAACTTGATTAGTATTTATTTTCATAATTGATTGATTATTATGTATAGGTATGGGTTTTAAATAATAATAAGTTAAGGATTCTGTATAACTGGTATAACTGGTACTTGGATAATAACAATCAGATTAGTGTCATTGTAGTAGGCCTGTATTCCTAACAATGAATAAATTTGTTCTTCGGATTCTAAATATATTATATTGAGTTATGTTTAATGTTTATTTATGACATATAGCTTATGGTTATTTAAAATGTGTGTTGAAATAACTTACATTTTAGCGAAAGTAATTATTTCATGTATTTTGTCGATTTGGAATTTCAACAAATTTATGTTTAAAGTAGTCCGTATTCCTGTAGCTTTTGATTTAAGAATACTGATAAATTTGATTTTGTGTGCCTTATGCTATGTTACTCGTATGTCTCAATATTGATAAAGTATTATCTATATATTCAGTTATATTTTCAAATCTGTCTATCATATCTTGATTTAATTTTATTTGTTACTGAAATTTTGTGTGTATTACGGATGAATCATTGTCTAATTTTAATATTGATTTTTCCAAGTATATAAAATCATTATTATCTAAATTTCCGGTAATTGATTTAATAAATGTGCCTAAGGGGTTGAAAATTCCTCGTTGTGAGTTATCTAAGGGTTATTGGTAAAATTGATTTTAAGTCTTTTTGAAATTGTATGTATCTTTGTCTTGCTATATTTGTTATTATTTTTGAAAGGAAATTAGGTGTTGATAAAAATTCTAACCATTCTATTGAGATGTTAATATTTTCTAAATTTGATTCAGTCTTTTAATTCTATAAGCTATACATTTAAGCTTTTTATAGGATGTTATTATTTTTGCCTCGGCTATTTGGAGAGTTATTAATCCTTTATTGTTTACCATGACAAAAATTTCAATTGATTGTGACAGAACATAAATTGGTAACCTATAACGATAATTTTAATTTTACTTTTGTGTACGTTTCTTCTATTTGTAGCTACAATTATTCCATTATCCTGCAGAACTTTATGTTTAATATTTATGGGTTTTAATTTATCTCTTGTACTTAGTTTTTCATATATTATTTCATCCTTTTCATATTTTTGGGGCTCTATCCTATTTTTATTTATCCTATTTAATGTTTTATTTTTAATCTTAAAATTAAATTCTGTAATAATATATTTAATTGAATTATATTTATATTTTATTTCTTTTAGGTAATCTGTAGTTGGAATGATAGTTATGTTAGGTAAATTGTTTATTAACATATAACCACGATGCAATTCAAATGGTTTAACTCCAATTGATGAATGAATTGAATTATTGCACATTAAAAGAGATTTATTTAATAATGGTAACGGGTGTTTTTTTAAGCCTGATAGAACTTGAAATTGTAAAAAATAAAACAAAAAATTAAATTTTTATGAAAAACGTACTCTGGCGGATCTCAGAATACTCTCGCAAACCATCATGAATAGACTCACGCTTGAACAACGCTACGAAATTATTAAAATTTACTTTGAAAATCAGGCCGGGGATCGGACTACGGTCAATGGAGATCGTTATCGCACCATGATCAATGATTTTTTGTTTGAAAATATGGATGACATTGATCCGCACGAGATGTGGTTTCAACAGAATGGCCATACAATCGACTTATTAAAATCAAAATTTGGCGATAAGTTGACTTCGAGAAATGGACCTGTCAATTGGCCTCCAAGGTCGTACGATTTGATTCCTCTCGATTATTTCCTGTGGAGCTACGTGAAGTCACTGGTTTATGCTGATAAACCAGCAACAATTAACGCCTTGGAGGCCAACATTGTTCGTGTTATTCGTGACATACGGCGAGCAGTACTCGAAAGTGGCAATAAATTGGACGTCCAGAATGCGTTTCTTCAAGAACAGCTGTGGTGCCCATATGCCCGAAATCATTTTGAAATATTAATGCCATGTTACAATTTAATTTTTTATGTTATTTTTACAATTTCAAGTTCTATCGGGCTTAAAAACACCCTTTAAAATCGCCATTTTTCTATTTTCGAAAAATATTATACGACTAATTTCCATGATATGATCGGTAATTATTTTAAATTTTGAACCATAGAGGTATTGTCTGAAATATTTAATCGCCCAGACTATAGCTAAACATTCTTTATCAGTTGTGCTGTAATGTATAATGTTATTTGCATCGAGCAATGATTTTGGAGCTCAAGCGCATAATGCTGTTTTAAAAGGTTCCTTTATTCCGTTTATTAGAATATTAGGACGTTTGTCTTTGTATGTAGAGAGAAATGCTTCCCTTATTTCATCATCAAGATATTGAATTGTTATTTGATTTGCAATTAAAGTATTTATTGAAATTATTTTATTATACAAAATTAAAGGTTCTAAATTTTGTTGTATTAATCTGAATAATTATAATTCTAGTGTTACACTATCTCTTTTATCAGAGTATTTATTTATTAAATGATTTTATATTTCCTGCCAGTCTGTTGTCACATTTTATGTTATTAAAGATTCGTTTGCTTTTCCTTGTATTTTATTTCTAATATTTTCTATGATAATGTGGTATTCTTGCGTTACTTGAATAAATTTTCAAGACGTCTAATTTAATTTTAAAAGGATCAGACATATATAAACATATGAAGAATTTGAGATTTTCCAAATTTAAATAAATTAGTAAATTTGACAGAGTTTTGGTAATTTTCTTTACCGCTCTATTATATATAGGTTGTTCTGTTTTTCACAGGCCTATTTTATGAATTCTATTTGTAAACGCGTCAAAATTCAAAATATACGCCTAGTTGTAACTACTTCAATCTAATTGTCGGATCCACTTTTCATTTCTTTTGTTTTTATTCACTTATTAGTTTATAGGAAATGGAAATTACTTACATGAATTGAAATAATATGTTGAACTTCATATTTTGTGGTGATCAGTTACGATATACGATGTTTCTAACACTGGTTTACGATTAATTTTTATTTTGTTACAACTTTTACTTTTTTTACACAAGATATTTCTTTTAAATACACTGAATTTAATACTTTTCAACTGCACCAATTATCAACTTCTGGTTAATGAATTTATTGTATTTGTTTTGGAACGACCAACGTTTTTTGTTTAACTCAGTGGAATAAAAGAAATTACTTTTTATTAAATGTTTCAATAAATTTGATTCATAACTTATTCGAATGAAAATGTGATTAGGAATGAATTTAACAGTTCGAAGCGATTATTTTTTATTTTGTTTACATAAATTGTATATGTATAATATTTCTTTTGTATGATACAATGTTAAAAATGTTTATAATATGTTTTATTAATTACTCACTGTAACTCCTATACGGAACGAAACGAATACTATGTGCCTCGAGGTTATTCATTTTCTTATGTTTATAAACAACTTAACATTTCACAATGACATTTCAATTTGTTTATATTTGTTTGTTTTTCATTCAAAGACCATTGATTTAGATTTAGCGTTGTACTTATTATTATTATTTAATTGAATTTTAAGAAGTATTTTTAATTTATTGAAATAATTTAAATTATTATTTATAATAAAATGTTTGTTAAATTAATAATGTATATTTAAATATACATTACTTAACGTTTAATTGATCCGTTTATAGAAATATTTTATTGTAAGGGGATAAAATTAGTTTAATTTAATGCTTATTATATTTATTATTTAATTTACTGAAAATTTAGCATACAATTTTTTTTTGGATATTATTTAAATGATTAATGTATCAAAAGTTTTTAATGATTTTATAATGTAATAAAATAAGTTATTTAATTTATAAATGATATTTATTGAATTAATTGTTTATTTTACTTAGTTTTATTATTTTATTTGTTTTTGTTTAATATATAGTTTGATTTTTAATTAATTTTATTATTGATACATAATAATAATAAATTAAGTAAATAATTGAACTTTTAAAGAACTGAATAAGCCAACATTTTAGTTAATAAATATATTAATATATTTAATATATTTTGGTTTTGGACAACTATTTTATATATAGTCATATAAGTTAATTAATAAAATTAATGCTGTGTTGCCGATTATGTATTTTGTGTTGTATGCAAAGTATTATTATTACCTAAGCCGAATTTTTGTTTTGGCGAAAAAAATCAAAAAAAAAATCGATAAAAACCGATCATATCTTTTAGGTAAAAAAATTTGTATTTCAAAATGTTGAAGTTGAGTGAAGTTATTGAGGTTTTATGTTGGTTGCATGCCCAAAATTTGTATAGCAGTTTTAGTTGCTAAATTTAGTCGCTTTATTTATTTATATTTAAACGAAAAAAATTATCTAGTTGTTTTTTCTCTAAAATCCGCGCAGATTTTAGCTACAAAAGCTAGATATAATTTGTTTTTCGTTTAAATAAAAATAAATGATTGCAACCAAAGCTTTAGCAAAATTTTGTGCATGCAACCAACATAAAAACATTAAATTTAGATAAAATTGTATCAGTACAAGGAGGGTACATGTAAAGAAAATACAAACTGGATATGTTAAGTAAAATAAACTTTATTTAAAAATACACAATTTTTTATACTTAATTTTATTTATTTTTTCGAACTACAAAATGACCTTAGAAAATCGTGTGCATATGTACATGATAATGTACATTTTCAGTCACATTTAATTGGATGGGTACATCTCTTCAAACGAGATAAAAATGTAAATTATGTTCAGACAAATAAAATTAATTAGTTAACTTATGTTTACAAACAACTTGACACTGACTTGACTTCACAGTGACATTGCAATTCAATTTGTTTATATTTGTTTCTGTGTTTTAATTGTTATTGACAATCATGATTAATTAAATAAATAATTTCAACTCTTAAAGAATAAATGTTGGCTACATGTTTGTTAAACCCTTATATTTTGATTGTGGATTTGGACATCTGGTCAACAAAATCAATGAGTGTACGAAATGCATAATCATATAAAGCTTTGAGGGAGAATGGAAAATGGTTTAAACCCTTTTGATGTATCTTTTTTATATTTAAAACCTTTTGAAATTGTTAGCTTAATTGATTCACTAATATTACATATGTATACATACATACATACATGAATACAAACAATTTTCTAAGGCTAATTTTTCTTTAAAAAATAAAATAAAATAATAAAATCGAGAAAAAATCGTTTAGTATTTCTTTTAGATAAAAAATTGATTATTTCAAAATAATGAATTTATTTTATATGTCCCTTCATATGTACTGACAAATTTTCGTTTAAATTTATTGAGTTTTTGCATGCACAAAATTTGTATACCAGTTTTGGTGGTTGCAATTTTTTTTTATTTAAACGACAAAAAATTGTATCTGTATAGGAACCATGCCCAGATTTTAGCGAAAAAAAACTATAATTTTTTTTCGTTTAAATATAAATAATTGTTTGCAACCAAAACTGCTATACAAATTTTGTGCATGCAACCCACATAAAACCTCAATAAATTTAGACAAAAGTTTATCAGTGCAAATGGAGGGGATACATATAAAAAAATAAAAGCTCGATATGTTAAGTAAAATAAATTTTATTTAAAAATACACAAATTTTTTATATTTAATTTTATTTGTTTTTCAAATAACACAATGACCTTATGGATGGTGTATTTGTACATGATAATTTCATTTACATTTAATAGGAAGGGTACATCTATTCAAAGCTAATAAAAACAGGATATTATAATCATACAAAATTATGAATGAAATTAAAACTAAAGTAATCTTACTTTTTGTCAGGTACATATATCGAAAGAGTTTAATCACATCCTTTCCCGTAAAATCACAATATATGATGTGATGTATTTCAATATTCATGGCAATAATAGTCGGACACTAAACGAACAACACTCATTTTGTTGATTAAAATACAAACATATTGTTTTATAATATACACATACATTCACACGAGTTCATGTATAAATAACTTTTAATATAAAAAGGTTTGATTTTTAAGAAAATTTATATACATCATTTTAATATACACATATTAAATTTAAAACAAAACAAAAAATTTAACCGCCAAGCCAATGCGAACAGCGAAATGGCAAACTGAATCACGTAAACAAAAACAAAATGAACAAAACTTGCACACACGTTTGATTCAATAAATAAAATATTAAAAATTGTACGTGCGTTTTTCTAGCAACTGCAAGCAATTATATAGAATTTTTGTATACTATAGAAATCATGCACAAATTTTAGCGAAAAAAACTAGATTATTTTTTTTTCGATTAAATATAAATATATGGTTGTAATCAAAAATGCTATACAAATTTTGAATTCGCAACCAACATAAAAACTCAATAAATTTAAACAAAATTTTGTCAGTACATATGGTACATAAAAAAATTTCGAAATTTTGAAATTAAAATTTTTTATCTAAAAAATATAATCGGGTTTTAGATTTATCTCTTTATTTTATTTTCGCCACCACGCCACCACATAAATTCGCTTTAGGAAACAATAATACATGTGTTATGTCATAATCGGCACCACATCATTTATTTTGTTATTTAACTTATATAAATATTTATATAATAGTTGTCGAATATTAAAATATAATGATTGAACTAAAATGTTGGCTTATTTAGTTCTTTAAAAGTTCAATTATTTATTTATTTAATTATTACTATCAATAATAAGTAGTACAATTGGAAACAAATTGAAATGTCATGTCATTGTAAAATGACAAGTTGCTTGTAAACATAAGAAAATGAATAAAATATGTACATGCGACTGCTTTAATAAAAAAAAATTAAGATTGAACGATCGTTTTTCTAGCAAATACAAGCAATTATATAGAATTTTTTTTCGTTAAAATTTGTACATGGTTCCTACACAGATTTATAGTGAAGTCAAAATATATTTTAAATTTTAATTTTACTCAAATTTTTTTTTAATCATTTGCATACTACAAAAATCTGTGGTATTAAACAAAAACAGGATATCTGCAGTTAATCACTTCTTCAATTTATTCCACCATTTGGTCTGAAATCTCTCTAAAATTTAAAGCTTCATTCGATAACCTAACCCATTTTCTGAAATTTTCATTATTTTCCGAGAAAAATTTGATCAAAATTGGTTATGTTAGGGTTACACAATAAATCGTTCCATAAAAACAGGTTATGTTCAGATAGCCAGTGTAACTTAAAAATTCAGAACGGTAGATATTTGTAAAAAATTAGTTAACTCAACATATATAATTTTACACACCTAAGAATGTGATAAATAAAATATCGAATAAAAGCCTATCTGCAGTGGAATTATTTTTTTAACAAATTTGTTTTATTTTCCAAGATTTAGGATTCAAATTCCTCAAATGGTATCATTTAATAAAATAAAAAACCTCGAATTCCAAAGAAATTTGTTTGGTAAAAATGGGTTATGCGTAGTTAACAAAATCTAATTGTTGCCATTGTGTTTGATTAAAACTGGACAACTGCACATAGCAAATTTATGGAAAATCATAATTTCAATAACAAAACAGGATATCTTCTAATTAATCCAAATTAAGCTTTAATATACATATTTATATATAAATAATCAGTAATACTTATGAACGATTATTATTATTAATCGGTTTAACAAAAAAAAAAAAAAAAATATTCAACTCTGTATGTAAAATATTTTAAAAAAATCATAACCATAACTTTAAATGCGATTTCCCAACATTTGAGATTTTGCAGATATCCTGTTTTTGTTGAATTCCACAGAAATGTCTGTGGTATTAAACAAAAACAGGATATCTGCAGTTAATTCAATTTATTCCACCATTTGCTCTAAAATTTAAAGCTTCATTCGATAACCTAACCCATTTTCTGAAATTTGCATTATTTCCCGAGAAAAATTTGATCAAAATTGGTTATGTTAGGGTTACACAATAAATCGTTCCATAAAAACAGGTTATATTCAGATAGCCAGTGTAACTTAAAAATTCAGAACCGTAAATATTTGTAAAAAATTAGTTAACTCAACATACGAGTATATAATTTTACACACCTAAGAATGTGATAAATAAAATATCGAATAAAAGCCTATCTGCAGTGGAGTTATTTTTTTAACAAATTTGTTTTATTTTCCAAGATTTAGGATTCAAATTCCTCAAATGGTATCATTTAATAAAATAAAAAACCTCGAATTCCAAAGAAATTTGTTTGGTAAAAATGGGTTATGTGTATTTAACAAAATCTAATTGTTGCCATTGTGTTTGATTAAAACTGGACAACTGCACATAGCAAATTTATGGAAAATCATAATTTCAATAACAAAACAGGATATCTTCTAATTAATCCAAATTAAGCTTTAATATACATATTTATATATAAATAATCAGTAATACTTATGAACGATTATTATTATTAATCGGTTTAACAAAAAAGAAATAAAAAATATTCTACTCTGTATGTAAAATATTTAAAAAAAACATAACCATAACTTTAAATGCAATTTCCCAACATTTGAGATTTTGCAGATATACTGTTTTTGTTGAATCCCACAGAAATATCTGTGGTATTAAACAAAAACAGGATATCTGCAGTTAATCACTTCTTCAATTTATTCCACCATTTGCTCTAAAATTTAAAGCTTCATTCGATAATCTAACCCATTTTCCGAAATTTGCATTATTTTCCGAGAAAAATTTGATCAAAATTGGTTATGTTAGAGTTACACAATAAATCGGTCCATAAAAACAGGTTATATTCAGATAGCCAGTGTAACTTTAAAATTCAGAACGGTAAATATTTGTAAAAAATTAGTTAACTCAACATATATAATTTTACACACCTAAGAATGTGATAAATAAAATATCGAATAAAAGCCTATCTGCAGTGGAATTATTTTTTTAACAAATTTGTTTTATTTTCCAAGATTTAGGATTCAAATTCCTCAAATGGTATCATTTAATAAAATAAAAAACCTCGAATTCCAAAGAAATTTGTTTGGTAAAAATGGGTTATGTGTAGTTAACAAAATCTAATTGTTGCCATTGTGTTTGATTAAAACTGGACAACTGCACATAGCAAGTTTATGGAAGATCATAATTTCAATAACAAAACAGGATATCTTCTAATTAATCCAAATTAAGCTTTAATATACATACGAGTATTTATATATAAATAATCAGTAATACTTATGAACTAAGAAATGGTAAATTTTATTTTAATAAAAATATTTTCGATCGTTATCTATGACTTTCGACCATCTTTCTGGCAATTTATGAATTACATCGAAAAAAACTTGTTTGTCTTTTGATGTGATCCATTTGTCGAGCCATTTTTTGATTTCTTCATGGTTTCTGAAATGCTGGTCTTGAAGATCGCTTTGCATTGATTGGAACACATAGTAATCTGATGAGGCATAATCCGATGAATAGGGAGCATGCGGAATAATTTTCCATTTAAGTACTTCCAGCGTATTTTTTACTTGGTTTGCGACATGTGGTCGAGCATTGTCGTGCAGCAAAATCACTTTACGCTGTTTGTTGGCTTACATCGGACGGTTGTTCAATGAATGGTTCTAATCTATCAATTGTTGTTGGTAACGTTCACCATTAATAGTTTCGTTAGTTTTAGCAGCTCATAGTACACCACTCCTTTCTGATCTCACCAAATGCACAACATAACCTTACTTCCATGAATGTTTCATGTTGCTGTTGATGTGGATGGTTCGCCTGGATGAACTCATGAGTTTTTGCGTTTAGGGTAGTAAATCCATTTTTTATTGCCAGTCACAATTTGAGCCAAAAAATACCATCTTCGGTGTTTTCTAAGCAAAGAATTGCGAACCATTAAACGATTTTCAATGTTGGCTTCAGTCAGTTCATGTGGTACCCATTTTCCCTCTTTTTGTATCATTTTCATGGCATGTAAACATTTGCTTATGGCTGCTTGAGTGACATTTAACTGTTCTGCAAGTTCCTTTTCTGTTTGAGCTGAGTTCTCCTTCAATAATGCTTCCAATTCTTCATCTCCGAATTTTCTTTGTCACAGACATCAAAATCACCACTTTTGAATCGTTTAAACCAGTTTTGGAAAATCTGTTGGGTTGCTCCCACAAATGCTGTTTTTTGGTATGAAATTCGACATGTTTAAACGAGATTAAAAAATATGTTGTTTACGCTTTCACGAATAATGACAAACTAAATTTTAATGTGGAATATCAACAGTTCAAAACGCCGTAAGTGTCATTGTAAAATAATGTTTAGTACTAAAGTTATTTAACGAGTGTACGCGGCTAACTCAGCCCTATGGAATTGCTCACACATCATACTAAGTAACAATAATGTCTGAGATGTCTAAGCGTAACCACTACTATATTTAGATAGGAGATATATGAGGACGGACAAGAGGTTTTCGCGACTGATGCTCTCATATGCCTGTTGAACGTCTATGTAGAGTTGGTGAATGGTTATGTTGTATTCCAACATATTTCCAAGATTAAGCTTAGCGTGAAACACTGATAAGTGGTTGACCGGTTGGGGCGAAAACCACATTGAGAGTCATCGACGATATTTTTGGCGAGTATAAAATTAGCAAGCAAATTGTAGGCGATGTTTCCCAGAGCTGTCACTGAAATTTTCACATTTAAGACGATTTTGAAAGTAGGTTTGCCATACTGAGAGAACATCAGTCACGTTCGTTCTTAGCTCGCCATTCGTGTTTTAATGGCTGTGGATCTTGGATGAAAGTCTTTAGTCAAATTTCTAGCGTGAGTAAAACAATCTGTGAAGTTTCCGTTTGGAACCAGTTTTCGTTGCAGGTCTTCATATATTCGCGATTATTTTCTCAGAGGTATTTGGTACTCCTAGTGTAACGAGCAAACCGTTTTTTACACAGCTTTCGTTTATTTTCGTCGAGTTAATGGTATTGATCATCGAACCTATCATTGCGTGTCCTTGGTTGTCTTCTTCCAATTGTATTTTCAACTGCGGCAATTATGGAGACTGAGATACATGAAAAGTTTAGAAATCGAGATGTCGATTCATTGCTAATAATATGTATTCCACCGCATTTGGAATGTTATATATTATTATACGATATCTAGAAATTTGCCAGTGACCAATCCGTTTTACTGTAATAGTACATATCTTTTAAGGTAGGTCTGAGTTGTCCCCTATCTATATATACTAGTGGATATGTCTTTAACATTTCTGAGGTTTATGATAATTGCTATATTGTGTGAGCAATTCCATTCGCAATATTAAATACATACTATACTACTACGCGATATCAAGAAAATCCTCAGGCGAGCCCAACCCTTATTATTGTAATAACACGTCACAATTTAGATAGGCCTGAGATCTCGGAAATTTCAGTTTTTTATATTATATATTATCATCATATACTTGATTTACATTATATAGAACATTTAATTTAAATACTTGTTGTTAAAAAAAGTAACCATCTTTAGATTTTCCATAACAGAACACACAATCACTTATGTAAATTGTAAATTAATAAAAAATTTGTAGACAAATTAACATTTATGTTAAAATCTTCAAACCGGTCTTGATCTAATGCATCGACTCCTTCAACTTTATAAAATTCGAATATATTGTCATATAATTTAACTTTTGTGCTATTAAGTTAGTGAATTTTGACGTCCCATAAACGGCCTAGAATGGGATAGAGAGATCCATTTAAATTTTTTTATACATTTATAAATATGTATGTATATACATAAGGGTTATCTCTGTGTAATTTGAAAAATGGAATACAATTGTTCTTGAGTACAATTTATAAAATATAAAAATGATCGATCTTATATGCCAGTGTTTCCCAATCTTATTTTTTACTTAATTTCATATTTATGTTAGTAATGAATAAAACTTTAATGGTAAAATTTGCATGGCCTGTTTAAGTCCAAGGCCCACTAATTTACGAATTAAGCTCATGCCTCCTCAAATATATGGTATGAATTCCTAAGGGGGCCGTATAGCCCCCGTTTGGAAACGCTGTTCTATGCAGAGTTGTTCAATTCTTCGTTTCAATATAAAGATTTCGGAGAATAATCTGAGTTGAGCAAGAAGTAGATAACAATAACTATTAAATTTATTGAAAAATGAATTAAATAAACTGATTGCTTGATTTTCAATTTATGACCATATGTGTACACCGGATCTCCATTTCGCCAGGCACACCCTTTTTACACAGAACAAAACCGAAGGATTGAATAGGCTAACCAGATGTGATAGGACGTTTGTAACCGCCTAAGTATAGCCGATAGTTACCTTTAGTAATAAAATTGTAATATTTTTATTAGTTCCTTATAAAGCAAGATATGAACTACCTTTTAATTTTTGGTTATTAGTTTCAATTTCAATATTTAGTAACTTTAAATTATTAATAATAATGTTTATATAATAAATACTTTCTTCATTTACGTATGAATTTCTCCAAGCTAAATCAAAGATAAAGAATATCTTAAGTTTTACATGGCCAGTTAAAGAATTAAAACCTAAACTTAAATTATCTTCCTTAGCAAAACAAATTGTTGATCTAAAATATAATTAAAACTATAATGTGGAAATGAAATAATATTCCCAACACCAAGTGAATTTAATGACGCGACTGCAAACTATTCCCTGGTAAATATAAGGAGTTTAGTAGATATATTTTGTTTATCAAGCATGAACATCTAACCTGGAATCTACAACAGTAACAGCCATAAATTCTGAGTAACAGGATTTACCAAGAAAACCCTAATACCTAAATGAAATAATACGTAATAATTGGATTCTTTTAAGTTTTCAATTTCCTAAAAATCATGAATATTTGATAGTTTAAATTCTCCTAATTCCTAAATTTAAATAAATTTTAAGAAATTTTAAGAAAATTAACTAAATAGAGCAACATATTTTCTGGACAGTTATTTTTCAGTAATTCTTCTCCTGTATTACTATTTACTACATTAACCAAGTGAATTTTCTGAAACTGGTGGTTATGTAAATGTACTTAATTAATGTGTAGTAATCCGTCGCCATTAATTATACATACTTTTCTTGTGAAAAAGAAAGAATTTTGGTGAGGCCTCATCAAACCTTATATGACAAATGGCTATGTTTCCAGTGAGACTTCAGTGGGCTGAACTTGCTCGACATGTTTAAAAACTTCGTGCCTAACTTCTGCCTAACGATCTAAAGCAACGAAAGGATCACGAACGCCGCATGTAAGGCTCAGACGATACTCGAATCCAATTAAAATAAAATTAATATAAAACTGAACACAAAGTCGAAATTTAAGAAAATAAAAAACATTTCACGTTAGCATACATATTGAATAAAGAATTCATGAGATAAAAACTAGTTATCATGCAATGCAAGATGAATAACCACAAAAATAATATTCCCAATTCAGGATCGATCAGTAAAAAAGATACCTAGAATGATTGAATTGCAAAATTTTAACGAGCGAATAATAACCCCAAATTTACTATCCGAACCCATTTGTAAAAATTAACGCATGGATTTACAGAATATTCCTTCAAAGGAAAATGTATACATGTAATTCTTCACGTTGCAAGCTCCATGTGAACCTATATACTGATATATAGTAAAGAACTCAATAATGATGATGATTCAATCAATTTAAAGATTTGTAATCCAAAACTTAAAACACAACTGAAACCGCGTTCATCGATTTCTATTTCAAAAATAAATTTTACACATTTAAAGACTGCATATACAAAACATAAACTTATAATTTTCTATTGGCTATTAAGATTGATAAAGCGTTTGATAAAGTTATATCTTATTTGTATTTTTTCACACATACATAGACATTTATTTTACTAAAGAAATCCTAGGAAAATTGCCACCTAAAATATATTTTGACTTTACGTTGTGACATTGAGGAGGATCCTCCTCAATGGTTGTGATAAAAATATAAAATCACACAGAATTATATTATGCTCACTAATTATTATTATGATCATTCTAATAAAAAAACAAAATTACTTTTTGAAATTTTCTTTTATAATCGCCCACTTTTTAGTAACATACACGCACATGTAATCGTATATACATTTATTAAATCCTCTTACAGAAACCAACAATAAAACTAATGAATAAACATACACATAAGAAAATTGATCGTAGCTATTTTATTTTGTTTATTCCTTCATTCATTATAAACATACGTACGCGTATAGAAAAAATATATTGAGCGAGAAATGAGCAATTGAGCAACTAGACCAAAATAGGGTTTGAGTTTTAGCTAAATATTTCTATACACAACCGATAGATATTTTTCCAATTGTAACGATATCGTGAATTTGATGTAACAATGAATTATCCTTCCGTTTAGGCCTCTGATTGTGATTTATTTCTCTGTGCTTTTAATACACATTATATAGAAAAAAGATAACATAATACCATTCATTGTTTCTCAACAGGACGAAATTTTCAAATTTGTGTTACTCGGGGTTCTCCACTATACAAAATTTCTAATATTTACACTCATCCAGAATCTACTTAAATATAAGTCTCGCATTGACAGATACCTATCTAAAAATAACTACCGTAGATTGTGTTGGTTACACTAACAATCCAACGTAAATTTGATTTTTCTTTTTCATTTTCAACACATTTATACTTAGTTATTTAAAAAAAATTACTACAGAAAAAAAATACCAATCCATGCAAATCTACTTAAATATCCTAAGTCCTGCTAACTCCACACATATGAAATAAACAATTACTAACTAAATATGTGTTGATAATTTTTTTCTATAGAAATTTTTTTTAAATAACTAAGCATAAATGTATTGGTGCAGAACAAACAAAAAATGAAAAAATAATCTAATTTACATTCCATTGTTAGTATAACCAACACAATCTTCGGTAGTTATTTTTATATAGGTATCTCTCAATGAGAGTTAGAGCAGGACATATATTTAAGTAGATTTTGGTATGTATGCCCTAAAGTAAACCTGAAAAAAACGTTCATACAAATGCTACGGAAATAATTTTTTGATAAGATTTTTTTCGACTTTACATATTTATTTATATCTCGTAAATGTGGTAAAAAATAAATTTTATATTTCTTGAGCGTAACTGTCTTTAATTTACCTTTAATTTTGATAAATTGTTTTTAATTTTTAAGTTGGATTTCATTAAGAATTTTACTATTGTCCGCTATGATGTTTTTAAATTTGATGATCGTCGTATAATATATTGAGCAAAGTTTGTGTGTATTCATGAAGAGTAGATGACATCGAGAAGAAAAACGAACAAAATAACTACTCTTCATGCATATACACAAACTTCATGCATAAACTGAAGTTGGTTGCATTAAAATATACTTGAACGCATACAAGTAGCCCGCCATTTTGGGTATATGTAGGTTAGTCATTGCTGTTTTTATGACATAAGTTTCAGTCATTTACAAGCTATCTTTCTGTGTGCTTCAATTTTAAGAGATGGATATCAATAAGCAACATTTACGTCATTGTATTCTATTCTATTTTCAAATGAAAAAATATGCTGCTCAAGCTATGGAATTGATTAATTCGATTTTGAGTGAACATTCTGTGAGTCATTCTACAGTAAAAAAAAAAATGGTTTGCATGATTTCGTGATGGCAATTTTAGTCTTGAAACAATTTTAAGACGAAAAACTTAAAGGTTTTACTGGACGAAAATCCATGTCAAACTCAAAAGGAGCTTGCAGAAACGTTAGGAGTTACTCACCAAGCAATATCACTTCGACTGCATTCAATGGAGAAAATACAGAAGGAAGGAAAATTGGCTCTTCATAAACTGATCGAAGAAAAGAAAAACCGAAGATTTGACATCTGCATGCATTTGCTTTCTCGGTTACAAAAGAAAGAATTTTTTACATAAAATCATTCCGGGTGATGAAAAGTGGATTATGTACGATAATACTAAATGCAGAAAATCATAGGTTGATCCAGGATAGCCATCAACATCAGTTGCAAAAATGAATATGCTAGCTAAAAAAGACTGTGTGTCTGGTGGGATTGGAAGGGAGTCATTTACTACGAACTTATGGAACCTGGTCACACTGTTACAGCTGAACGTAACCAGGCTCAATTGATCAAATTAGGTAATGCTCTGGAGGGAAAAATACCATTTACGGGCCAAGGAAGGCGGAAGGTGATATTGCTGCATAACAACACTCGGCCACGTACAGTAAAATCAGCCCAGGAACTCATCATCTTCGTAAGCTGGGAAGTTTTAAACCATGCGGCGTATTCTCCAGCCTTGACCACTTATTCAGATCGATGTCATCATATTCGAAAGATCAGCGGTTCACGAAAGTTGAAGATGTGTAAAAATGGCACGATGACTATTTTGCTTCGAAAACACCGTTTCTATCGCGAAAGCATTTATCATCTACCTGATAAATGGCAAAAGACCATAGATAGTAATAGCGAATATTTCAATAATTAATCTGTGTAGTAATTATATTTTCAATAAGCTTGAATTTGTCCAAAAAAATGGAGTTTCTACTTGCACACCTAATAGTTTAAACGACGATTATCAAATTAAAGACATCAAGCGGAAAATGGTAAAATTTTGAATGAAAACTACCTTAAAAATTAAAAACAATTCATTACAATTAAAAATAAATTAACAAAATGTACACTTAGGAGAATGAAAATTTATTTATCTGCCACGTTAATAAATAAAGTAAAAAAAATTAACAAAAACGAATTTTAATAATTTTCTAATAATTTTGTCTATGTATAGAGAGTGTAGTATCAAAATCTATTTAAATATAAGTAGTGCTAACTTCACACATATAACATAAACAAAAACTAACCAAAGATGTATTGGAGTATATTAGATTTCGAAAATTAAATTTCTGATTGAATAATAAATTTGGTATTTCAGTGCGAATCTTCACCGAAGAAGTATATACAGTATATAACAGTTAATTTGCTTTATTACTGATAACCTAATTTAAATTAACTGAATTTCGGGTCTGGGTGCAGGTTTATATATAAATGTTAAAAGCAAAAGTTGATTATTATATTTTAGATCAAGAATTTGTTTTGCTATCTTCCGTAGCTTAATGTAACATTAATTATGACAAGAACTAGCTTGAATAATTTAACTGAAATTCCTTAAGATATTGTTATTTCAAATTGAATTGTGAGTATGGTATGAGTGCAACCTGTAATAGTTTTTGCGTTTCGTCTTTTATTAACATCCAAGCCACCAACTGAAAATATAGTAAGTATAAATGCTACTCTAAAGGCTACTTTATTTAAAACATTGGGTCCAGAAAACCCCTCAGCCCGATTTCCTCTATGTTATGTGTTTCTTCTATATATGTATAAAGATCGACCAATCAAAAATGCCGCTAACATGATCAGAAAGGCAAAACACGCCTACTGGTACCTCAATATACTAAAAACAATTGCAACATAAATCCCATTCAAAAATTTTATAAAAGTCAGATTTTCAAAACTAAATCAGTCTCAAAGAATAAAATAAAAACGTAATGGTATTTATGTTTCAAGAGTTAATCAGTATCCCATGTACGGGCGCGTATTACAAAAAGGTGGTACATTAAAACCATAATTTTTTTTGTCTTTTGCAATCTGGGTAGCAACCAAGCGCTAGTTAAATAAATTAAAAAAATCAATTAAATATCCAAAAAACTCCAAATAAAATTGTAGCAGGCCAAAAAAACAAAACAATATAAATAATATTTCTTGATGGATATGGCTTACTTTAAAACTAAACTAAGTTTAGCAGCCTTCGCCTTCTCAAATTTCTGTTTCTGGTTGGTTCGTATCCTGTTCTGGGGCCGAAGCACTCTCAACTCTTTCGCAGTTCGCGTTTCACGTCCTACTGTACGCAGTTACCAGCAAAATAGAGGGCGTACGTAGAAATATCTAGAAATATCTAATACCTTGCATAGCTCCAAGCCAGCATATCGTACTGACATGGAAACCACTGGCATCGCACTCCGACAGAGAATCATAGTTATGTTCATTTTCATCACGTATCGTGAACAGATGCAATCCAAACATCAAAGCGTTAACCATTGTGCCGTTTGGTCGGTTTAATTTAATACTTTACACAACACAGTATTACTGTCCATTAAAAATTATTATTTTTAGTTAAAATTACACGCCTCAACCATATATAATCATTTTATTTCGTACGTAAATCCGGTTTCTACGGTTTTCCTGATTACACTCCGATTACATTTAATCAAGATCTCTCTTCAAAATACGACACAATGTGCCATACGACCCAGAACCAGAGATCGAGAACCATTACGGGACAAGTTTATCGACGACAACTCATGGCTTTAAAGCAAGCTCTAGCTGCACAACGACCGGAATGGGACAAACCGCACGATAAGATTATTTTGCAACATAACAACGCTAGGTCACATGTTGCAATAGCGATCCTTGAAAAATAGCCCTTCCTGTGTAGCAATCGTTGCATAGTTCTAGAGCTCACATGCTTCTTACAACTGCTAGCTATTATTTTCGCGATATCTGAGCTGGATGTTCTGTGATTTTTACGCACTATCTGCAGAACAGCCCGTTCATCCCTCTCGTTTAGAACTCGTTTTCGTTCTGGCCTTTTTGTATATTCAACACTGCCTGTTTTTTTTAATGAGGCTACGATATGCTGAATTGTTGACTTTGGTTTATTAACAATTTTAGCAATTTCAGCCAACGAATGACGTTTTATGTGTAATTTTATTACCACTTCGCGAAAATCAGTACTTGTTTGCTTCTTAGTCATTTTTCTCCGTATTAATGCAGAACTACTTTATTAGATCATCCTTATAACAAAACTGATTTACTTAGAGGAATTGTATCGTGTTAATATAGGCAAAAATCTAACGGTAAATCCAATCGTACGCCGAATAATGTTTTAACAAAACAAAGACAATTGTCTGCGTAATTCGTTTTTTTCACTCCGTACGATGATTTATCTCGTAGTGTATATATATATATATATATATATATATATATATATACATATATATATATATATATATATATATATATATATATATATATATATATATATATATATATATATATATATATATATATATATATATATATATATATATAACGGGTGTTTCAACAGGTGCGCTTCAACTTTTTTCCGATAGGGACGGCGAACGACGCCATATTTTTTATTAATCTTTTGTCATTTGGAAACTTCATTAGTATACATTTCATCATGGAACGCTACACACGTGAACAGCGATTGCAAATCGTGCAAATTTTTTATCAAAATAATCGTTCTGTTGCTGCTACTTTAAGAGCATTACGGCCATTTTACGGTCCATTTAACAAGCCAGCCCGTTCGACAATCGACCGTATAGTGGCAAAATTTGAGTCTACATTTTCGCTACATAAAGTTCCGGTGCCCTCGAGAGCAAGAAGTGCTCGAAGTGTTGAAAACATCGCAGCCGCCAGGGCTTCAGTTCAAGAAGACGCGAATGTGTCGCTCACACGACGTTCGCAACAATTGGGCCTTTCTGTGACATCATTGTGGCGAATTTTACGTAAAGATCTTGGCCTACATCCGTATAAGATCAAGCTGACACAACAACTAAAGCCGTTTGACCATTTGAAGCGACGCCGATTCGTGAATTGGGCACAAGAGCAAATCGAAAATGATGCAGATTTTCACCGAAAAATCATCTTCAGCGATCAGGCTCACTTTGGCTAAATGGATTTGTCAACAAGCAAAATATGCGTTACTGGGCAGGAAGCAACCCACACGCGATTCATGAGGCACCGTTGCATCCCGAAAAAGTCACTGTTTGGTGCGGATTACATGCCGGCGGCGTCATTGGGCCATATTTTTTCATTGACGATAACGATCGCCACGTTACTGTTAATGAAAATCGATACCGCGATATGATAAACGATGTTTTTTGGCCGCAATTGAATGGAATGGACTTGGACGACATGTGGTTTCAACAGGACGGGGCCACATGCCACACAGCACACGATACAATCGCGTTATTGAAGACTAAGTTCGATGAGCGTGTTATTTCGCGAAATGGGCCCGTCCAGTGGCCGCCGCGCTCGTGTGATTTGACACCTCTAGATTATTTTCTTTGGGGTTATGTGAAGTCATTGGTCTATGCCAATAAGCCGGCGACGTTGCAAGAGCCAGAGCCAATATAGATCGTGAAATTGCTGGAATTTCGGCCGATTTATGCGAAAGAGTGGTCGAAAATTGGGTTCAAAGATTGGACTTCGCAAAACGTGCACGCGGTGGTCATGCAAAAGAAATCGAGTTTCATTCTTAAATGTATATGTTCAAATTCGTAAATAAAAAAAAGTTAGTTCAAAAGTCGAACAGTTTGTGTTTTATTCAAAAAAAAAGTTGAAGTGCTACATATAAATATATATACATATATATATATATATATATATATATATATATATATATATATATATATATATATATATATATATATATATATATATATATATATATATATATATATATATATATATATATATATATATATATATATATACGGGTGTTTTTTTAGGAGGTTTGTTTTTCCGATAGATGTCGTTTTATTTTATGACAGTTGTTTTGACAGCTCAAAGTGGCATTTCTACTCAGTATTGTTTGGCAAATCATTATGAATAGGTTAACTCCAGAACAACGTTTTCAAATCGTGGAAATTTATTTTCAAAATCAGTGTTCAATTAAAAATGTTTATAGAGCACTTCGTGAATTTTATGGTGCACATAATCATCCGTCAGAGACCACCATAAAGAACGTAATTACCAAATTTCGGTCTACATTCACTCTTTTGGATGCCAAGCCACCGACAAGAATGATAAGAGTTCGTACAGAAGAAAATATTGCTGTCGTTGAGGCCAGTGTCGAAGAAAACGACAATTTATCGATTCGTCGTCGTGCTCAGCAAATTGAACTTTGTCCATCGACTTTATGGAAAATTTTACGTAAAGATTTGGGTTTGGTGCCATACAAAATTCAATTGGTGCAAGAATTAAGCCACACGACCATCGTTTGCGCCGTGAATTCAGTGATTGGTCGTTAAATCAATTGAACGAAGATCCATTTTTTTACCGTAAAATTCTCTTCAGTGATGAGGCGCATTTTTGGTTAAATGGATACGTCAACAAACAAAATTGTCGCATTTGGAGCAAAGATAATCCACACGCCGTTCTAGAATTACCAATGCATCCTGATAAATGTACTGTTTGGTGCGGTCTATGGGCTGGTGGGATCATCGGTCCATATTTCTTTAAAAATGAGGAAGGACGACGCGTTACCGTGAATGGAAATCGATACAGAACCATGTTAAATGAGTTTTTGTTGTCAAATCTTGAAGATATGGATATGAATGAAATGTGGTTTCAACAAGATGGTGCCACTTGCCATACAGCACGTGAAACAATCGACTTATTGAAAGAAACTTTCAACGACAACATTATTTCGAGAAATGGTCCGGTGAATTGGCCTCCGCGTTCGTGCGATTTGACGCCACTCGATTACTTTTTGTGGGGATACGTGAAGTCATTGGTTTATGTGGATAAACCTCAATCGATTGACGCTTTGGAAACCAATATTCAACGTGTCATTGCTGACATACGCCCTCAAATGCTTGAAAAAGTGCTGGAAAATTGGACCTCCAGAATGACATTTGTGAAAAATAGTCGTGGTAGCCATATGCCAGAAATTGTGTTTAAATGTTAAATGCCAAAAAATTATCTACCAAATAAAAAAAAATTTTGGTCATTTCATAATTTTATATGTGTTTTATTCAAAAAAAAAATCGGCAACCTCTTAAAAAAACACCCTTATATATATATATATATATATATATAATATATATATATATATATATATATATATATATATATATATATATATATATATATATATATATATATATATATATATATATATATATATATATATATATATATATATATATATATATATATATATATATACATATATATATATATATATATATATATATATATATATATATATATATACATATATATATATATATATATATATATATATATATATATATATATATATATATATATATATATATATATATATATATATATATATATATATATATATATATATATATATATATATATATATATATATATATATATATATATATATATAGTCATGTTTTAATTTTATGATTTTTATGTTTTGAATGTGTAGCCTTGATTGAAAAAAAAAAATTTGAAATACTTTAATATTTTTTGTTGTTGTTGTTGTTGTTGTTAAAGATACAGGGTGTCAATATTTGAGAAAAATGATAATCATGGTATTATATTTATCGCAATAAAAAGAAAAATAATTGTCCGATAATTATGATTTTGGACTCATGTTAAAGGTAAGTTAATAAGGATTTCTAAAAAAATATAAAAATAGTATATTGTTTAAATCCTTCTTCTCTAAATTTCCCGCCAAAATGTTCTTTTTACATTTTCTCAAAAACCTATTTTTTTTTTTTTTCTAGAATTCTATAATTAATATTTTACAACATATCAAAAAACTAGAATATCGTTATTTTTTGTTTTCTTGCAAAATTCGTTTTAGTAAGAGAAGCATTTCATTTTTATATGGAAAAACTGTATTTCAGAGGATATTTCTCAATGTTTTGAAATTGTTTACAAAAAGGATAGTTCAGTTAAATTATTAACACTAGATATACCGACAATTTGACCATACCTATTTCTACCGACATTAGTCAAAATGACTGGTTTTAGAAAAAATGGTTAGTAGGGTTTCCGGTCTTAATGTATTTTAAAAAAATGATAAATTACTTCAATTAAGTTAATTGTAATATATTATATTAAATATAACTATATTTATTAGTTAATTGAACATAATAAGTAGTAAAAAAATAAGGTGAAGTAGTAAATTGAAAATATAAATTTTAAAACCAGTCATTTTGACTGGTGTGATAAATCTAGTGTTAATATTTATTATTCAAATTTAATAACATATATTTAAAATTTCAAACCCAAATTCTTTGATTCGTCATCCTGATACATCGTCTTATATCCTTCGTAGCACTCTTTCAATGTACACATCATTAGCCGCTTTTGAACTTTAACTTTATCGACTGTTAAACAATCGTTTTTGCCTGGCATTATCCGACTAACATCATCATCAGTATAATAAGATAATACTGCTTGCTTCAGCTCATCACTTATTCGCTTTCCTACTTTAGCTGCTGGACGACTTAGTGGACCATTCTCGTCTCGTAGATCTTTAGCGGTTCGCACCATATGTTGCGTTGCCTTGAACTCATTCTGGATTTCTTGAATGGTTAATGATTTTGGCAATATAGTAAGTAGCTGAATCTTATCACTGGTTTTCTCCAGTTCTTCGAATTTAGCTTTTAGATCACCAATCAATTCATCATATAGTGCAACCTTCCTTTGATCTTCGGTTGACTGATTCGAAAGCGGCACGATTCCCGGAACCAAAGATGTTGATGGTGTTATTGAAGCTAAATCTATTACTTTTTGCTGCTGATGTTTTGGCCTGGCTTCTAACGTACTCGGATATATAGGAGACTTTCCAAGAAAGGGTAACACTTCATTCATTTTTTCCAAAACGGACACATTTTTTAAATAACACTCTTCACTATCACTGCTATTATCGTTATCGGCTATTTGCGGTGTTAGAGGTGATGTTGTTGATGGTCCCGCAACTGGTGACAACTGTGATTCTATTTTTCGTCGTTTGCAGGTATAAATATTACATAGCACGTTGACCAGAGATACAAATTATCTTGATTCTCAACTGATTGTGGCATAAATTGCTTAACATAATCCGTAACTCGTTTTAGTTTACTCGAACAGTTTGAATCGTGATATGGTTTACAACACTTTCGAAATTTATCCATTATCAAATTTAGCGCACTATAGTACTTATTTATCCACTTAAACTTACACTCAGTTTAACACACTGTTACTTTTTCAAATTTTCAAAAATCTTACTCCTTATTTAAAATGTTGTCTACAATTCACAATGTCAACTAATCAAAAATTTTAATTTTTACTCCTATTTATATCAACACGTCAAGTAAAAATAATCCACCCTCAATAAAAAAGGGGGAAACAGCATTTTATTTAGTCTTTTATAAAATAACCCAAAAAAAAGAAAAGGAATTTATGGTACTACGACTAACCAAACGATATAAACCAGGGGGTGGCACCTCATAATTCTGTGACTCATACTTAAATATGACGCAAAATTGTACAATAAATAAAATACAAAACACACAAATTAAGTGAACTACCACTTTTGTAAACAATTTCAAAACACTGAGAAATATCTATATAGCTTTCCATATAAAAATGAAATACTTCTCTTACTAAAACGATTTTTGCAAGAAAACAAAAAATAACGGTATTCTAGTTTTTTGATATGTTGTAAAATATTAATTATCGAATTCTAGAAAAAAAAAAAAAAAAAAAAAATTGGTTTTTGAGAAAATTCAAAACGAACATTTTGGCGGGAAATTTAGAGAAGAAGGATTTAAACAATATACTATTTTTATATTTTTGTAGAAATCCTTATTAACTTACCTTTGACATGAGCCCAGAATCATAATTATCGGACAATTATTTTTCTTTTTATTGCGATAAATACAATACCATGATTATCATTTTTCTCATATTCTGACACCCTGTATCTTTAACAACAACAAGAACCAAAAAAAATTAAGTGTCTCAAAATGTTTGTTTTAATCAAGGCTAAATATTCAAAACATAAAAATCATAAAATTAAAACATGACTTATGGCTCCATAGAGTGAATTTGTGATTTCACGAATTTTTCATCATATATATATATATATATATATATATATATATATATATATATATATATATATATATATATATATATATATATATATATATATATATATATATGGGGGGGGGGGCTGGGATCAATAGGGTAGGCGTCTAACCGTTTATGGTGTCATGCACCATACTCCAGCGTTGCAACTATCTGAAACTAGCAAGTGTTTAATTTACCTCCACGTGGTACCACCCGGGCGACTACAACGATTACTCGTGGCAGTCGGCAAAACTATTAAATGCGAAGACCTAAAAAAAAATATGGCGGAAGGTTCTAACAAAATATTACCCCAGGTGGGTACCGAATCACTTCGGGAATCCCACTCCTCTGCGCTAGAGGATCGTCCCACGGATTCTGGAGGGGGGGGGGAAATCAACCGCAAACAACTGGAAGGACGCTGTTGGTGAGTGACCAGGCCAAAGCATCCGGAACAATTACTGGAAACATAGACGAAAGTTACAACTCCTACTTTAAACCAACAAAACTTTTAAGTAGGTCTCCACCACACCACTCCTCGGTTCCAGACCTTTCAATATGGAGTGGCACAAAACGTCGTTGCGACGCAGAAAACGCAGAACATGTTGACAATCAAGCCGAGTTAGCAGAGTTAATCGCAGTGATCGAGCAGATCGAGAAGGAAACCGGCGGACTGAGCTCATTGGTAAAGGCTAACCCGACAACGAAAAAATCAAATAAAGGATGCGGTGTCGAGGGTAAGGATGGCTGCATATAAATTATCAAATTTTAAGCAAACACTACAGACATGGAGTAATAGGCCCATCGTAACTGAGAAAAAGCGGCGTAGAACTGACAATGATGGTCAACGCGTGGCACAGCAGAACATAGCCACTCAAACTGATCTAGGCCCGACACAAAAACAAACTGCGGCAAAGGAGATGTCCACACAAACAGTGGACATAAAGGAAATTGAAAAGAAAACCGAGGAGCTCTGCAACTTGATTCACTCGACGATGACAACACAAGATATCAGGTCAACTGTCTCAAAGGAATGGCCACAAAAAGTATTTCGCGTAACTAAAATCAGCCGTAACAGCTTTATGGATTGTGAAACGTTAACGAGAGCCATTTTTATTGACGGAAATAAACCAATCACTCAAGAATTGCATAATTTGGGAAAACAAGTACCAGGCTTTCAGCAGCTGTTAGACAATCAGTACTTTAAGTATGGTGACGTTGCTGTTATACGAAGCTCAGACAGGATTGAATTAAAGGGCCAGAATCGGCCGGCTAGTGATGGACGTACTTTGCTAGTTGGCTACGTTAATCAAGAGGTAGACGATAATGAGCTAGAAGCACAATTTATCGAGTTAGCAAGAAGAATGAAGACTGCCTCCCAGGAATGCACGGAGTTGAGCGTCACCTCGACAGTCAGAAACAGGTTAAACTTGCGTAAGATCCTGGAGTGCTGTTATAGCGATAGCGTAGTATGCATCAAAATTTGCGAGGGTGCCGAGAGAGGAACAAGGGATAAACTGAAAGCCGAGACAAAAGTGAAAGGCAGTAAGCAGGTCATGCAGCCTGACGCAGAGCAAGGTCTCACAGAAGTTAGGCGTCGTAAGAGAAACCCACGAAACCGGAAAGAAACAGTTATAGTTAAGGCAGAAGGACGCACGTACGCTGATCTACTTAAAGCTGTGAAAGGTGGTGTTGATATCAAGGAGTTAGAGGTGGAGATAACCGCCATAAAAAAGACAAAGACTGATGGATCTTTTGATCCAACTGAAGGGTGGCAAGAATAAAGCCGAATGCTTAACGGAATCGATTGCCGGAAAGGTAGCCGGCGTCACTACGATACACCAAAAAGAAATGGCAGTAATACACATACGCGACCTGGAGGCAGGAACTGTTTCTGATGATGTAAAGAAGGGTGTTCAAGCAGCATTAAGCGAGGTTCGTTGCGAAGAGATACTTGTGACTTCAATGAGGCCTACTCACTCGGATACGATGAACAGTACAGTAAAATTGCCAATACAGTGGGCGAAGCAGCTGGTGGAGCGCAGGCGCATCCGAATAGGATGGATTTCTTGTCGAGTCCAATTACGTGTCGATGACCATCGTTGCTATAAATGCTGGGAAAGAGGGCATACAGCGAGGAGTTGCAATGGGCCTGACCGCAGAAACCTTTGTTTTAACTGCGGTAAAGACGGGCACAAGAGAAATGAGTGCAGCCAAACGCAAGGCAGGCCATTTAGGAAGAGGCAGAATAATGAGAGAGAAAGCTCGCCTGTAGATATGGCCAATCGAACAGGAGAGGAACAACCAATATGCGAGTGATGCAAATTAATACGCATCGCAGTAGGCCGGCCCAGGACCTCCTTATAGCTACTGCCAAAAAAATGCAGGTAGACGTGGGCCTGGTGAGCGAGCCAAACCGACGAACACTTCAGAGAGGAAACTGGAAGGTTGACTTAGACGAAGATGCCGCGCTAATGGTGCTTCCAAAGGACGTTCCAGTTGCTAGAATTGGTAAAGGAAAGGGAGTGGTCTGGGTAGAACTAGAAGACATTGTAATCATGAGCTGCTATTTCTCTCCTAACAAACCTATGGAAGAATTCATCATAAGGCTGGACGAACTCAGCGTAGTAGTTCGGAACCAAACTAAAGATGTGATTGTAGCGGGCGACTTTAACGCAAAATCTCCAGAGTGGGGCGGAGATGTATTAGACAATAGAGGTCAGCAACTGGCAGCCTGGGCTGCATCCTGTAATCTTAGCAGTGTCAACACGGGGCAATCACCTACATACGAAAGAGGAAACTATGGCTCGTTCCTAGATGTAACCTTCGTCTCACAAAACACCATAAATTGAATCCAAAACTGGAAAGTTTTGGATGAAGAAAGTCTCAGTGACCACCGATATATTATGTTCGAAATAAACACAGCGACACCAGCTAGACTTCAGGGGACTAGCGTTCCAGTCAACCGAGGCTGGCAGGTTGGGGAAAAGAGTCAGACGCGCCCTCGTAGCGCGATGCAACAGCATCTTGGCGTCCCTAGCATAATAACACCGACACAATTAGTAACAACTGTCAGAAGAATATGCGAAGAGGCGCTAGAATCTAGAAGTGGAAATAGACGAAAAGCTGTCTACAACGGACCCTAGCACTGCGTGTATGCAGTGCATACAGAACAGTTGGAAAGGAAGCAGTTCTCGTGATAGCTAATATCGGCTGCCGCCGATCACGGTGCTGGCGAAATATAGAGTAGCAGTTCTTCAGGGAAGCCCAAGCGTTGAGGCCAAATCAGAATTAATGCAAGAATGGCAGACTCGATGGGAGAGCGCTGATACTGGATCGTGGACCAGGGAGCTCATCCCGAGGCTAAAGGAATGGGTGGAGCGTAAACATGGCGAGGTGAACTTCCATCTCACTCAGTTCTTGTCAGGTCACGGTTGTTTCAACAGCTACCTATTCAGAGTGCATATCAAGGATATACCTAATTGCTTATACTGTACCGAAGAGGATACACCAGAGCACACGATATTCTACTGTGCAAGGTGGGATCAAGTGCGAAAGCAGTGTACAGATGTTGTAGGAGCCATAACACCAGGTACAATCATTTCGAGGATGCTGGCGGACGAGAATGGTTGGTATGCTATAAGTATGATGATTAGAGTAATACTAACCATAAAAATGAGGGAACAAGCGACCATGTCGCTCTGAACAAAACTAGAGGACAATAGACATCCCGCGGTCGAAGAAATGCAACAAATTTGTGGTACCGGTCGCTGCGAGGAGGTGAGGTAGGGGGTTTTTAGTCGGTAGAAGTCCGGCACAACGTCCATGAGGATTTTCCCGCTACTAGAAGAAAAAAATATATATATTTATATATATATATATATATATATATATATATATATATATATATATATATATATATATATATATATATATATATATATATATATATATTATATATATATATATATATATATATATATATATATATATATATTGTAACGGAATTAAACCTAATTCCGTTATCAACCCATCCCAACAAAATCTATTTCCTCATCGGCATGACCTCGAAGATAATATCTTCAACTACATTCCATTCAAGCAAACGTCATGCCAGCCTTCTACATTTCTTCTTTGCCTTTATTTATAGTGGTATCATATGATTCATTCACTTTAGAATTTTTCATATGTGCCACAGTTAATTAAACGCAGATATGTACATCAACGTAATTTGATTACGTTGACTATGTACATAATAAATGTACTTGATCTATTTATTAGGTGAATGACAATGACCAATGCAAATATTGAAAAGCATTGTGGTTGTTGTTGTTCGTACTTCCTCAACGGATGGATTGAAGAAAAAAAATACTTGCGCGTGAATCGAGTCAGCAAAATCGAGGTCACGTTGCTGTACAATTTTCATAGGAATTTTTGTGATGAGATCGCAAACAATTTCCTATGAAAACTCAAAATAGGTACGATATTTTTCTTGCTTGGGGGCAGTCAGTGTTTAGACAGACCAACGTGTGGTCAAGTTTTTTTTTGAGATTTTTTTTGTGTTGTGTGATTTTAAATAAAAAAAAGATATTGTTAGTGAAATTAGTTTGTGTTTTTTTTGGATTTTGTTGAATTTAATTTAGTTTTTTTTTGGGCAGTTTTGTTTTGGTAAGTGTTTGTTTCTAGTGTTATTAACAAATTATATAACGATAGTGGGTTGATACTGACTGTCAGTAGAAGGAAATTGTTGACGCTAAGCGGCTCTTTTCCTTTTTGCTGACCTTGGTAGCATACCACTATCAACCTTACTAACACCACCCCATTAGGGCCCATGGGCCAAATAGATAATATAAGTTTAGTTAGGATAAGGTAAAATGTTATTCTAAACATTTTACCTATACAACCGCGGTCAGTTTTGCCCACGTGATGGGCTGGTAGGCTAACCCACTCCTTCGGGGTCCGATACCCCAATTCCTACTTTTCCCAATTTTTTTTTTATCTTTATTTAATGCGGTAATCTAGGCCACAATCTGCAGTACCCCTAAAACCCACACCGATCCCTCTACCCGACTGAGCTGCGGGAATCAATGCCGCGTGGGGTACTAAACAGAGAGTGACAAATCTCTGAAACTGGGTTAACTTTAGCAGTAGCTAAAGTTTAACTCGTTTCAAGTGGCGCCCAAACAAGGGCCTAATAACATCAGGTCCATTTTATTTATATGAAGGCACCACTTTTTCAAGTGGCGCCCAAATTGGAGCACAACATCTGTTCCACAATTAATTAAAATATTTATGTAGGCACCACTTTTTCAAGTGGCGCCCAAAACAGGGACACAACATCAGTTCCGAAATTAATTAAAATATTTATGTAGGCACCACTTTTTCAAGTGGCGCCCAAAACAGGGACACAACATCAGTTCCGAAATTAATTAAAATATTTATGTAGGCACCACTTTTTCAAGTGGCGCCCAAACATCGGGCCGGAAATTCGGCCAAATAAAATTTTTTTTTAAGTGAAAAAAGTGATTTAAGTGTTTAAACAGTGTAATGAATCTCTAGTGAATAGAATAAGACATTTGTTTGTGTGAGTATGGCTGCGGTCATGCCTTTACGGTGTGCCTGACCTAATTCTGGGTGGGTCGTACACACACAAATGAGTTTCTTAAATTATCGTTTTCCTGTACCGGATCTCCGAATATTCAGTTCGCCTGTGGCAAAGTCCCAACCCGCACTCCGGGAGGCGAACTGGTATTTGTGGTGGTACATGGAACTCGGCGATCCATTCTTTTTACAACAGTTCATATGCACCAACAAAAATGTTGTGCGGTTTTCGTGTACCTTGTACAACGTACAATTTTGCAATTCTGCACTGGCAAGGGTGAGTGATGCGATCCCTGAAGTAATGAGCATATCCCTTTCCCGCCAAGCGACGATCTTGGGTGGTATAAAGGGCTGCTCATTCTCAGGTAAATTGACACATCATTCCGCATCCCAGCTGGAATTGTAAAGTTGAACCCCTAACCATCCCTGTTTAGTGGCAACAATTTGGCTTATGGCTAGAATTTACCACAGGTTAAGTTTTGTCATATTTTAAATTAGATAAAAAATGGAATTTCCAATCTATGATTTTATATTTAAGTTTTCGCGTACTTTCCACTTCGGTTTAAAATTTTAAATATCATCCCTCGGGATGGGGTCGCCAGTCCTCTCATTGTTAGGTTAGGTACATCCAGGATACAATTCATCCGATTGGTCACACTTAGGTGTCTGCAAGTGGATGTGCATGAATACAAGTTGACCTTAAATCGGATAAATTGCGATCGTAAAATCATGGAAATTCGCAACAACAGCGGGCGAGTTGTTGTTCCCAGTGTAGTGAGCGGTTCGGCCTGCCACTCACACAGTCAGGTCGTCTTCTAAGGTAGAATTGAATGATGACTGTGAATTATGAGGGCAAGAGAAGTGTCTTCTGGGTAATTTAATGAAATATGAAAATGTTTTCACCAGGGCAATGAGTCTCACTCTCGTTATATACGGAGTTACGAATGCCATTGCTGGTTTGGGTTAATATTTAATATTTTATCAGTTCAATTCGGTTTTCATTTACCTTTTCCTATCCTTGTTTGACCCAAGTAGTGGGAATTAACCATCACCTCGTTGCGGGGGTGGAATTGACTGTGGTTGTTTATGTTTTATTTAGATTTAAAATTAATTTTTTTAGTTTAGATTAGGTTTGTTTAGGTTAGAATTATTTTTTTTTAATGATGATATATCCTAGTCAATTAAGTAGAGATGAATTGTTGGTAGAATGTCAGCAAGCGATAATCGCCCTTGAGGAAGCTATTAAAGAAGAGCGAGAAGACTACCCTTTTCGTGCCTTGCTATTTGCACATAAGGCAGCTCGAGAATGTCCACTCCAAGAGGCAATAACGTGTTTTAAGAAGTTGGAGGACGTTCGTAAATTGCTGAGAACCTGGATATATGGTGGTTTAACTGTAGACGAGCTGAAACCAGCTTTCTACACCAAAATATTTCATATCCTAGGTCGAATCAACCGAAGCACAGGTTTCGAAGTATTCAACGATACAATTGACGAGATGAAACAAAGCTTGTATACACTAAGAGATATCGGGCGGTCCTTAATAAAGTACGATATTACGCTGCGAGAGGCTGATAATCAGCTAAAAGAAATAGTGGTAGTATCACACGAAACCAGGGTCCTCCTGGGAATTAGTGACGATACACAAGCTCAACAGACGAGAGTGCTGCTGCCACCAAATAATACGTTAACTAATTCATCATCATGTGCGTATTATAAAAATGGGCGCGTGCAGCAACAACATCACAGGTTATTGCGAAAATTGCAAAAGAAGCTATGCCTGCCAAGCGAACCAATAGTGACTTCATCGCCAGCACCACGAATACCTCATCCGGCCGATGTATATAATTCGGATAAAATAACATCAGAAAGATCATTACCGAAACACACGGATATAACAGAGGATTATCAGAGAGTGCTAAGTATAGATAGCACTAGACCATCGCCACAAGCACCACAAATGACGTTACGATCAACGTTAAATCCAAATAACATATGTGGTTCTAATAACATATCATCAAACATCTCACCGTCAACCTGTATCTTAGAAGACGATAAAAAAATTTCAAGTGGTGTAGGTAACCAGGTTGATGAACGAAGAAATTTACCTCAGGTTTCTGATGAACAAGCCATACCAGTTGTCGAAACGATGCCTCAAGTTACCTTAGCTCCAAGATCACAGCAAGAAAGTTGTTGTACCAAAGTAGATGTCAGTTATGCGAAGCAAGAGATGGACCTGAGTTGTAGTAAGCGGCTTGCAGACAATAGTATGTGTTCTGATAGGCCACTATCAACAAATAACACAACAGGCCTAGTATCGCCATCCAGTAACAAAATTGCTGAATTAAATGGTGACTCATTACCTATCAAATTAGGAAATGAAATTAAAACAAAATCTTACACAAGCAAGAAGAACTCATCTCGCAGTAAGAAGAGGAAATCTAATTTGCACAAGCCATTACCATGCAGATCAAACATCATCATTTCATTCAATCAAGGCATCAAACATAAAAATCATA
>OY829915.1:106820953-106864628 GCA_963691935.1 Nephrotoma guestfalica
TACGAAGAACTCAAAATAAAAGAATCTTGCAGTTTCTCAGTTGGATGGCTAAATTGTTTCAAGGCAAGACACGGAATCAGGAAGTTAGATATATCGGGAGAGAAAAAATCAGCTGATGAATATGCAGCCCAAAACTACTGTGAAAATTTTTTGGAAATCGTTAAAAAATACGACCTGTCGCGAGAACAGGTATACAACGCAGACGAGACGGGTTTGCTCTGGCGATGTCTCCCTAATTCAACACTGGCAGGGAAAAACGAAGCCACTGCAGCTGGTTTTAAGCATAATAAAAATAGATTAACGGTGCTCACATGTGCTAATGCTGCTGGAACCCATCGTTTAGATCTTCTTGTTATTGGAAAATCTCGTCGTCCAAGGGCTCTTAAAAACGTGACCAGTTTACCTGTGCAATATAAATCACAAACAAAGGCGTGGATGGATCGATCAATTTTCTTAGATTGGTTTCACTGTAGCTTTGTGCCAGCAGTTAAAAAACATTTGTCACAATTTCAAAATCATCGTAATTCGAAATGCTTGTTACTTTTGGATAATTGTAAAGCTCATCCTCCAATCAACGAAATGGTATCAAAATGTGGCAATATTTTTGTTATGTGCTTTCCTCCAAACGTTACTTCCTTAATTCAACCTATGGATCAAGGCATCATCCAAAATTTTAAATGCCACTATAAAAAGAATTTTCTGAAAAAGCTTTTAAGAACTGATTCGGTAAAAAAATTTCAAACCGACTATAGTATAAAAGACGCAATTTTTAATTGTGCTGTAGCATGGGAAAACGTTAAACATACAACGCTAGCTAAAGGATGGGGAAAACTATGGCCCGAGGAAGATGAAAGCATATCTGATGATGAATTTATTTACGATCAATTTATTTCAGGTGAGATGCTCGAAATGATAAGAGAGGCACCATCTACAAATCCAGTTTCGGAACTACAACAGGACGAATTGAATGAATGGATGGTTGCAGACAATAATTTGGCAGTCGCTCAAACATTTTCGGATCAACAGCTAATACAAAACGTTATTAATCCTGCAACACCAATTAATTTAGTAGATGATGATTCCGAGTCTGATGATGAAACTTGTGTACCACATTGCATAACGTGGGCTGAGGCCGAGCAAGGGCTTTCAACTTTTTTGAAATTTGCGGAACAACCGTCCTCATATTCTGCACAAGAAGTGATGCAAATTTTTGTGCTTAGCAATCATTTTGCCACAAAAAGAAGTAAATCTTTAAAGCAGACTAATATCCAGACATGGCTTAAAAAGTCTAATTAAAACAATATTATACTGTATAGTACACATTTACACAAATGTACAACAAATTACAGGTTACTAAATTATGAACAAATAGTCTGAAATTGTGATTCTTTTTTAACTTTCTTTTATTTATTATTAAAATATATTATACTTAGGTACTTAGGTATACCTGATAGACTGTAATTTGTACCTAAATCAATAAAATTGAATTTTAGAATTAAGTTTGGATGTTTTTATTCTAAATAAAAATCGTCGGATGATCGTCATTTGCTTACGTACATTTAGTGAGCTGAAATAGACAAGAAACTGCGATAATTTTAATTAACCGGACTTTTCGATTAACCGGAACGCCCTAATCCCCATGCTTTCCGGATAACAAAGATTTTACTGTATATATATATATATATATATATATATATATATATATATATATATATATATATATATATATATATATATATATACATATATATATATATATATATATATATATATATATATATATATATATATATACATATACATATATATATATATATATATATATATATATATATATATATATATATACATATATATATATATATATATATATATATATATATATATATATATATATATATATATATATATATATATATATATATATGGTACATATATATATATACACAGGTACAATCATTTCGAGGATGCTGGCGGACGAGAATGGTTGGTATGCTATAAGTATGATGATTAGAGTAATACTAACCATAAAAATGAGGGAACAAGCGACCATGTCGCTCTGAACAAAACTAGAGGACAATAGACATCCCGCGGTCGAAGAAATGCAACAAATTTGTGGTACCGGTCGCTGCGAGGAGGTGAGGCAGGGGGTTTTTAGTCGGTAGAAGTCCGGCACAACGTCCATGAGGATTTTCCCCCTACTAGAAAAAAAAAATATATATATATATATAAATATATATATATATATATATATATATATATATATATATATATATATATATATATATATATATATATATATATATATATATATATATATATATATATATATATATATATATATATATATATATATATATATATATATATATATATATATATATATATATATATATATATATAGATCTTATTAAATTAATAACTAACAAACTAATTGTATTGTCCTTTAGTCGCTTTATTCAAATTTTTTATAAAATTGCTTTTCTGAGTGTAATAATTTCAACAAATTTATTAGTAAACAATGTTAAATTAATAGTAAAACTTGTAATATTTGTAATTGATTGGTAGTGCACGACCCAAGTTACTAGGCAAGATCTCCCGGAAACTCCAGCTACACCGTGCACCCATTTTACGGGTTATCTAGTTATGACATACTTGGCCCGGTTAAAGACACCTACTAAAACCGAGTAAGTATTTATGTACACTAGCCAGCACATTTTAATTTCAATTTAATCATAACTTTAAATAAAACAGTTTCTAGTATTTATATAAATAAAGATAAATGAGTTAAACAGGTAATTTAGCACTATTGGTGAGCTTTATTTTTTAATTAGAATTAAATAAAACTGCAACTCAGGAATCTGTAAGATGGTAAATTTAAAAATGAGAAGTGGCACATCTCTAGATTTCTGAATACCTAAACAATTAATATAAATAAATATTTAGCTCAACATGTAAATTAAATATCCAATTAAGCCATGAATTCTTAGCAAGAAAATAATCGAAACTTATATTTATAATTTATTTCGCCTGAGTAAAACACTATCATCTTCATGTCTACCTAAATCATAAACATATATTAATTATTTTCTCCCGAAATTGAAAATTAGATTAAATTAAGGAAATGCCATGGATCTAGAAGATACAAAAATTAACTAAATAAATATTTCCAAGATTAAGAATTCACCGATATGGCGCTATATCTGTACTGCAAAGAACAAGATGAGAGGAAATAAGCAAGATAGAAATTAAAATTATATTAAAAAATGGCTCCACATTTATCAAAAATTTGTACCGAACGCGTTCGGCGAATACATTTTTGCTGCAAATTAAGAAGTGTGGACTTGTGTGGCGCACGAAAACGATACAAAAATTTATACCACATTCAACGCACATTATCCAGCAGTTGTCAGTTAAACATTTGCTAAGAAAATATTTTTGAAATACATTTTCACAATTTGTAAACGTTGTTCTCGCGTAAGTCCATTCATGGTGAAATGTCAATAAATACTGAGCACCAGTGTCATATGACAGTTGTGGCGCATGAATCCTAATTGGAAAAAGTACCTCCTATTGAACCACCCTTTATATGGATCAAAATAAAACATTCATACATGCAGACACAAAAATTTCAAAATTTATATATATTATAAATATATATATATATATATATATATATATATATATATATATATATATATATATATATATATATATATATATATATATATATATATATATATATATATATATATATATATATATATATATATATATATATATATATATATATATATATATATATATATATATATATATATATACGAGTATATAAATCCGTGACAAAACTCAAATCGGAATACGCATACAAAATACAGTCACGTATGCCTGAGTAACACAAACTAAATAACATGTGTTTATCATAGCCATACATAAATATCTATACTTAATACAGTACAGTTCTGTACACTTAATACAGAATTATTCATATAACAATTTAACTAAAATCATGAATGGATTAAATACTAATGGCTGTATGTATTAGCGGAACATGGGTGGATACCGAACAGCGATAGCGATATGCGAACGCACCAGAAATCTCTTTGTTAAATTGTTACACAAAACACTTACAAATTTCAAATGCAATTACCTTTTGGATTATTTTGAGAGCTGCGCGACCTCTTATGTTCACAATGCGGTGTGTGGTTTACAAATTTGCTGTTGTTGTTATATAATATGTGTTGTTATATGTTCAAAAAAATCAATAAGTAAACTAATGCAAATCAACAAACTTATAAAATTTTAATTCGAAGCACAATAACACGCCACTGCACATATATATATATATATATATATATATATATATATATATATATATATATAAAAATATATATATATATATATATATATATATATATATATATATATATATATATATATATATATATATATATATATTGTTTGTTTATATACTTGATTATTTTTCTGTAAAATAGTTTAGAATTATTCATATAACAATTTAACTAAAATCGTGAATGGATTAATTACTAATGGCTGTATGTATTAGCGGAACATGGGTGGATACCGAACAGCGATAGCGATATGCGAACGCACCAGAAATCTCTTTGTTAAATTGTTACACAAAACACTTACAAATTTCAAATGCAATTACCTTTTGGATTATTTTGAGAGCTGCGCGACCTCTTATGTTCACAATGCGGTGTGTGGTTTACAAATTTGCTGTTGTTGTTATATAATATGTGTTGTTATATGTTCAAAAAAATCAATAAGTAGACTAATACAAATCAACAAACTTATAAAATTTTAATTCGAAGCACAATAACACGCCACTGCACATATATATATATATATATATATATATATATATATATATATATATATATATATATATATATATATATATATATATATATATATATATATATATATATATATATATATATATATATATATATATATATATATATATATATATATATATATATATATATATATATATATATATATATTGGACATATACTAAATTGGTGTAATATTAGGTTGGGGAAATATAAATCCATTATGTTTACGTTTATTTCGGGGCTTTATTTAACATAGTTACAATCATTCGTTTTGGCTCAAATATATGCAGAAGGTAATTTCATTATGCCGCTTTTTCAAAACGTCTTGTCCCTATTAGAAAAACACTGAGATAGTTAGTTTTCACAAGCATCTCTTGAGGCAATTTTTACACCACTAAGAATGTTTGCCATGGACAAAAAGAGATGAAAATCGTTTGATACCCGCTCTGAACTATAAGGTGGATGCATAATAACCTCCAAACCAAGCTACCGGAGCTTCTGACGGGTACTCATAAACGTGTGTTGTCCTGGAACACAACGCCTCTCCTATTGGCTAACTCTGGAATCGATTGCTGCCCTCAGTGGGTTCAATTGCTGACAGTAAAGGTCAAAATTGAGCCTTTGGCCATTGGACAACAGCTCAAAATAGGTGGTTCCCTCCCAATCACATTCAACACACAGTTTAATCTTCCTGGCTGTCAATCCTGCTTTGGCCACAGTTTGGGCCTCTTCACCGCCCTTCGACCAGGATCATTTCCGCTTGACATTGTCGTATATGATCCATTTTTTGTCGCCAGTCACCATCCGCTTCAGAAATGGCTCGATTTCGTTCCGTTTGGCCAAGCATTCGCAAATGGAGCACGGTCCATCAAGTTTTTTTGCGACCTAGTACGATATTTTCCCGAATTTTATTGAAATTTTCGATGATAAGCCTTCCAGTGCGTGGTGCATCTTTGATATCGAAATTACCGGAATGGAACCGACTAATCTAAAATTGTCCGTAATTGGCTGTGACAGTATCGGGACCATAGACACCATTCACAACTTCAGCCGCCTGACTTGCGTTTTCGCCTTTATCGAAGCAAAATTGTAAAATATAGTGAATTTTTGTTTTATTTACCTCCATACTTGACACGCTATAACTCACAACTGAATCGATCAATCACAAGAAAGACAAAATAATATTTTTAGTACATGAATCCCCCTTTCCAACGAGTATAAGTATGGCTCACTTTGACAAATACATCACGAGATATATGCCACTAAAGCCATCTAGTGAAAAAATAATGGATTTATTTTCGCACAATCCATTATAACACAAATTACGCTAAAGTCGGCCGTTTTGTATATCATACTAGTGCCCTAACTTTCTAAGGCGTAAGAATATTTGTAAACGAAAACGTACATACTACTGTGGGCAAAGTAGTAAGACGTGGTAATTTAAATTTCGCGCGGAAAACCGTTCGTCGAAATATTTGTTTTTCTATGTTAATATGACTGTCAGTGACATCTGTGTCAAATGTCACATCAAAATAATCATTAGTGTTTAGTATACGCTTATCTTTCTGAAGTACAAAAAGTGTATTCGGCGATTTTTACAATGACTGAAATTATTCAACAAAGAAGTTCCATTAAATTTTGTGTGCGGAATCAATTTTGTGATGCCGAAACGTTCAGAATATTGCAAGAGGCCTTCGGGGATAATTGTATGTCGCGAGCAAGTGTTTTTGATTGGTACAAATTGTTCAAAGAGGGTCGAGAACGTGTTGACGACGAATCACGTCTAGGACGGCCATCAACAGCAACTGATGATCAACACGTTAATAAAATCAAAGAATTGGTGCTTGAGAATCGACGATTAACAGTCAGCGACCTTACTGGCATCAGGAGGGATCAGTGAAAACCATTTTGAAAGAAATTTGAGCCTACGAAAAGTGAAAGCACGATTGGTTGACGTCTGTGAAACAATGCTCTCCGACTACCAGGATGTCATGAAACGTATTATAACTGGCGATGAGTCTTGGATCTATGCTTATGAACCGGAAACAGACTATCAATCGGCTGAATATCGTGCCAAAGGTGAGCCGAAGCCGAAAAAACCACGTCAAAGCAAGTCAAAAATCAAGGTGATGTTGACAGTTTTCTTCGATTATTGAGGTGTGGTGCACTCCGAAATCCTTCCGACCGGCCAAGCTGTCAACAATGAATACTATTTGAGTGTTATGCGTCGTTTGCGCGAAGCTATTCGTAAAAAGAGGCCGGAATTATGGGTCGACAACTCTTGGTTTTTGCACCACGGTAATGCACCTTCTCATAATGCATTGGTTTTACGTGATTTTTTGGCCAAAAATTCCAACGATATCGTTCCGCAACCACCGTATTCGCCTGAATTAGCTCCGTGTGACTTATGGCCGTTCAGCAAACTCAAACGACCGCTCCGGGGAAACCGTTTTGAGTCAATTGAAGACATTAAACGTGAATCGCTACGCGCATTGGAGGCTATTCCGGAAATTGACTTTAACAACTGTTACGAGGATTGGAAAAACGTTGGCACAAGTGTATTGAGGCCGAGGTGGATTACTTTGAGAGGGACGAAATAGATTTGGAGAAATAAATAAAGAATTTTAAAATTATGAACAAAGTCGTACTATTTTTTGCCCACAGTATTAAGTATTGATATTTATGTATGGCTATGATAAACACATGTTATTGAGTTTGTGCTACTCAGGCATACGTGACTGTATTTTGTATGCGTATTCCGATTTGAGTTTTGTCACGGATGTATATACTCGTATATATAGGGTTATCCAATTCAAGCTTGATAAAGTAAACTTAAAAAAAACACACAAAATATTCGAAATGTATTGTAATTTTTATTTCATTTTACAGATTGATCCTTGCCATTTTTAGTTAAACAAGATATCATTCAAATGTCCTCCACGGGACTTCTTACAGGCCTTGATTCTTTTGCGGTAATTTTCAATGACTTTTCGGCACATTTCGGGCGGTATCTCGGCCATTACCTTACGAATATTAGTTTTCAATTCGTCAAGAGTGTGAGGATTGTTTGCGTAAACACGATCTTTCGCGTAGCCCCACAAAAAGAAATCCAAAGGCGTTAAATCACAGGATCTTGGAGGCCAATTGACATCAGCCAATCGCGAAATCAAACGTCCAGGAAATTTCTCTTGCAAAAGATCTCGATTTGCTCGTGTTACGTGACTGGTTGCTCCATCCTGCTGGAACCACATATCGTCAAGATCATAATCTTCGATTTTCGTAAAAAAAATAATCGGTTAACATGCGGCCATAGCGCTCAGAATTGACGGTAACGGTTCGTCCATGGTTGTTCTCAAAAAAATACGGCCCAATCACACCACCAGACCACAATGCGCACCAAACAGTGACTTTTTCCGGGTGTAATGGCTTCTCTACAATCAATTGTGGATTTTCTGAGCCCCAAATTCTACAGTTTTGCTTATTAACGTATCCACCAAGCGAAAAATGAGCTTCATCACTGAAGAAAATTTTGTTCGAAAAATCAGCATCGACGGCCTGTTTTTCCAACACCCAATTTGCGTATGTTAAATGCTCCATATTCTTAAATGGCAGAATGTCAACTAAATAAATGACAGCGTACTTGACGTTTATCTTTGACAGATGTCGGTATACAGATTTCTACTTTATCAACCTCGAATTGGATAACCCTATATATATATATATATATATATATATATATATATATATATAAATATATATATATATAATGTGTGTGTGTGTGTGTATATATTTATATATATATATATACATATATATATATATATATATATATATATATATATATATATATATATATATATATATATATATATATATATATATATATATATATAACTATATATATTTATATATATATATAATATCTATAAATTTTGAAATTTTTGTGTCTGCATGTACGAATGTTTTATTTTGATCCATATAAAGGGTGGTTCAATAGGAGGTACTTTTTCCAATTAGGATTCATGCGCCACAACTGTCATATGACACTTGTGTTCAGTATTTATTGACATTTCACCATGAATAGACTTACGCGAGAACAACGTTTACAAATTGTGGAAATGTATTTCAAAAATATTTTCTTAGCAAATGTTTAACTGACAACTGCTGGATAATGTGCGTTGAATGTGGTATAAATTTTTGTATCGTTTTCGTGCGCCACACAAGTCCACACTTCCTAATTTGCAGCAAAAATGTATTCGCCGAACGCGTTCGGTACAAATTTTTGATAAATGTGGAGCCATTTTTTAATATAATTTTAATTTCTATCTTGCTTATTTCCTCTCATCTTGCTCTTGGCAGTACGGATATAGCGCCATATCGGCGAATTCTTAATCTTGGAAATATTTATTTGGTTAATTTTTGTATCTTCTAGATCCATGGTATTTCCTTAATTTAATCTAATTTTCAGTTTCGGGAGAAAATAATTAATATATGTTTATGATTTAGGTAGACATGAAGATGATAGTGTTTTACTCAGGCGAAATAAATTATAAATATAAGTTTCGATTATTTGCTTGCTAAGAATTCATGGCTTAATTGGATATTTAATTTACATGTTGAGCTAAATATTTATTTATATTAATTGTTTAGGTATTCAGAAATCTAGAGATGTGCCACTTCTCATTTTTAAATTTACCATCTTACAGATTCCTGAGTTGCAGTTTTATTTAATTCTAATTAAAAAATAAAGTTCACCACTAGTGCTATATTACCTGTTTAACTCATTTATCTTTATTTATATAAATATATATAATACGATTAACTATTTGAATGATATCGAACGGACAGCTCTAATTAAAATTTTTAAAATATTGAATGACGTCGATGGTATACAATTTGTGCTCAACTATACCACAGAATATGTTTTGTGACTACACAGGTCGGATCAAATAGAAATTGATCGGTAATTTCTATTTGATCCGGATTCCATGCATTGCCTGTGTAGGATTTGTCATGATTTGATGACACGATCGAATGGCGGTTTATGAATACAAGAAAAATATGATAAAGTTTTTAATTAACAACAATTTCGTTTTACTTTATATTACTATATATGTTGGCCTTCAAGCCAACTTTCATCAAAACATGTGGTTTAATCTCACTCATTTTGGCCAAAATGAATTTTCGTCTCTAATCTCGATGCTGTCCAAAGGATTAGCAATTTGTAAGTATTAGTTTATGTTCGAAATAATTTATTAATAAAATTATTTTGTGCCGCCAGTAAATTTCGGTCAAGTTATACCAATCTTGATCACATTCTGTGTTTTCCACCGGTTCATATGAATGCTATACGATGGTGAATTTTGCCAAGAAGACGTCCTGCCAGGAGCAATCAGTAAAATAATGCAACTCAACCTTGATGACTTAATTCCGTTAAGTACAACTATAAAAGAGATTTGCTTGAGTTTGGTCGAACTAGCATTTCCAGAGACTCATTCATTTAACTGTGATGGTAGCAGTTCACAAGGCAGATGCGTTAATACAACAAAAGTCGAACAAAAATATTTGGCCTAATTTATAAAAGTATGCGTTTCATTGTTGCGCCAATTGCACACGCAGGATTTGCGGCGCAGTTTGTGCTCCGAAAATCATTGGATGGCACACGGATTAAATCTACCACTAGATAATCCAACAGATTTACATTTACAAAGAGGGCGAGGAGGTCCACGACAATACATACAAGGTGATGAAATGTTATCCCAGGCTAGTCGCCAGACGATGACGAGTACAATGAAGATGAATTATTTGACGAACAGGATGATGTCGATCAAGATAAATCGATTGGAGAAGACTCCTCTAGAAGTAAAATATTTTAAAACTTTTGTATGTCTTATAAAATAAGGCATTTATTAATAAATTTACACTGAAAGAATCAGAACTTATTTTTTCTATGGTGATTGTATTTTCTACCCTCTGGATGGACAAATATCAATATTTAAACAGGTACAATGGAAATCTAGGTAGACATATAGTTTGAAAAAAACCAACGAGCATCGTATTAATTGTATCCCATAATTCAAAAGGCAACCATTTTTCTAGTGGTACCGTCGTCTGTTCAGGTTCTTTTCCACCCACTTCCAACGATATGCAATTCGATATACTTGACACGCATAAGTCCAATCCTCGTAATTTGATTTCATACACTTTCATAAAAATTTGTGCCATTTTCGAACCAACTCCAGGTAATTTTGTTTTTTAATTGTATCCGGGATATCACCATCGTAGACATCCAATAGGATTTGTGATGTTTTCATATTATGCTTAGCTTTATTTTTGTAAAATGAGACCGGTACTAGTAGTTTCTCGAGTGTTCCAACATCAGTCTCGATTAGGTGAGCTAGTGTTAATCCGTATTCGCGTAATTATTGCATGGCCGCATGAGTGGTTGCAACCTTTGTTGACTCGAATGTATAGGTGCGATTGAAACCTGATATCGACAATTTTTTTCATCGACATCATTGGAACATTTATCACAACCCAAATCATCAACTGGTGCCTTTTGATTAGCATGCATCTTGCTTAAATTTTCGAGTTTTGGTCCAATTTTAGAAAATTATGTCATCGTTTGATGACACGAATAATGTAAAAAATTGTCAAAAAAAATCATTTTTGAAATGTCTTCGCATAGTTCGCATCGTATGCAATATAATTTATCGAAAATAATTTACACAAAAATTTGTTGATAAATGGAAAAATTTACACATATTATAAATAAAAGTAATTAATTATACATTGTTATAAAGGGTGATTTTTTTGTGGTTAGGATTTTCATGCATTAGTATTTGACAGATCACGCGGGATTTCAGACAAGGTGTCAAAGAGAAAGATGCTCAGTATGCTTTGACATTTCATAATGAATAGACTTACTAACGAGCAACGCTTGCAAATAATTGAATTATATTACAAAAATCAGTGTTCGGTTCGAAAAGTGTTTCGCGATTTACGTCCGATTTATGGTCTACATAATCGACCAAGTGAGCAAACAATTAATGCGATTGTGACCAAGTTTCGCACTCAGTTTACTTTATTGGACATTAAACCAACCACACGAATGCGTACAGTGCGTACAGAAGAGAATATTGCGTCTGTTTCTGAGAGTGTTGCTGAAGACCGTGAAATGTCGATTCGTCGCCGTTCGCAGCAATTGGGTTTGTGTTATTCGACGACATGGAAGATTTTACGCAAAGATATTGGTGTAAAACCGTATAAAATACAGCTCCTGCAAGAACTGAAGCCGAACGATCTGCCACAACGTCGAATTTTCAGTGAATGGGCCCTAGAAAAGTTGGCAGAAAATCCGCTTTTTTATCGACAAATTTTGTTCAGCGATGAGGCTCATTTCTGGTTGAATGGCTACGTAAATAAGCAAAATTGCCGCATTTGGAGTGAAGAGCAACCAGAAGCCGTTCAAGAACTGCCCATGCATCCCGAAAAATGCACTGTTTGGTGTGGTTTGTACGCTGGTGGAATCATTGGACCGTATTTTTTCAAAGATGCTGTTGGACGCAACGTTACGGTGAATGGCGATCGCTATCGTTCGATGCTAACAAACTTTTTGTTGCCAAAAATGGAAGAACTGAACTTAGTTGACATGTGGTTTCAACAAGATGGCGCTACATGCCACACAGCTCGCGATTCTATGGCCATTTTGAGGGAAAACTTCGGAGAACAATTCATCTCAAGAAATGGCCCGGTAAGTTGGGCACCAAGATCATGCGATTTGACGCCTTTAGACTATTTTTTGTGGGGCTACGTCAAGTCTAAAGTCTACAGAAATAAGCCAGCAACTATTCCAGTTTTGGAAGACAACATTTCCGAAGAAATTCGGGCTATTCCGGCCGAAATGCTCGAAAAAGTTGCCCAAAATTGGACTTTCCGAATGGACCACCTAAGACGCAGCCGCGGTCAACATTTAAATGAAATTATCTTCAAAAAGTAAATGTCATGGACCAATCTAACGTTTCAAATAAAGAACCGATGAGATTTTGCAAATTTTATGCGTTTTTTTTTAAAAAAAAGTTCTCAAGCTCTTAAAAAATCACCCGTTACAAGCCAAAAATGAACTTAGAATTTTTACTTCTTTGAAACGCTTGTTTTATACATATAAAAAAAAAAATCAAATTAAAAAATACAGGTCAAAATGTACTGGAAATTTTTTTATTACTACTTTGAAACCGATATTTTATATATCACAATGGTATGACTCCAAATTTTTTTTAAGAAAGTATTAATTGTCCACTGGATTTAATGTCCTTTGAAAGTCAATTAATTCTCCATTTTTCATCACGCACACACCACCCATTCACACAGTATACACAGTATACCTCCTGCACATTACAAGCTCCATGCCAACCTGTACACTGACATGAACGGTGGGTCGGTGCTGAATTCTGTACTCCAACAGAGGGTCTTAGTCGTATTTATTGATTGTAATCGATGATGAAAATTCGCTTTGCGTCCAGCCTCTGCTGGGATTCGAACCCAGTACTCCCCGGTCCAAGTGCTGAAGTGCTAACCACTGCACCACTTGCACCTACTGTCCGGTAAAGTTTGGTGTTTATCACTACACACTCGAAAAATTAAATTAAATTAAAAAATACATGCCATGGTTCTGGACATTTTTTTATTACTACTTTAAAACCGTATTTTATAGTTAGACACAAAACTTTTTTGGATCTAAATATAAAATAATTGTTTGAATCTAAATATAAACTGCACTCTAGAAAATGAATTTTAAACTAAAATTTACATGTCAAAAATGGCCTTGCCATTGCTTATTTGTGTTTAAACAAACAGTTAGGTGTTAATTTTGGTGAAATACAAGTCGCAATAAAAACCGGTTTTAAAGGGCGAAAGAAATGAAGATAAAGCCGCTTCATTGAAGCCCCGTGTGTAGAAGCATAGAATGGATTTTGCTTTTTTTGTTTTTTAATTTGCATAATTTAAATGCGCCAGGAATGAATTTTTACCACGAGTGTGTATTGTTTGAGCCATGTTTGTTTCTTGATGAATGTTGTTGAATAGATGCATCTAGGTGCACTAATATTATGGTAACTAATATTATGGTTTACTATTGTATCACTGCCATAGTAAAGAAAAAATCGCGTACAAAAAATCATTCGATCCTATACAATACAAATTAGCGAAAAATCTTTTAACTAAAATTAATAATTGAAATGTAAAAATTCTAGCACAACAACAAAATCCATCTATTTTACGTTAAAATATTTTTAAAAAAATAATGTTGCAACTAGAAATTAAATAAAACATTTGGCCTCTTACAAACTAAACGAAAACTAAATTCCAAAACACATGAACATCTTTCGATTTTTCTTAAGAGCCGTATTTATGCTTAAATCGTTTAATTATTAAACACGTTGCTGTAACAGTAACTTAAAACCTATACATAAAAAGTAATTTAAATGTCGCACCGATTTAGAATACAATATTATGTAAATTACATTATAAATTTATAAAACATAATTATGTAAGCACTCTTATTTATTTTTTGCTAGATTCTCCTTGTCCTCATCACAATACCACTATCCAGTGAGAATTTTAACTCAACATAAAAAAATATCTGTCTGTAGAATGAAAATTCACATAAAAACACTTTAAACGTAATTATTTTGTTTTTACTCATACATACATAATTCTATACATAAGTTTTATTTAATAAGTAATTGTGCACAAACAAAAACATAAACGTTAACAACCAACTTTGGTACAATAAGGTCCACCTACTCAGCAATTGTAAGTTTAAATGTCGCACTTCTCACATAAATATGTTTATGCTAAGGCACAACGTTCTGATACAAACTTACGAGTATTAAAAAGTTAATTTTTAATCCACACGAGTTACGGATCAAAAATTATTTTGTCTACTTTAAGCAGCTATATAAATATATGATGATTTCATTTTTCTATACGAAAACAACATAACTAGCACAGTGCATGTATTTTAAAACACTGATCTTATAAAAACATAAACTATGTTTTGAATTAATAATTTAAACAGTTCCACCTTAATTTGTTAAACATATATGTAAACGGCGGTTTACATTACTTACATTAATTAATAGGGTAATATTAAACTATTTAATTTAAACTGTAAGAGATTAGTCTATGAGCAATACAGTTACTTTAAATGAATACTATGGTTCTTATTTATTCATTTGTACGTGAATGTGTATTGGATAACAATATTAAATCGACTTAGCTCAACGAAATTCAAATACAATCTAAATTTTTTTTTGTATGAAATTTATAGTAGAGAGTGAAACATAACTAACAAAATATTTAATATGTTCAGACGTGCGATTGATTTAGAGGCCAGACTTAACTTTAACACATGTAGAAATATTTATAAATTTAGCTCGGAAAATCGAAACAAACAATTTGACACCAATATTTTAAGAAATTTTGATGATTCTATGCAATTGTCATCGCATTCTCATAGTGGCCGTTTGACTTGTGATTTCTCTAACAGTTCCTCCCACACAATTAAAAATTTGACATTAAATTGAAAATGCGGTTACCTTCATTTTATTTCTCATAAGACAAATGGTGCTATTCCATAGAGAAAACAGAAACATTTTGTTGAACTCTGACAAAGACAAGAACTAAAATTTACATTAGAGCGACTGAGACACGACATTTTTATTTTATGGTAGAAAAAATTGGGGAAATTTTGAAATCAACAAAAACTAACCTTAAACTATTTAAACAATTATTTTATACTCAAAAATTAGTTAAAAAATTAATATCAATTCTGAGATGAACACAAAATATGCTGTTTAATTATTTTGGTTAATTTACGAAAATATCTAAAAAGTGTTCGTCTATAAAATATGGAGGAGAACTTTTTGACAAGTTCGTAAATTAACCTCAACTTAAGCAACAAAATATTTCTCATACATTTTAAAACCCACACAAATTACGAAATAAATAATAAATTAGATAAATTTAACAAGAATATTTTATAAATTTTTAGTTGTACACAATAATAAATCTAGTGAATAAGTTTTTAAGTTTAAAATTTGAGTGCTGTGTGATACTTATAATGCTTACTCCAACGAAAGCGTCCTCTCGAAAGTCATTCATATTCAAACACCGTTGCCCACAGTAACCGAGCTAGATTTTATCGTGAATTTCATTAAATGTCCTAATTTATTTTGCGTTTCTTTTGTAGAATGACCATGAAGATGACAGACGACGAAGTAGATAGGTGACCAGTAGTACGAGTAGTGTAAATGTTTCGGTACTGGAAGATAATGAAGAGTTGAAAATTTGTTTGTAACAGTTCATGGACAATGTAAGTGGTGATGATTGAAGATCACTTGGCCAATCTTTAAAATTAATCTGTGTTTTATATATTCGTAGAAAATCAACACAATGCATTTCAAACAAATCGAATTAATCGATAGATTGACCAATTTGGTTACAGGCCAACATAAATATGTCAACAATTTCCAAGAGTTAGTGCCTAATTGGAAGCATCGAGTAAAATTTATGGTTACCGGGTCGATATAGTGCACAACGAAGTGATTTGAATGTCTGGTGGTTTATCTCGTATGAATGTCGGCGGTAAAAAAGACGGTGAAGGAAATGAGCCTAAAGCAAAAAAGCGACGTCAACAAAATTCACCGTAACAAAATGTAAATAATAAATGGTGAACTAGATACGGTACCTTTCTTGGATCCCGTATTTGCCGATAAAATCCAAGTTAGGCGATATGAATAGTTCGAATCGAGCTTTTCTAAATACGCTGGATTAGAATAACTCGGAAATTTTATTTGATTACGATAATCCGTACTGGGATAATACACCAAATGAATTTATACTCAATGAAGACGCACCCGTTGTAAATGAGAATGTTTTTTATGAAATACAAAAAGCTGGACGGCCCCGTTAAAATTCGGACAATATTTAGGGAATACAATATTAGTGATAAGCCGTGCGACATGAATAAGTACGTATTTGGCTGGAAATATCTAAGTATGGAATCGCTCCATAACGATCTTTTTAATTTAAGAATGCTGCAATCAACCGTAGGTGATAGTAACATAAATTTAGATGACAGCGATAGTGATAATGGATTTATGGGTGATGATTTTCATAATCAAGCTGATATGGATGAGCCAGAAGAGATGGAACTACGGCATACGATGCAAAGGCCGAAATTGAACAAGTGCAAGAGTTGCGAACAAATTGTCCAATTGAACTGGGTCACAATGAATTTTCTATTGAAGAACTCGATGCTCTAAATACAATAGTGGGTACTAAACGCACCCAAATCGTAATTGATTCTAAAATTACCCGTAAATCGTCACATACACATAGCAAATGTAATTGATAAAGAAAATGAACTCGATAATAGAGAGGAACTAGGTCAAGACATTCGAAACGGAATGGAGAATAACGATGATGCGTGTGACAGCAATACCGATTTCTAAAATGATCATCTGAACGATGATGAAAACCTGGTTCTAAATCTTAATTTGAGTAATTTAATGTCACAGAATAATTTAAGACCGCAAAAAGTTTGTTTAAAATCCTTTACTCTCGCGTTGTTTATATTTATAATTTTGTTTATTTTTAGATCGAAAGAATTCTCATACTGTATGCTACCAAAGCCAAAATCATAAATATGAAGCAGTTAATCTGTCGAGTTTTAAAGTCGTAAATGAACTATCACAAGAACAATTGGTCCGCCAACTGACGGATTTCGATAAAACGTATCTCAAGAAAGTATTACGCCACTTAAAGAATAATAACGAGTTATACGATAAGAGGTATCGATATTTTATGAATTGTACAGTACGCTACCATTCCATTTAGGCGATGTGCTAAAAGATAATTTATCCGTGCCGATTGCATTCTCGGCCATATTGCACCTGAAGACAAATAGCTATTATTAATACGTATAGTTAAAGATTAATTTTAATGATTTTGAAAAAAATATTTCTCTTCTGTAAATCCTGTGTTTTTCATATTTTGTATACAGCGTAACGTAATAAGCACCTAAATGGAATGCTTGTTTGAAGTCGTAGGAACCATTTTAGTCTACTCAGTTAAAATACAATAATGATCGTATACCATAGCAATATGACCAGCAACAGAAACGTGTACAGGTAAAAATGAACTTCAAAAACCTAACCAATTAGTCATTGCAATGTGATAACTGTTAGGATACTTGTTTGTAGTTAAAGGAACAAGTTTGGCGTAATTAAAAACAACCACGTCCCACAATACAAAGATGATGGCGAACAATGTGGACCACATGCCGACCAAATGGCACAGTGGTTAAAGCTTTGGCGTTTGGATCGGGAGGTACCGGCTTCGAATCCCGATAGAGGCAGGCTGCAAAAGGAAATTTTCATCAACAGATTACGATCTGTGATTAAAAGGAACACAACTACGACCTCCTATCAGCGTGCAAAACTCATGGGCCGACCCATCTTCCATGTCCAGTACTACAGGCTGGCATGGAGCTATGCAATGCGCAGATGGTAACTTAAATCGGTCCTATAGCCGTACGTCTTTGATTTGGTAGGAATTGCGTAAAGTAAGACGGGAAAATCAACCGCGAAAGAGCAAGGAGTGCTTCGGCCCTAGAAAAGATTGCATGGACTAAAACAAAATAAAAAAAAAAAAAACAATGTGGACAGTTGGTATAATTTTGAATTGAGACGTTTTTAACGGAAATGTACAATCGGTAGAAATTGAATTCAAAAATCGCCTAACCCATTAGTCCTTGCTCTCAAACTAAAATCAAAACTGCATTTTTGTTTAAATTTTAGTTATATTTACTATTTACCGCTGGAAATCTTTTAATTTCTTTTGCAAAAACTAACCACAAAATCATTACAAATACAAAACTTCTTAATCTCTTCTCACGCACTTGACACTATAAAAATTTGTATAAAATAAAATTAAAAATGAGTAGGGAGTTTTTTTTCTTTTGGTTGCTATAAAAAATACTCGAGTTGATATTTGTTATTTATTTATTTATGGCAACACAACAACAATTTGCTCAGCAAACTATAATCGGATACGCCCTTCTCCCAAATAGTCGATCTATATTTTTGTCTCGTGTTAGTTTTACTGAGATAATATTATTTAATCATGGAATCGGGCCAAAAACTTAAAAGTTTGATAACTTTTTCATAAGGAAACCACCAACCTACCGAACAACATTTTTATGTCTCAACGTATTTTTCATACTTTGCTGATGCGCAGTTACACTCCGCTCTTCTCTCCAAAAATTGTCTTCATATTCTATATGTATTGCCAGATCCCATTATTCTAACTTTAGTTTATACAGTTTTTAGGTGAACATTTTTGTGCAGAATACTATTGGTTTATTACAGAGAGGAAATTTATTTAAAAAATGACCTGCTTCTATCTGGCTTCTAGGTGTCACGCACTGCAAATTTTCAAGGCAGTTTCAACAAAAGTCCCGTAAGTTCAATTTCTCGCTTTAAGCGAGAGATATACTATCTGTAATATACTATCTGAGAGATATACTATCTGTAATACTGTCATTACTCAAAACATCACTACCTTAAAATATCCTATTTCCATTGCAATGGAATTATGAATTATAATTTTTTATTCTTAAACCTTCCACTTTACTTCATTAGGTATGATGTGTTAGATTAAATTGGAATGAAAATTTTGTGAAAATACATTTTTTTAAGCAATGATGGTGATAGTGACATTATTACAGATAGTGTAAAGGCCGCTTTAGAAATCAAGTGGGGTGTATTCGAGATCTATGAATATGTCGCGGTCAAATAAAATCGATTGTTGGCCACAACATATTTACCCGTCCATTTTTTATAAAAATATTAACGAAAAGTTTTGATCAGAAAAAGCGTTTAATATTGTTACGAATTCTACTCTACACACGTATATTACTTGGTGGTCGAGTGGTTAAGGCATCCACCTGTAGTGGGTTGTTTTGATCACGACAAGAAAAACCGCACAATTATTTCTTAACGGACAATCCTCCGTACACATAATTCTTTATAAATGCTCCATATAAAGAATTATTCTAAATAATATACAACATTCTTGTATACCCAAATAATGTACATAACAACTAGTACATACATAATTGTACATCAACGCTTGTAACGGGTGTTTTTTTAGGAGGTTTGTTTTTCCGATAGATGTCGTTTTATTTTATGACAGTTGTTTTGACAGCTCAAAGTGGCATTTCTACTCAGTATTGTTTGGCAAATCATTATGAATAGGTTAACTCCAGAACAACGTTTTCAAATCGTGGAAATTTATTTTCAAAATCAGTGTTCAATTAAAAATGTTTATAGAGCACTTCGTGAATTTTATGGTGCACATAATCGTCCGTCAGAGACCACCATAAAGAACGTAATTACCAAATTTCGGTCTACATTCACTCTTTTGGATGCCAAGCCACCGACAAGAATGAGAAGAGTTCGTACAGAAGAAAATATTGCTGTCGTTGAGGCCAGTGTCGAAGAAAACGACAATTTATCGATTCGTCGTCGTGCTCAGCAAATTGGACTTTGTCCATCGACTTTATGGAAAATTTTACGTAAAGATTTGGGTTTGGTGCCATACAAAATTCAATTGGTGCAAGAATTAAAGCCACACGACCATCGTTTGCGCCGTGAATTCAGTGATTGGTCGTTAAATCAATTGAACGAAGATCCATTTTTTTACCGTAAAATTCTCTTCAGTGATGAGGCGCATTTTTGGTTAAATGGATACGTCAACAAACAAAATTGTCGCATTTGGAGCAAAGATAATCCACACGCCGTTCTAGAATTACCAATGCATCCTGATAAATGTACTGTTTGGTGCGGTCTATGGGCTGGTGGGATCATCGGTCCATATTTCTTTAAAAATGAGGAAGGACGACGCGTTACCGTGAATGGAAATCGATACAGAACCATGTTAAATGAGTTTTTGTTGTCAAATCTTGAAGATATGGATATGAATGAAATGTGGTTTCAACAAGATGGTGCCACTTGCCATACAGCACGTGAAACAATCGACTTATTGAAAGAAACTTTCAACGACAACATTATTTCGAGAAATGGTCCGGTGAATTGGCCTCCGCGTTCGTGCGATTTGACGCCACTCGATTACTTTTTGTGGGGATACGTGAAGTCATTGGTTTATGTGGATAAACCTCAATCGATTGACGCTTTGGAAACCAATATTCAACGTGTCATTGCTGACATACGCCCTCAAATGCTTGAAAAAGTGCTGGAAAATTGGACCTCCAGAATGACATTTGTGAAAAATAGTCGTGGTAGCCATATGCCAGAAATTGTGTTTAAATGTTAAATGCCAAAAAATTATCTACCAAATAAAAAAAAATTTTGGTCATTTCATAATTTTATATGTGTTTTATTCAAAAAAAAAATCGGCAACCTCTTAAAAAAACACCCTTTACATACAAAATTGGTGTAAGCAAAATAGAATTGAAAAATTTTAAAAATTAAATTAATTAGAGATGCATAAAAATCGTATTGATTTACCAAATCAAAATCATGTAAAACGCATATACACATACATTAAGCCATTGCACAAGAGATGGCATTAAGACAAACATTTATGTTTAATAAAACATATTTTGTAAAGAGTGCACCGAAATATATATTTTGATGCAGTTAAACTGAAAACAAAACCAGTAAAACAAGTTTCGGTTTGTTTTGTATTTCGGTTTAGAAATATCTTCTTTCTTTTCGAATTTGGATTTTTTTTATTAAATTCAAATTAAAGTTTTTTATTTATTTTTAAATTAATTAACAAGTGCTTCTATATATCAACGCACCACGTTATATCTGGTGACCTCGACGACGGTTTTTACCGTACAGGTGAGTTGTTTTTTTGTTATTTTATAAAGTGAAAATAAAATTATATTAAACAAAGTGCATGTGTTTTATTATTAATAAATTTAAAAACATAATAGATGAGTTTCGAGAAATAGTGGACTCAAGTCCCCACCAGTCGTAAGCGCACTATTTTCCCAGATTATCACCATTCCCTGGTCAAAATGTTCCTCGTGACATGTTTTTGGAAAAACCACTAAAAATTTCTCTGGTCGCCTTAAATTAATAAAAAAGTGTGAATAAAAATTAAATGTGTGAATATTTTTTTATTAAGTGTGAAGCTCTAATGCTCTTAAAACATGGCAAATAACGGTGAAAATAAAATCGAGTAAATAATGACGCAAATCCGCAACAAAACGTACAAGCCCAGCCTGAAATAGCTACGTCAAGACATTTGACGCGGCTACCATCATTCTGGGAAACCAATCCGAAGAGTTTTTTCATATCAGACGAAATTTTATTCGACGCGAATAAGATCACCAGCCACAAACAAAAGCATGCACATACAATACTGTCTCTTTCGGAAGCACAGACGGAGGAGATCGATTACATTCTACAAGACCCTCCTGCCAATGACAAACATAACACTATTAAGAAAGTCCTAATCGATCGCTTCTCCATCTCCAAGGAGCGTAAATTAGAGACGATTTTAGGCAAAATATATATTGGTGATCAAAAACCTTCCAACATACTGCACCAAATCAAATCGTTGCCCGGCAAAAATTACACGTAATCACAAAACTATGGATCAGACAACTCCCTGATTACATACAAGCGGCGTGGATCCTCCAACAAGGCAAACCAGAAGAGGATCTCACAAGAAGAGGATCTTTCCTCACAGAAAAGGACCTCTCTTTGGCACAATACTAAAACAAATTAGCGACGGGCTGGCAAAGTTAGAGAACAATTCCTACACTTAGTGACAACCTTTGCGTTACCAATCGCCATGAAGACGAACACTTCTCCTTTTTAAAAATGACCATCACAACCAACCCAGGGGAAAAATATTATTTTTAATGGCATTCATACAATGTTTATCGACTCTTTTCTTTTAGTCATAGAAAAAAGTTGTAAACATTGTATGAATGCCATTAAAAATAATATTTTGTCTGAAAAACCGAAAAAAATCTTAAATAAATTAATATCGCGAACGATTATGAAAAACTTCCTCACACCAGGGAAGTTCATTTCAACGAAATAATCAACAAATGCCAAGACCAATACACGACAGTTATTGGTATCACGCAGAATTTCGTAACACTGCAGTAAATTGCACTCAACCATGCACTTTTGTTACACCAGTAGATATTATTGCTACGGCACAAATCCCGATTTAGCTCTGGCAGCAGCAAATGATACCACAATAAACACTTATGGTACCAAATTACTAAACGTTGACATTGGATTAAGACAATCATTCAAACACGCCTTCATTCACGCAAATGTCAGCCATCCCATCATCGGCGCGGATTTCCTAACAAAATTCGATCTGCTAGTGGATCTAAAAAATCACAAATTGATCCATCCACTAAACTCTCCATCAACGCAACAGCAGCACACGTTTATACACCATTAACATAGCATTATACAATTAACAATGGCTATGGAGCACTACTAAACAAATTCCCTTCTTTAACAGTTCCACCAAACTACAACGCTCCGGTAATGCACAATGTAGTACACCAGATCGTGAGTACCGGTAATTTACCATTTTCAAGAAAACACAGACTTGATTCAATTCGCTACAAAGCAGCTTTCCTAGAATTCCAACACATGATGGAACTGTGTCCATTGCATATAGTAAAGAAGAAAGACAACGACTGGAGACCATGTAGTGACTACAGAAGGCTTAACGCAGTCACAATTTCATATCGACATATTCTGGCCGATATCCTATTCCCCACATACAAAATTTCTCCATGCAATTACATCAGAGCAGCATCTCATTCCAATTTCCACCTCATTTGTACTATTCGAATTCATCCGAATGCCATGTGGACTCAGAAACGCTGCGCGGCTTTCTCAGTCACGAGATTACATCTCATGACATTCTGCCGTCCGAAGAACAAATTAATGCAAAGAATTCCCAGCACTACAAAAAGTTAAACAAACTCAACAATTCGTCGGCATGGTAAATTACTACCACCGATTCATTCCAAATCTCGCAGAGATACTTCCTATTTCACACACAATTGGCAAGTCTTCTCAAGACCCAAAACAGCTCAAAAAGTTTCCTGGATTGAAGAATGTCAAAACGCATTCCTTCAGCTCAAGAACAGCTTAGAAACATTGCTCTTTTAGCGCATCCGCTAAACGACACAAAATACAACATCATCAGAACTGATACACCAAACACAGCAATAGGCGCAATCTTATAACAACTCAATAATGAGACCTGAGAACCTCTTGGATTTTTCTCCAAGAAATTTTCAGATGCCGAAAGAAAATATTCTGCATTTGATCGAGAATTGCTTGCATTTCGATACTTTGTCGAAGGTCGGGAATTCACTATATTCACCGACCACAAATCGCTGACTAGAGCGATTTCCTCTAAAGCGGAACGAAACCCAAGGCTAGCACGCTACTTAGATTTTGTCTCTTCAATTCACGACAGACATTCAACATATTCAAGGCCAAGACAATGTGGTGGCACAAACAAAATTCAACATCATCACAATCGCAAAAGCAGAAGCTTACGATTCAAAACTAACAGACTTAGTCTCTAGTTCTACAAATTGGCGCCCATCTAAGTGGAAATCAGATAAATTCGCGTTAGCTGATTTAAAAATTACTGCGAAATATCTTCAGGCAACTATCGCCCTTACACTTCAGAGTCATTGCGACGAATTTTCTTCGACACTTGTAAGGGCTCCATGTAAATACTTGGCGCTTAATAAGTTAAATTTTACCTTACTGTGGTCGACACTAAATTAATTTCAATAGGCGATTCTACACGGGTTTCATTTTGAAGCCGGCTTCTTGTATGTATGTGTAAAAAAGATTATCAAAAAAAATCATTTTTGAAATGGCTTCGCATAGTTCGCATCGTATGCAATATAATTTATCGAAAATAATTTACACAAATATATGTTGATAAATGGCAAACTGTGCACATAATATTATAAATAAAAATAATTAATTATAAATGTACAGTGCTGGGAAAAAAAATTGGGCAAACATATTTTATTGTAAATTGGAGTCTTTTTTTGCTAAAACTACAAAACTTTTGAAAGCAATTGTTTCATTTTAAATACATGTATGACGTAGTTTTTTGAGAAAAATAAATTACCTGCAATTAACGGGCAAAACCCCGAAAAATATTCAAAATACGTTGATTGGAGTTATAGTAATCAAATAAATTAAACACCTATTTTTTAATTTTTGTTTTGTTTTTTATTGATTTATAGAAGTTCTATCTTTAATATTAATATTTTGTTGGACCGCCATTTGCCTCTATTACAACGATACACCTTGTTGAATTTGATAAATTGTTCAAAGTCGTAGGAGGTATGGATTCCCAAATCGTCATCAACAAACTTTTTAAAGCTGAATCGATTCTGGGCCGTTTCTTGCTACTTCTAGCTTCATTATAGACCAAATATTTTGAATTGGATTTAAGTCTGGACTATACGGGGGTCAGCTCAACACATCGATATTTCTTTCTTCAAAGTACTTTTTTAGTTTTAAATGAAGAGATAAGAAAAAAAGACAAGTGTTTAACAAATTATTTATGTTGATCTGAAAGGCAATTTTTCTATCTACAATTCAAAATTAATAACTCACAACTTTGGCGGTATGGCACGGAGCGTTGTCCTGTTGAAAAATAAATTTGCAAGTCTCGCCAAAAAGCTTTAAGACAGAAGGCTGAAATTCGTTGTGTAGGACCGGCAGATAAACAGCTTCTGTAATGCTGGAACTAAGGAAGCACAATCGACCGGTTTCATTTATAGAAAAGCATCCCCAGGCCATAACTCCTTCATTTTTCGGTGGAAGTCTTAAAAGACATTCGTTGCTAAGCCCTTCGCCCGGTTTTCTTCTTACGAGAATTCTTCCATCTCCAACATGCAGCTTGAATTTTGATTCATCGGAGAAAATCACATCATTCCACATCTCTGGAGTCCAAGAAACATGCTCCTGGGTCCATAACAAACGTTTTTTTTCACTAGTAATGTGAACTCAGGTTTCTGGACTGGTTTAAGTCCTCTCAAACCAGCTTTAACAAGTCTTTTTCTCACTAAGCTGGCTGAAGTTTTCCCATTGCTCGCTCAACATCCCGTCTTATGTCCGATGAAGTTTTAAAACGGTTCCGACGATATTGTAATATTATGAAACGATCTTCCACTGGCGTTGTCTTTCTGAGCCCTCCAGAGCCTTTCTTTCTTTGTGTACTGCCCATCTCTCGCATTTTTTTAATATTCCACGCAAAAGTACGTGAGAGTACGCGTAGTTAAGAATGTTTAATCTTTCGGCTATTTCACGCGTGGTTAAATTTTCTCGCGCCAAAATTAACATATTGCTTTTACACTGTTCACTAACTTTTCCCATTTTTTTAAACTAAAATTGCACTTTATTCTTTATTTTACTAGGATCACTTACAGAATAACTTAATCTAACAAAATATGCACCATTTTTACTCAAAAAAAAATTACAGGCAATAAAACATCTGCACCATAATGACGGCCAAGGACGGTAGGCGTAAAATAAAATAATTGCTTGACCAATTTTTTTTGCACATCAGTTGCGGGGTTGTACCGGTGTAATAAAAACAAATGGCGGTCCAACAAAATATTAATATTAAAAATAGAACTTCTATAAATCAATGAAAAAAAAATCAAAAATTAAAAAATAGGTGTTTAATTTTATTCCATTACTTTAACTCCAATCAACGTATTTTGAATATTTTGGCATTTTTCGGGGTTTTGTCCCTAAATTGCAAGTAAATTTTTTTTACAAAAAATTACGTCATACATGTATTTAAAATGAAACAATAATCCAATTGCTTTCAAAAGTTTTGTAATTTTAGCAAAAAAAGACTCCAATTTGCAATAAAATATGTTGGCCCAATTTTTTTCCCAGCACTGTAAATATTATTTATAAGTTATTATAAATAAAAATAATTAATTATTTAGTAAGCCCAAAATGTACTTGTACTTTGAAACGCTTCTACACAAATATAATTTGTAGATTGTATATAACAAATTATATATAATTTATAATTTGTAGATGTATAAAACATCATATGGTATATCACACAAAAATTTGTTTCATATTTTTATACTACACACTCGAAAAATAAATAAAATCAAATTACTAGAAAATTTTGTTTACTACTTTAAACGTGTATTGTTTTAAATGTGTATTGTTTTATTATTGCCCTCTCAAAAATCAAATTTAAACTAAAATCTACATGTCAAAATTGCCTTGAAGTTTTTATTTATGTCATTTTTGTTTGTGTTAAAAAATGTTGGCGAAAAATAAGTCGCAATCAAAACTGGTGCGACTATAGGCAAAGGGAGAAATTAACGAAGATGAAGTCGCTTCTTTGAAACCCGTGTGGAACGGCTAAATGTTCGAGAGTAATCGAGATGCCATTTGGCAACAATTAGTATTTTGAATTGGTAATAATGATTATTTGTGGATGTAGTAGTGTTATTGGTTTCAAAATAGGGTATAAAGCACAAATTTTTGAGGGGTCGGGACAGAAAAATTGATAAAATAAAGATAGTTGAACCAAATCAATGTCATAATCAATTTAAAAAAAAATGTAAATTAAAGTTTAATAAAGTGCAAAATTTAAAATGAAAAACGTAAACCAAAGGTTTATCTTGTTTTTCAATTTTTGACTCATAGATGGAAAATTTGTAAGAATCTCAACAATCAGTTTCGAACGGATGAGATTATTGATTTGAAAAAATAATCTCATCCGTTCGAAACTGACTGTTGGGATTCTTACAAATTTTCCATCTATGAGTCAAAAATTCAAATTTATCCGCGATCCAGCGATAACGGACGAAAAAGCATGGGGTGGTTGGGAAGTTGATTGTGTATAAGTAGGTGTCGATTATCATAGTAGTTTGTCAACACAGATTTGACGCTAAATGGAATAATTTCCTTTGTGTATTTAATTCGAGAGTACTGAAGATAGACCCAATGTACGGAACAATCACAATAAAACCCATTATAATAAAACACAAAAGATAAAAATTATAGTTTATCTTCTGTTAAGAAACAAAAAACTTTTATCATGAGCCTGCACTATGTGACAATAAATTTGTTAATTAATTAATACGATATGTGCATGTTCTTACATTTAAACTATTAATTTATATTATAGTTCATAATATACTAATTATTAGAATAAAATCGAAGTGGTCAGTTCAATAAAATATAAAGTAAATTAAAAAAGAAGTGTTTTTGAAACCAAATAATAAATGGATTATGATTGTTATGACGTGATAAGATGAAAACGCAAATATGTTCATTGTTAGTACAATATATACCAAAGTATAAAAATTAACTTTATGAAATTAATACCAATTAAAAATCATTGATAAAATGGTGGTATACTGTTAAAGTATATTTAAATATATTTACATTCAATATAATACAATTTAAATATACATACATAATAAATTCACCAAAAATTGGTGTAAGACATTAGCCATGCACATAATAAAATCATAGTGATTGTAAATTCAAATTTAGTTAAATATCAAATTCGGTTAGAATAATTTAATTTAAATATAACACAGTTATTTAATTTTCCAATATAAACTACGCATTTTGGAAACAAAAATTCGGAAAATGTAAACCAGTGCAATGCATCCAAACCAATGCAAGTTATAAGTAAATTTGTGGCAAATACATCTGTACGAAGTAAAACAACGATAGCAGTATTTTTGAGGAATTATAAAAATTTAGGTAATAAAAAAAGTGTTAAATTTATTTATATATTTATTTCCCAAATATCTATTGATTATAAATTATTTATTTATTATTTTGTATTTTATATTATTTTATTATTTATTATTCAAGTCTCTATTTATTTATTAAAAATTATTTATTTATTTCCAAGCGATATTCAATTTATTTATAAATATTTATTTTATACATTAAGGACAACTATTGACCATTAATTTGAATTACTTATTACAACAATTAATTAAATTTGCAATATTTATTATTTAAATTTATTTCAAACATTTGGACATTATCCAAAAGAAGTCCAAAACTTATTAAATCAAATTATTTATTTATTAATTATTTAAAAGTAAAAATTATATTAATCAAAACAAAAGATCAAAAATTAATGAATACTTAAACATTTTTAAAATTATCAAAAATTGAATGTTGAAGAGACCAAATAAGAAAATATTTATTATTAGTAGGTTATTAATTTATGTTTAGCGATGCACACGCGTGAAGACAAAAACATTTTTTTGTAAATTACTTATATGATTATTATCTTTCGCCATTAAATTAAATTATATTTCACTAAATATATTTTTTTGCATTGAAATTTTGAATAAAATGTGATGTTGTAGGTAGAGGAAAAAATGACGGGTTAAGCGAAAATTCAAATGGGAACCAAAATTGATTTTTTTTATTGAGTGATGACGTAGTAGGTAGGTCATTTGCAATTCTTACTTCTTTTGTTTAGCAGTCAATTCAAGATCTATCTAATTTTCAATTCATGTTAAAACCCACTCAGGCTAAGCAGCTGGCAAAACGACCGCGATTAGTTTTGAAAGCAATTAGATCGATATTTTCTGTGAACTTCAGGCTACCAACATGGACTCCTGTTTGTTACACACTTTGCATAATACTTCACATCTAAGTGTAAGTTGTCACTTGAAGATACTTTTGGCACAGTATGAACAAAGATGTAACACTTTGGACGAACTCTTGTTTATCCTGCCAAAAATGCAAAGTACAATGCCACACCAAATCACCTCACGGGAATTCCCAAATTTCACCAGGTAGATTTGAACACATTAATTTAGATATTGTTGGACCACTTCCACCATCTAATGGATTCACATAAATCTTAGCCTGCGTTGATCGTTTAACGTATTGGTCAGACGCCTACTGCATAAAAGACATCTCCGCACCAACAATCGCAAAAATGCTCGTCAAAAACTACATTTCTAGATTCGGCGTTCCGGTCAACATTACAACCGATCAAGGCATACACTTCGAATCCAAACTATTCACCGAGCTTATGTAACTCTTAGGCTCATTGGCTATCACCCACAAGCAAACGGTATGGTTGAGCGCTTCCAATTCTTGCTTCATCTTTGACATCTCATTTCTTACCTTCTCTTATATACGCCTTAGTGATACTTATAATTAGAATAGTTGTTTATGTTTTGCTTTACTTCAGTTTTATTTTTAACAAACCACTAATTAGCAACACACCATACTTGTGAGTTGGTTAAGTACTGTGCAAATGTATCAATTGCATGACACAGATTCTGATAATGATTCGTATTCATCCAATATGCAATCGCCAACTTAAAACAGCTCAGAGACAGGTCAGGAATCCCATTCATATTATTGGGGGTCCAAGCTCTAGTCAAAGATGACCTGAAATGTTCACCAGCAAAACTAGTATACAGTCAAACGAACAAATTACCTGGGGAATTATTTGTGGAACATCCACTTATACCCCAAGAAGCCACTGACACAATGATTGATAAACTGCGCCCCACGATGAATAAACTCATTCCAACGGACACGCGCAAAACAAATCAAAATGACATATTCATACCAAAGTCACTGCAAACCTGTGACTACATTTTCGTACGAATAGATAAAATACGCACTGGCCTCACACCACCTTATGAAGGCCGTGATACGACGACTTCGTAAGCACTTTATAGCACTTTGTATTACAAACGCTGGTGAAGACATTATATTTCTTATGACGATCATACATCGTCACAATGATATATTATCTATCATCTATTTAATTTTCGCTGATAAACCATTTACCTCACCACTATCATTACAATGATCATACTACCATTACAATGATCATCATTATGATACAAGTAATACAACCAAAAATCATCCATAAACGTCAGCGGGCAAAGAACCCGCGGTGGAAGAACTCACTGCGCGGTGGATGATGTAGTGGGTTTCGATCACAAGAAAAACCGCACCATTATTTCTTAACGGACAATACTCCGTACACCTAATTCTTTATAAATGGACAATTCTCCATATAAAGAATAACGCAAATAATGTACATAACAACTTGTACAGACATAATCGTACAACAACACTTGTACATACAAAATTGGTGGAAGAAAAATGAATTGAAAAATTATATTTTGGTTACACCACATTTCATTGCAATGACCTCTACAATCAAATCAATTAGCGATGCATAAAATTCGTATTGATTTTGCAAACCAAAATCCTGTAAAACGCATCTACACATATATCAAGCCATTGCACAAGAGGCGCGAACATTTATGTTTAATAAAACATTCGAAACATCGCAATATTTTGGTGCAGCTAAACTGAAAACAAACCCAGTAAAACAAGTTTCGGATTGTTTTGTATTTCGGTTTATTACTCACAAGCCAAACAACATAAAATTATTATTTTAATTAATAAAATTTTATTAAATTAAAATTAAAAAATTTTATTTATTTTTATTGTTATTAAATTACTGAACAAGTGCTTCTATATATCAACGGATCACGTTATATACCAAAGTCTTACCACCCAAAGGTCGTGAATTCGAATCTTTTCAGAGCCCATAATTTTATTGAGGCGATTAGTATTCTTAACATCATGGATGTTGTCAGAACAAGTGTTGCTCCAATACTGATTGGGAAATTTGGATTTTAGATTGACATTCTATGTGAAGGGGAATGTGAACATAACGAAAGTACAGTAAACGCTTGATTTAACGGACCCCGATTTAACGGACGCTCGATTTAACGGACCTCGATTTAACGGACGCTCGATTTAACGGACAATTTTTTATTTTCCATTTTTCGGTTACCGATTATGATGGGTTTGGATATGTTGGATGGAAATGGTATTCTTAAATGATTTTTGGAAGAAATTCTAGAATGTGGCTGCCTGGGACGGCACTCAGCCATTTTTTAACCGATTATGATCGGATTGGGTATGCTGGATGTAAATGGGATTCTTAAAAGATTTTGGGAAGGAATTCTGAAATATGGCCACCTGGGACGGAACTCAGCCATTTCTTAACCGATTATGATGGGATTGAGTATGTTGGATGGAAATGGGATTCTTATTTGATTTTGGGAAGAAGTTCTGTAATATGGCCACTTGGGACGGAAGTCGATCAATTCTTGATGATAGGATGTGGTATGCTGGATGGAAATGGGATTCTTAATTGAGTTTGGGAGAAACTTCTGGAATATGGCGACCTGGGCCAGAGCTCAGCCATTTCTTAACCGATTACGATCGAATCGGGTATGTTGGATGGAAATGGGATCTTAAATGATTTTTGGAAGAAATTCTGGAATGTGGACACCTGGGACGGAACTAAGCCATTTCTTAACCGATTATGATGGAATTGTGTATGTTGGATGGAAGTGGGATTCTTAAAAGATTTTAGGAAGAAGTTCTGGAATATAGCCAGCCTGGGACGGAACTCAGCTATTTCTTGACCGATTATGATGGGATTGGGTATGTTGGATGAAAATGGGATTCTTAAATGATTTTAGGAAGAAGTTCTGGAATATGCACACCTATTATTTTAATTGGATTCGAGTATCGTCTGGGACTTCCGTGCGGCGTTCGTGATCCTTTCGTTGATTTAGGTCATCTCCTGCCTAATGGCCTTATTAATTTTATATACTAAAAATATTTCTACTACGAAATCTTTAAACATGTGGAGAAAGCTCAGCCCACTGAAGTCTCACTGAAAACAAAGCCATGTTTCATATAAGGTTTGATGAGGCCTTACTAAAATCTTTGAGAAAAGTATGTATGATTAATGGTGATGGATTACTACACATTAATTAAGTACATATACATAACCACCAGTTTCAGAAAATTCACTTGATTAATGTATTAAATAGTAGTACATGAGAAGATAATTACTGAAAAATAACTGCCCAGAAAATATTTTGCTCTATTTAGTTAATTTGTATATCTTCCAAGTCCGTAGTATTTCTTAAAATTTATTTAAACTTTCAAAAATTCAAACTTTCAAACTTTCAATTATTACGTATTATTTTATTTAGGTTTTAGGGGTTTCAGGGTAAATTCTGTTACTCAGAATTTATGGCTGTTACTGTTGTAGTTCCAGGTTAGATGTTCTTGCTTGATAAAAAAATATATCTACTAAACTCCTTATATTTACTTATTTATTTATTTATTTTATTTATTTATTTAAAGAAATCTATTCTGTGATTTACATGTATGATTTCAGAATTTAATTTAAAACAAAAATATTAAAAAAAAAAAATAAAGAAAATTAAAACACAGAAATATATAAATCAAATCTTGATTTAACAATTAAAAATTTAAAAAATAATTCTTAAGTATATTTTTGAACTTGTCCTTTGATAAATTAAAGTCAAATAGGTCGTCGACGATGTTGAACGATTTAGACGACCTATTAATGGGGTTATTTTCTCCATAGTTTGTGGAATGGTACCAGGGACTAGTTTGCAGTCGTGTCATAAAATTCACTTGGTGTTGGGAATATTATTACATTATTGTTTTGATTATATTTTAGATCAACAATTTGTTTTGCTAAGGAAGATAATTTAACTTTAGGTTTTAATTGTTTAACTGGTCATGTAGAACTTTAAGATATTATAGTAATTGTTGTGTTTTTATATTCTTTATCTTTGATTTAGCTTGGAGAAATTTATACTTCAACGAAGAAAGTATTTATTATATAAACATTATTATTACTAATTTAAAGTTACTAAATATTGAAATAGAAACTAATAACCAATAATTAAAAGTAGTTCATATCTTGCTTTATAAGGAACTAATAAAAATATATCATATTACAATTTTATTACTAAAGGTAACTATCGGCTATAATTAGGCGGTTACAAACGTCCTATCCCATCAGCCTATTCAATCCTTCGGATTTGTTCTGTGTAAAAAGGATGTGGCGAAATTCAGGAGATCCGGTGTAAAAATATGGTCATAAATTGAAAATCAATCAATCAGTTTATTTAATTCATAGTCAATACATTTAATAGATATTGTTATCTACTTCTTGCTCAACTCAGATTATTCTCTGAAATCTTTATATTGAAACGAAGAAATGAACAACTGCGCATAGAACAGTATTTTCCAACAGGGGCCATACGGCCCCCTTAGGAAGTCATACCATATATTTGAGGAGCCATGAGCTTAATTCATAAATTAGTGGGCCTTGGACTTAAACATGCCATGAAAATTTTGCCGTCAAAGTTGTATTCATTACTACCATAAATATGAAATTAAGTAAAAAATAAGATTGGGAAACACTGGCATATAAGATCGATCATTTTTATATTTTATAAATTGTATTCAAGAACAATTGTATTCAATTTTTCAAATTACACTGAGATAACCCTTAAGTACATACATATTTATAGATGTATAAAAAAATTTAAATGGTATCTCTCTATCCCATTCTAGGCCGCTTATGGGACGTCAAAATTCACTAACTTTATAGCACAAAAGTTAAATTATATGAAAATATATTCGAATTGGTAAAGTTGAAGGAGTTGTTGCATTTGATCAAGGCCGGTTTGAAGATTTTAACATAAATGTTAATTTGTCTACAAATTTTTTTATTAATTTACAATTTACATAAGTTGTACGTTCTGTTATGGGAAATCTAAAGATGGTTACTTTTTTTAACAACAAGTATTTAAATTAAATGATGTACATATACAATGTAAATCAAGTATATAATGATAATATATAATAGTATAAAAATAAACAAAATTGCATACAGGGCTTTACAATATTACCAATTTAGGCGCGCTATACAACAGTTCAATTATTAACAATGTAATTATACTATGAAAGTAATTATTAACAAATCTTATCAAGAAACTAAAATTTCCAAGATCTCAGGCCTACCTAAATTGTTACGTGTTATTCCAATAAACAGGGTTGGGCTCGTCAAGAAAGGATTTTCTTGATATCGTATAGTAGTGTAGTATTTATTTAATATTGCGAATGGAATTGCTCATACAATATAACAATTTTCATAAATCTCAGAAATGTTAAGGACATATCCACTAGTATATATAGATAGGGGACAACTCAGACCTATCTTAAAAGATATGTATTATTACAGTAAAACGGATTGGTCACTGGCAAACTTCTAGATATCGTATAATAATATATTACATTCCGAATGCGGTGGCATACATATTATTAGCAATGAATCGATATCTCGATTTACAAAACTTTTGGTGTATCTTAGTCTCCATAATTTCCGCAGCTGAAAATACAATTGGAAGAAGACAACCAAGGACACGCAATGATAGGTTCGATGATCAATACCATTAACTCGACGAAAATAAACGAAAGCTGTGTAAAAAACGGTTTGCTCGTTACACTAGGAGCACCAAATACCTCTGAGAAAATAATCGCGAATATATGCAGATCTGCAACGAAAACTGGTTCCAAACGGAACTTCACACATTATTTTACTAACGCTAGAAATTTGACTAAATACTTTCATCCAAGATCCACAGCCATTAAAACACGAATGGCGAGCTAAGAACGAACGTGGCTGATGTTCTGTCAGTATGGCAAACCTACTTCCAAAATCATCTCAAATGTGAAAATTTCATTGACAGCTCTGGTAAACATCGCCTACAATTTCTTGCTTGCCGAAAATATCTTCAATGACTCTCAATGTGGTTTTCACCCCAACCGATCAACCACTTATTAGTGTTTTACGCTAAACTTAATTTGGAAATATGTTGGAATACAATTATTAGTATAATCTGTGAGCAATTCCATTCGCAATATTATATGAAAACAATACTATATCTATAAAATTCTCAGGAGAGCGCAACCATTTGTACAGTGTTCTCTGGTATTAGTATGAGTAATTCCTTTCGCAGTATTACATATTGCACGACGCCTAGAAAATACTCAGGCAAGCTTAAACCTTTTTATTGGAATAACACATACCAAATTAGATAAGCCTGATTGTCCTATATCCGTATATACTAGAGGTTATGTTTAGACCATCAAGTTTCTTGGAGAGCAACAAGTTCCCACCAATACTCTCTTATTAGAAACTGCAAATACTACGTGTCAGCCCTAAATAACTTTAGGCGGTAACGGAACTTTTTGTTGACATTATTCGTAAAAAGCTTGGTGTTTTCAGAGGTACGAGTGGTCCGACTTGCGGTCCAACTTGAATCGACTGCCACGATAAGCTTCGGATAATATAAGGTATTCTAAGGGTATGATGCTCGTGAAATTTGTTCCAGTTGTACTGTCCACTAAACATTGTTAAATAGTAAATAAAATCAGCACATAGATATGAGATTTTAAAATCTACCAACCAAAAATGTTGAGAAGTTCATGTATGAGTTAATTTTTAAAGATTTTTAAGCAAATTTATTTTATATAAAAAAATAGACAACAACGAATTTTATCTTAGAAATATTGAAGCATTTGTTCCTTGTTGGAATTCGTATAGAATGCAGTGTCGAATGCTTATCAGTTGCCATCGTAAACTCTGCTATTCTGACTGATTCACGTAGATTTGTCGTTCGTTGTTCTGAAACCTTGCGTCCGATCTTGTAAAAACCACAAAATACCGTGAAAATATTTTATGAAAATATTCCGTAAATATTTTATTTTTATTTAAAAATTGCAGTGTACTTTTAATGTGAGCTTGTAAATCGATTGACCACAACGAACAACGAAATATTTATTTGTTGTCATTGGAAAAACATATAGGGTGGTTTTTACGCTTAGGGTTAGCAGTTTGAAAATGTAACTGCAAAGATATCGTGTATACTCAACATTATATATAATACAACCGGCACAGAAATATTAATGTTTTTGCAAATTTGGTTAAAATCAATAACTAGCTTTAATTTTCAACCTCTTAAAATGTGTGCAAGAGGTTAGTAGTCGAAACAAATTAGTTACTACCATGTAGGCAAATCTAAATACATACTACATTTTCTCAATGACATCTTTCCGGTATAAGCTGATCTTATTGATTTTCTCAAAAATAGAATCATTTACAAAATTGTTAGGTATTTTAATATTAAATCATATATCATCTGTATAGTACACTTAGCAAAAATTTAGTTATATATGTATTTAATTTGGACAAATCAGTATAGACAGTCATATAAAATATACATGATAGCCGTGTTTTAATATTGGAGCACTATCCGGCGCCGAAGGGAAATTTATACTGAAACTGTAACTATTTATTCACTGGTGTCGCTATACCATAAAAATGAAAAAATAAATTCATCCATAAAACAAACATTTAATAACCTGAAATATACCAATTAACATTTATTTTGGCATGACGTTATAAAAAATAAATCATCTTGTTGCGTTTTAAATTTTTATTGTAAGATTAATTTTCTAATGGTTTAAGGGTTGTACAAAACAAAGGAAATTTAAAATTTCACTTTGAAATGGATAGCGCTCCCGATAGCGGCTCCCGATAAATAGGTAGAGCAAGATATTTTTTATCGATTTTTAACTAAAAAGTTGAACGAAAAATCTTAGTTTAGAATTAAATAAATTAATTATATGCAAAAATAGCGCGCTAAATATAAGTTTTGACATAGAAAATTGCGTGCCCCGGATACAGCTATCGGGCGCTAATAAAAAAACATGGCTAATAATCTATACTAAATACAAATATGTACATATATGTACATGTTTACTACGATAACTAAAAAACTAATTATGTTTTTCTTTTCGTTGATAAATTTTTGATGTTTCGTCACAAATAAGGATAGACAGATATTGATCTTCTACCGCAACATGTTACATATGAACATCCAATCTATTAAATTAATTCCAATTCAAATCTGGCCCGACTAGAGAAGGAAAATATAATACAATATTATATATGTCGCTCCTCTTTTAGTTTGTTTTACTGTGTTAGTATACAAGATGAGTTTTTTAATTCATAAATAGAAATAAAATGAAAACAAATCGTCGTACTTTTACGTACTACACGATACCATACCACTACATATAAAGTAAAATCATATTATACAGTAAACATACATATTTCATCGATATTATAATTTTTAGCTGTACGTGCATATAAAGGAAATGTGTAATTCCGTTTTTACTGTAGGCAATAAAATATCAAAATACGGTACTTTATGAAAAAAAACAAGAAACGAAAACACAATTTGAATACATACAACTACGATGTATATACGATGTATGATAGTTTGTTTGTGTGCTATTGCTTCTCGGCATACAAGATGATTTGTTAATAAGAAAAACATATTCACATAAAATTAGAAACAGAAAATAAGGATTATATCATACCACTACATTTAAACATAGGTGTGTGTATACGCAAAATTTTTGTTAAATTGACGTAAGAGAATTAAATTATATTGATTTGATCGTTTTGAATCATTTAAGTTTTTTCAAAGATATCATATATAGACATACTCGTACTTATCCATATTGCGTGTGTGTATTGGATTGTTGATCTATGCAAAATATCCATATGTAGATGCATTTTTATTTTTATTGGTTGGTTAACTTTTAACATCCTTTATAAAACTAAATATGAAAATTCTCATCGAGACTGATTAAGGGACCATATTTAAAATAGCTGCCTTTCAGATCACGATCGATCAGCGGTTTCACATTGGTATAGTTATCCAATATGACCTTCGAGTTCCGACTAAAAAAACATTTTATTTTTTCAATTTATTTTATTCAATATCAGAGTGAGATCGTTGTAATAAATGTGGTTGTCGCTATAGAAATGTGTTTAGAGCCGTTATTTAATTTTATTTATTTTAGATTTGTTTAAGTAATTTTCTGTAACTAAATGTAGTTTTCATTTAGTCTGTATTGTATCATCATCGGTAATTAAAATTTAGCGAATTCATAAAAGTTGCAGTTTATCATGTCAGATAAAAAAAAATATTTATCTTGCGTAGTTCACAATTGTCGTGCTAAATCTGCAGATAATCTAAATAAAAAATTTTACAAATTTCCTAAAAATGATTTTCGAAAGGATGAGTGGATTACCTCGCTCGGATTGAAAAGAGAAAATTTGAAAATCAAATATTATTATGTTTGCGAAGACCATTTTTAATAGAGCAGATTGGCAGTCACAATTTAACGCGGAATGCAGTACCTGTGCTTAATTTAGTCAAGCAATACGAGGATCGTAACAATTCGTCTCTATTACGTGAAACAAACGAAATTATTGACCCAACAGTAGCATCAAATACAGTAAATCTTCACAATAATGCGGTAGTAGATTCAGGTACTCAAACAGATCCAATTGATGAGCAAACGGAATTTTTAGAATTAATAAATAAAATTAATTGCTTTTCATGTGATAGAACAATCGAACATGATATTAGCCGTTACAAATGTGTGAAAAACTTGAAAAACTTACAAAAGTGTCATATTCTGACCTGATCTTAGATTACACCGAAATTTTTATAAATTTAATGAAAAATACTATTGATAAAATCAAATATAGACAACTTAAACGTTAATAATAATACAAAAAGTGTTTGTAAGTTACTTTTAAAAAACGATTACTATTACAGTGAAAGTAATAAAAACATTGCACAATGTATATTTTTATAAGTTGTTAAATAGTTTAAATTTAAAACTTCCATCAGTTTCATCTATTTACAAGTGGGCGCCGATAAAATTTGTACCACCTGGGACTAATTTAATTTTATTAAAACAATTAGAAAGTTTATTTCTGAACATGTCAACGAACTCCAAAATCTGCGTTTTATCGTTTGATGAAATTAAAATAAAAAAGTATCTGACTATGAATCTCTCAACAGAGAAAATCGACGGTTTCTGGTGACGATGGTGTTAAAAGGAAAAGTGAATTGGAAACTTACGCATTGTTTTTTATGTTAAGGGCAATTGGAAACATGCATTAAGTTACGTCTTAGTCAATAACTTGGATGCTGTATCATTATCGGAACTGATCATAAATAATATAAAAACATGTCAAGAAATTTTGAAGTTAAATGTTGTCATGTTGACATGTGACCAGGCAGCTACAAATATTCAAGCTTATAAATATCTGGGTATTGAATCGAACAAACATATATCATCGTTAATGGCTCAAAAGTTTTTGCACAATTTGACGCACCGCATTTGTTGAAATCTGCAAGAAATGCTTCCCTTAAAAATAAAATAATGCATTCCAAATTTGGCATTGCAATTATTTCAAAAGTTTTTGAACGCGACACAAAAAATAGAATTAAATTGATACCTAAAGTAACTAAAATTCATTTGCAGCCCACCAATTTTCAAAAATGAGTGTGAAGCTTGCTGCTCAATTAGTAAGCAACACTGTTGCCAGTTCAATTAGAACTGCAGTTCAAGTACCTCTCCGGAAATTTTTAACCAGCATCTGGATAATGTTATACCAACTGCAAAGTTTATAGAGGCTTTTAACAATCTATTTGATTGCTTAAATTCGAGAAAATTTTCCTCGACTGCTCCTTATGGTCAACCGTTATATAAAGATAATAAAATTTACAACTTCTTAGAAAATACTCTGGAATATTTAAAAAATATAAAAATACTTTCGAAAAACGAGAATTATTTTAAATTCATAAAAGGTTTCCAGCTAACTATAAAAAGTCAACTTGGATTAATAAACTATCTAGCAAAAAACTACAACATTGAATTTATTTTGACTGGGAGGACGAACCAAGATGCTCTCGAAAAAAATTTTTCTCAGCTTAGAGGAAAAGGAGGTTTTAATTATATGCCAACAAGATATGACTTTTTTTCTAATTCATAGAAATGAATTGCGATGAGTCCTGATTTTCGGAAAATTTATTTAAGGTTCTTTCGAGTCGAACGATTTTTATAAAAATGGATGAGGGGTTTTCGAGTGCTAAGAATCGATTATTAAATTCGGAAACATTTGTTCAGATGATTCTTCTCAGATGGGGTTCGAGTCCCAATATAAAAAATGTTAAAAAAATTTAAAGAAGGGATTTTCGAGTGTCAGAAATTGACTGCAATGGCTCATGATACCGGAAATGTATAGGGGTGTTTTGGTTTAGCCGTTATGGCGCGTATTGTTTTACAATAGAACTAAGTCATGACTCAATTGAAGGAGGTGAAACTCAGATTGCATGATGAACATAGGAATCTAATATAAATGTTGGTCGTGCCTGTGAAAATTTGTCGTTTTAAATTAATCTAAGCCATTTCTTAACTATACTGGGTTATGTAAATTTAAGTAAAAGTGTCGTAAACGATCTCATTTGATATCGATAAGGCATGATGTGCACTATCTATGAAAAAAACCGAAGACCATATGTAAATTTGAAAATAAAATTTTTAAAAATTAATTGTTCAAAAAATTGTTAGTTAGCCATTTCGTTTAAAAGCTCGTTCCTTTTTTCGTTGAAATTAAAATGCTCATTTTTCAAATTTAATTAATTCATTTCAATTTAATCTTTAATATATTTCAATTAACAATTTAATTTTTAGACGCTTAACATTTTTAGTTTACGTTTAGAATTTTGTTTACCCTCATCTTTGAATTTCTGTAACTGCCAAGTACAATTTTTGCGAATTAATACCAACAACAAGAATTTAAGAGCGCTTTCTTTGTGCTCTTTGCAGCTCCCTGTAAACCAATTACAATATTTTGGATTTAAATTCGTAGCAATAACACACTTTTCATAGATTAGCTGTAAAATTTTCTTCGTATGCATTTTCGAAACAAAGTGCCTTTCAAATATTTGAACATGGATATACGACAATTCAAAAAAAAAATTATTAGGGTTCTCTAAATATAATTCCTCCGAGGGATTAAGATAATTCTTGCATTTAATTAAATATTCTGATAGTAGGCATAGACTGTCATTATGGTTTGTCATTATCTCTTTAATTGATTCGCAAGTTGATTTTTTAAGTAATTTGAAAATCACATACCCAAGAAAATATCTTAAAGCTGGTAAATTAATTTGTTGGTTTTCGTTGATAAAACTGTCAACAAACGCAATTTCTTTTAGGTTCGAGTCTGAAAAATCTTCTTCGTCATTAGTTGGTTCTTCTAAACATTGATTATCATTTTCTTCAACAGATTGATTCGAGCACTGCTGGTTATTATTGATCGTTTTTACCAAGTCCCCCTCTAAGATGAATGAGCAGTTGTCTGGTTCGTAATTCACATTCGAAGTATGAAAAAACATTTTATTTGACATGATTTTTGCTATAATAAAATTAAACTCATAGACTGATGGATTGAAATTATTTCCTCCTCTTGATCTTACTTGCGAAAATAAATTTTCTACAGCATCCGTTTGTAATTTTGACGTCAAAATAAATGATACCCCAACTCTGATTTACATAGTTCTTTAGTCATTTCTGTTACACCCAAAATAGTTTGAAGCAGTCCATCGATACAAAAAATTTTATTTGTGGTTTGAACTTGAACATTTTTTAGAAATTCTGAAGCATCTTTTAAAATCTTATACGGAATATTATCTGGGTCCAAACTTAAACCAGAATTTGCGTTATTTGCCGAATATCGACATCTACTATTTAAGGAATCAAACAAGTTGTTCATATTTTCCAAAAAAAATGCCGTGGCTATAGCACTGTCAACAACCTTTGGATTTTTAAACCGTTTTAAGAGACTAAATGTCCTTATGCCGCTTGCGCAACTATGACTTAAAATTTGAGTGGCCAAACTAACCCGCATTTTTTCAAATGTTGTAGGATAAATATGTTTTGAAGACAATTTCGGGCAAACTCGTGTTACTGATTGACTATCCAGTTGGAATAATTCAATCAATACAGCCCACGAAACTAACCCGTTCGATGTTTTAAAATCATAGCGTAGCAAAGTATTTCTAACGGATTTAAACAAATGTGGAATGTCATAAAATGCAAATATTTTACGATCGTTATAAATAAAATATGGTTTATTTGTTTTAACACCTAGTTGTTTATAGGCATTACGATTATTTGCCCCTTGATCCCATGCTACACCCCAAAGTTTGATACCCAATTGTTGACAAACTTCAACGTTTTTATTAATTCCCTTAATTTTTGCCCAGATATCGGACTCTCCGTAGTAAAATAGCTAATTACAAATTTGTCGGAACTAAAGATGCCTCTGCTCATAAACAAACAAATGTATTTGGCTGGAACAGGAAGCCTATCGTCATCACCTAAATCAACTAGACCTACTATCTCATCAGTACTGGCATAATATTTTAAATCCGATCGGATTCTAATTTCATCGAACAAAAGTATATGTTGCAGGCTTCGTTCTGGCATATCTCTCATCTTACTAGCTATTTTTTTTAAAAGGTGAATGTTAAAACCGGGTTGCAATTGATTTAAGATATGCCAATTATTGATCGATCTTGTGGATGGTAATTGTAATTTTAAAGAGTTTCGAAGAAATTGATAAGCCGAATGAGACCTAAACTCAATACTCTGCGCTAAGTTTCGTTGTTTGTCCGAATATTTAGCATTTTGACTACGTTTTTCTAAAACCATTTTACAAAATTCTTGTGAATTTTCATTAACATAAGTTAAATCATCAATGTGATTAGAAATTGTCTTTCGTTTTAAGTCCATGTACTTTTTTGTAATCCCATTTTTAATTTTTTGTTTTAAAGTAAACGATCGAATTTTATTTTTAAA
>OY829915.1:106864828-107257328 GCA_963691935.1 Nephrotoma guestfalica
TATATAGATATAGATATAGATATAGATATATATAGATATACATATATATATATATATATATATATATATAAATATATATATATATATATATATATGAATATATATATATATATATATATATATATATATATATATATATATATATATATATATATATATATATATATATATATATATATATATATATATATATATATATATATATATATATATATATATATATATATATATATACAATATGTATAATTCTTCACTTCACACAAATTATTATTGAAATTATTATTTATTTATCAACACATATATGTATATTATTAATTATTAATTTATTAGTTAATTTAAACTGATTTGAATTAAAATATTAATCTATTTAAAGGAGAGACAAAAAAACACGTCTTTCCTCTACGACGCTCAGTCCTCATTCTTCAACAAGCAATAAAACCAAATGAACAGCGAACAAATCTCGGCAAACCAATTAGAACGAAGGTGCAGCTGAAAGATGAACTAGAAGCACTTAATAATAATATCCAACAAGCTGCTTGGGAAAGTTCTCCGATTTCTCAGACCAACGCCACAAGGAAGCACAATTATCCTCTTGAGGTCAGAGAACTAATTAAAGAGAAACGGAAAGCTCGTCGAATCTGGCAGCAGCCCGTGCTCCGCAACACAAAAATATCCACAATTTTCTGTGCAACAAATTAAAACAATTAATTATGGAAATAAAAAATGAAAGCATAAATAAGCGACTTCGAGGTTTCTCTGAACTAAAGGATAACGACTACTCTCCTTGGAAAGCAACGAAGGGGCTAAAAAGAACCAAAATGCATGTGCCCCCTATCAAAAATGATAACGGTTCCTGGGCTAAAAGTGACAAACAGAAAGTCTCTCTATTTGCTGCTTATTTAGAAGAAACTTTTCAACCATTGCCGAGACAAGCAGCAAATGAAAATACAACTGTCGTAAACTAAGTAGATGATCTTAACATAAAACATATAACCTTGTTGGAACTTAAAACTGAAATCAATAATAATATAAGTGTCAGAAAAGCTCCAGGATATGAATTAATTACTGGGCAGATTGTGAAAGTCATTCCCAAGAAAGGTTTGCGTGAATTAGTTCAGATAGTTAACTCAGCCTTCAGATTGAAATATGTTCCACTTCAATGGAAGGCGGCTAAAGTAATTATGATTACTAAACCAGGAAACGATAAAAAATCATATAAACCGATATCACTACTCCCTGTCATATCAATAAGATTTGAAAAACTGTTGCTGAAGAGACTCAAACCTATGATATATAGTATTAACAACCGTTGTTAGTACATATTAAGAACCGTATTCGCATTAGTGTACAAGCGCGTTAGTATATTTTGGTTTTTGTTTCGAGGTTTTTTATATTTACCTTTCTCCTGTTAATTTTCAATTTTAATTATTATAATTGTTTTACACAATAAAATTTATTACAAAATACAAACGATGTAAAAAATTCGTCTTGAGCTTGCAAGTTCGAATTTAGCAGAAGTAGTAATTTTAGTAGAAGAGACATGCTTAATTCCACCAAACCAATTTGGGTTTAGAGAAAATCACTCTACAGTTGGACACGTTCACAGAATAACGGATGTCATTGAGGATTCACTTGAGAATAAGAAGATGTGCTCCAGTATTTCCTTGGATGTAGCTCAAGCTTTCGACAAAGTTTGGCACCAAGGGCTTGAATTTAAACTCCATCGAGACGTGCCTATAGCAGATCGACACTTTAGAGTCAAATTTGAAAATGAGTACTCTGAACTAAAAAGAATATCAGCAGGTATACCACAAGGTAACGTACTTGGACCTATTCTGTTTATTCTTTATACGAGAGACTTACCGAATATTCAAGGTACTACAGTAGCAACATTTGCAGACGATACAGCTATCCTAGCAGTTGGTAAAGATATTTCGGAAGCAACAAACAATCTTCAAAATGCAGTTAATACCGTGAGCAACTGGACTAAAAAAATGGCACATCTTATTAATTGAAGCCAAATCAGTACTCGTTAACTTTACAAATCAAAATGTAAACTGTATTCCCATGGTCCTCAACTCAAACCAAATTCCATATGCAAATACAGCTTGTTGTGATAGTCACAACTCCATTGCTCGTATTTTTCCTTGAACGCATAAATTTCCATCAAAACGATACATAAAACAATAATGTAAAATCACGGAAATGTATGCCAACGACCTTCCATACATACATACCTACACATATGATATACAAAATCGCGATCGCCACATATATAGAAGCATAGATCATATTATAAAATAACATAAAAATTTTATAAAATAAAATTTATACCTCGTTGTTGTAAAATAAAGATTACAAAAGCAACAACAAAACAAAGTACGTTATACATTGTCGTTACGAAATAAAAAAATATATTGAAGCAACAACAAAACATACCTAGTATGAGTTTCGCACACGCGTCACTTACATTATACATTGTTGTTGTATCCCAAATATATCGATCATCGACATTGCAATAAACTGCAATCAACAAATTTGGTGTACTTTTATTAAAAATTAACAAATCGCGCGTCTTAAATAAATTTAAAATGGTTGAATTCTGAAATAATAAGAATACCTTGACATGAACCTCGACGGTAAGCTAAGTTGGAAAGGACACGTCAAGAAGAAAAAGGAAGAGTTGAACATCAAATATAGGAAAATGTACTATGAGCCAATAGAAATTCTGAGCTGTCAATACGCAACAAATTGCTTCTATACAGGCAAATGCTAAAACCAGTAAGAGCCAATGGTATCCAACTTTGGGGTTGTGCCAAGAAAACCAATGTACAAATGATACAATGCTTCCAAAATAAAGTGCTGCGAGGAATTGTGAATGCTCCATGGTACGACAACCTTTATAGGGACTTGAAGATGGAATACGTCACCGATGAAATAAAAAAACAAGCAAGGAAACACGTACAGTGCTAATCTCGACATGAAAATGCAGATATCCGTATGTATGTATGGCATGTTGGACACTACCAATGGAGCGAGGAGACCCCAAAGGCAGAAACCGCTGGAGCTGGGCAGCTTGAATTAGAATAAGAAATTATTGTAAAATGAGTAACCAATAGGTTACTCATCCTAAGCTGAGAAAATAATTTAAGCTAGATAAATTACTAGATGATCTCTGAATCAGTTGTAATATTGAATAAATAAAAATATATATACTTGTATAAATATCTCGTAAATATGGAAAAAAATAAATTTTCATTCTTCTGAGCGTGAGTGTGAATTATTTATCTTTAATTGTAATAAACTGTTTTTAATTTTGAAGTTAGTTTTCATTCGGAATTTTACGATTTTCCGCTATGACGTACTCAATTTAATGATCGTCTTATAATATATAGAGCAAAATATGTGTGAATGCATGAAAAGCAGTTTTTCTTTCGTTTTTCTTCTCTATGTTATGTACTCTTCATGGAGCCACACAAAGCTGGGATGTCCCAGAAGTGGACGATCAAACGACGCAGGGTGAAATGGAAGCTCATTTCCAACAAAAACAGCCAAGTAAAGTTTTATCTACTCGTACATTAGTGTTGCATATTTTTTTGGGAAACAAAAAGACTTTACAAAACCATTGTTTTTATTTAACAGAAGATAATACAGCTTATAAAAATGATTTTATTGGAAAGGCACACTCTTCTAGATCGTTTTTTTTTTAATTAATTTTTTGGTGGGTGTGCATGCGATTTCACTAAAAAACACTAAAAATTGGAATAACTTCTGCACCATCAACAATTCGAAAAAACTTTACTTGGCTGTTTTTGTTAGAAATCCGCTCCTCTATCACCCTGCTACCTTTGATCGTCCACTTCTGGAAGCAATTCTTCTCTCATGTCAATATTTGTGGACCAAAATACGCTCCCAGTTGTGAACTCCACTATACGAAATTGTGTATATATATTTCCGAACGAATAATCTTCACATATTTGTTAATGAACAATTAAAATATTTCAGTTAAATTTAAAACACATGCTTTAATTTATTTATAATTTAACACACCAATTGACGTTTTTTTTTGTATTGGAATTAGTTCCATCTAAAAAAAATATGAAAAAATGTATATTTTTAAATTGATGTAAATTGATGAAAAAATTGGTTTTTTCTGTCTAATAGAAATTTTTTTTGACTGTAGTGTTATGTTTTATTATTGATGTATATAGTTATTTATAAATGATAAATAAAATTGTTATATTTACTTTCAGTTATGATTTTATAGATATGATTTTATTTAAATTTTTATATATATTTTGTTATAAACTATCACTTATTTTACGTTACGATATTAGTTACATTACTTATAATCTATTAATAACTTAAGAAGAACTCATAATCTCTTAATCACTTAAAAAGAACTGCCATTTTTATTCTTAAATTCTTAACTTATATAATGGGTATTTTCAGGAAATACCCATCATGTTTATCTTATAATTATATGTATATACAAAATTTTAAATCTTAAACTAAGTAGTATTTTGTTTATCAAAATACGGAAATTTTTACAAGGTTTTTATATATTATTTATTTTGCTTAGTTGAATCCGGAAATTTTATTTATTATTTATTTGGTTTTACGTAAATTACGAGAATGCGGAAATCTTGTGATCTAATGTAATTATGACATTATGTAATATGAAATCTTAAAACATTTCCGATCTTATTGTTATTATTGTATATTATTGTTATTGTTATCTATATTGATATGATATGAATCTATAAATTTTTATCTTAATTATAGTGTTTTTGTTCAAGCTGTAATACTGTTATATTACTATTGGCAATTTGTTTCTTGGAAAAATTATAATACTGTTATTCTGTTATATTGTTTTAATGGATTGTTTCTTGACTTAAATTGTTTTCCCCTTAATGAATTCTATTTTAGTATTTTGATTGTATTGTTTCCTAAATGTTACTTACATGGGCTACATAATATCACATGATTGATTACCAATTTTAATTTTGTATTTTTCAATACTTTTATTTGTTATGATTTACATGTGTAAGATAGCTTAGATAGTAGAGTATTGGCTTAATGTACTTAGGTACACGGGTTCAAACCTCATTGGTTCCAAATGTACATTTGATCTCTACTAATCTTAACTATCATCTTGTTTTTTCTTTTGTATTGCGTCATAAATATGTAACCATGTAACCTTGATAAATATGAATTGTAATTTTGTGTTTTTGTGTCATATTTAATAATATGTTTTTCATATGATATGCACAATTTTTATGTATATTTTGTGTAACCTATATAAAATATAAAGTAGTAATTTAGGTTACCAAAACATTTTTTGTGTCATATTTTGCACAAAATTTGTTTACATATTATCAAAAATGTGAACATACACATTATATGAATGACATGGTCAACATGCCTCTAGGCATGAGACTTTATCTCTATTTTTTCCCATAGGTTAGGTATTGTACAACACCTTCCCCGTTTTAGGAGAAGTTCCCGGTACGGTACGGGAGCTTCTTTTATGATTATATTATATGTATTGTCTTATATCGTCGTTATTTTCTTATTTCATGGGATTTTGCATGGCATGCTATCATGCTTATGATTATATATGTTGCGCGCGTGCGTGTGTATGTGGGGGTGGGTGTAGTGACATTTTTATGAATTATATAAATTTGAGGTCTATCTTAAATTCTAATTTTTTTTTGTTATGAGTTATTCTTATTAGCTATGAGATTTTATATAAAATAAGTTTTTATCTTTATATTATATGCTAACTTGTTTTAGGTATATAATATTATAATTGGTTCATTTTAGATGATTCTTATCTCTTGTGGTCCTAGTTCTGTTTTGTTTGTCTGTTTCTGGTTTGATTTGACTTCATGATTTATTGTATCGTCTTTATGGATTTTTATTTGTACTGGTTGGCTAATTGGCCATGTTTGCTTGGCTTTTCTTCTTATGCATTGGATGGTTATGATAATGATTATGATGATTATTATTATCATGATTACATCAATTGTTGTATTGGTCAGTATGTTTAGCTTTACCTGTTGATTCTGGTTATTCAAGTTTTCAGCTGCTTTTTTCAGGTTATTGATTTTGTTCGTCTCATCTAGGAAATCTCTGTTGTGATTTCTGTGGTCGATGAGTTTGATGTCGGGTAATTCGTCATATGATTTTATCTCGTAGAGGCTTGTGCTTTCTTCAATTAGTATCGTAGGTAGTTTTGGTTGTTCAATTTTAATCTGGCTGGGTATTCCAATTACTTCGGCTGTAAAGTCTTTTGTTGTAACTTTACAATTTGTTAGGAATGTTATCAAGCCGTTGCCTGAGATTTGTATGGTTTGAGTGTCGTCTTTACATTCAATTATCATGTTTGTTGGTTTGTTCATTGAGAATAGCCATGTGTTTTTGGAAGATAGTTTGGTGAATCTGCTTAGTGGCTTTGCTGGTATGCTCCTACATTGTTTTTCTGGATTTAGTGGGTTGACGAATAGATTTGGTAGGCAATGCTGGCTGTGTATAGGTAATATAGGCTGTGTATGTTGGCATATTTTGGTTGATACTTCAGAGTTGTCTACAATTTGTCTGCAGTTTTCAATATCGAACGCGTGAAGTTCGATGGCTTTATCTTTATCTTTGTTGATGGCTATGAAATCAATGTCTGTTTGATATGTCCTATGTTCTTCTTGTACAGAAAATGGGAGTAGATATGGCCTATACAGTGTATACTCGTTTTTCTCCAGGATTGGTATGGTGACTTTTACGATTAATTTGCCGTTTGCTTCTATGTATCTCACGTTGGCAATTTGTCTTATGATCTGGTGTTGTTTTAGTATGACGTTCGTTTCTACATTGGTCGTCTCAATTACGTTTACTATTTTATTTAGGGGTATTACTAATGGATGTAATTTCTCGTTTTCTAAATATGATATAATTTCCGATGTATCTTCTTGTAACTGGCTTATATGTAGGCATTGAATCATAATTAGCGATGTTAATTCCGCTACTTTGTGGTTTATTTTTTGTATTTTATCTGACTGTTTTTGGTCGTTGGATTGCTGGATTAGTTTGTTAAGCTTTTCTTCAATCTCATACGTTTCATTTTGTAATTCCATTATTGGCTTTGATAAAGCATTGAAATTAGATTGTAGTACTGTTATGTGTTGATTTTCCACTTCGATCTGTTTAGTTTGCCAGTGTTTGAGATTTTGAAGGTCGTTATAAATTGTATTGGCATCTTCAGAATCCATTGTGCCGAATACTAGTTTGGATATTTTTCCTCCAATATCTAATATTCCTCTTTTTTGTCTTCCGTACATTTCTTGTAGTTTGTTGTTTTGAATTTGAATACGGCTAATGTGCCATAGTATTTCGTGTTGCATTGTCCTGCATAGATCTCCTGGTTCATTCTTTATTATTTGGTCACATAATGTTTTTAGATGGTCTTTACAGTTTATCAGTGTGGCAGTTAGCTGCCTTGTTTCTGGGATGTTGATCTCGGTGATTAAATCTATTTGTTTTTTGAAGAATAACGTTGGTGAGATGTTCTCGAAGAAGATTCTATTGTTGTCTAGATTTTGAATGGTGAAAGTATTGTTTTCGTTGGCTTGTATGTACATAAGAGTTGTACATAGGAGTGCAATGATTTTGTACATTGTGTGGCTGGATTGCTTCTGGTTCTGGGCGTTGATATTTGATTTATCGTCAGGTTGCTACTGATTTGGTGATCATTATTACTGTCTTATATATGACGTTAATTGCGGAAGATGTTTGTAAATTTTTAATTTGTTATAATGCATGCGGAAGAGTTTTTGTTGATGTTGAAATTGTTGTTTATGCATAGTGATGCGGAAACTTTAATTTCTGGTGTCTTTACGTTTCTTCTATGAACCTTGAGTTTTTGGTGTTTTTGTTGACATATATTTTGTGTATACATATGTGATTAGGAAATCTGAATCTGGATTGGTGCAGATTTGTAATATCTTGGATATTTTTGGGATGTGGTTGATGCATCTTTTTGTACTTGGTGGATATTAACTTTGATGATGATTTCTCGACGATAAGTGCTATGCTGTGATATAGATGATTGGTGATGAATTTGTTGCATCTTGGTTTTGAATCGATAAAACTGCTTGACGATGAATTCTTGTCGTTTTATAATTTTTAGGTTTGTGTAAAGGTGGAATTTCTTGAATTGGTGATGGTTTCAAGTTGTACATCTTGATGTTTGTTGATCTTCTGATTGTCATGCTGGTTCGGTGCTGTTTTTATTTTGTTTCCAATAGTGCAAATAGTAATGCAATGGGGTTTTGGTACTTATTTTTTATGCTTGTTCAATGTTGTTCCGATGTGATATTGATGTTGTTTTCAAAACAATTTTGATGCTGTTTTGTATACTGGTTGATGATTTTCGGTTTGTTATTGGACACGGGTTTTTTTTTTATGTTGGTTGAAGAAGATGAATTTGCAAATAGTTCTGTTGTACGATGAATTTATAATGTGTATTTTGGATTGTATTGTGAACTTGGGTTATTTGTGATATCTGGGTTTCTTCATTGAGTTTTGGATGGTTGTTCTGGATGATTTTTGTTTCTGTTTTGTTGCTCGTGCTTTTCTTTTTATTGGTTGATTAGCTTCATGAATTTGGAGTGATATTTCTTCTAAAACTTCATATATGTCTACGGATGGCCATTCAGGTTCGCTTAATTTGTGTTTTACATTGGATCCCATTTGGTTTATTTCTGCGATTTCTTCGTCTGTAAGGAAGAATGTGGCTTCTTGGCTGATATCAGAGATGGTTTTGTCTGTCATCTTGGCTTCTGATTTGTATATGTTTTTGTGCTTCAGTTGGATGTTCCAGTTGTTGGTTAACTTAGGTTTGGTTTTATGTGGTATTTTTGTATTCTTATATATTGTTTTTTGTGGGGTTTATGCGGATGTAGGAAGTTTTATATATTTTGGTTGTAAATAGGGAAGTACAAATCGAAATATTTCATGTTGGGATTGTTTATAAACAAAATTTTGTTAATAATGTGTTTTTAATTAAACATTGCTTATTTTAATAATATATTTTGAAATTGGGATTGTTTTGATAACATATTTTGTGAATCGAAAATTTGTTTAATGTTTTGGCAACATATTTTGATTTTAACGATAAAATTTATATATAAATAGGCTTCTATATTATAAAATTTTTAATATAGTTTGAGATTTTAACATATTAATTTACTAAGATGTCGAATACATTAATCTTATCTTTCAAATGGGAAAAGCGGGGACTGAAGTGCAACGCCTATGGGCATAGCATCTTCAGAAAACGGCCGTTCAAGATCCTGAGGCGGCGTGAAGTGATGATCACCAATGGTATGGGGGAGACGAGTCGAACCAACTCCTCCGTAGCTTCAACCAGGGTGATAGCACCAAGCATTTTTGATGAGGATACCGTCCCTTTTGTGGATGAGGTGGCGTTGGAGGAAGCTGAGGACAACGAGGATCGCGGGAGGTTTCCGGGCCTGAATCGGGAGATCAACCGTGGATAACCGGTCGAAACAAAAAGTAAAATTTTAATCAATCATTAAATAATCAATTTCACATTATTGTCAAATAAAATTCTATATTAAAGATACTTTTAAGAAAATGCGTTACTTTATATTGGAGTGGTTGGGGTGTTAAGTTTATGTGATACATTGGGGATTGTAATGTATCGATGAAGAATTTTGCTTATCTAAAATGCGATAATGTTATGAGTATTTATGTATCTATTTATTTGCTCGTTATGTAGTGGCTGGATAGCTGAATCTGCTTGTTGATGATTTTGGTTGTGTTCATTCGAATTTGTCTCAAAATTGGTCGGAGTATTGAATATGTTGAGTTTATGTATGTAAATTTTGATTTACATAGTGAGAATTTACTGGTTTGATTTATCAATCTGTGTTGTGTTTTATCAACCTGTTGTTATGAACCATAACATTTTTGTGATTTATCTTGATGATCGTGTTGACTGGGGACTTAATATCAATTACTTTATAGGGGCCAAGCCATATTGGGTCTTGTTTGGTTCTTCTATTTTCGTTTTTAGGTAGACATAATCATCTACATGAAAGTTTGTAGGGTTTAGGGTTTTGTCGTATTGGATCTTGGATTTATGTTTCTGATTGATAATGTTTCTTCTTGCTATCTCGTGAGCGATTTGTAATTTAGATTTTAATTCAGTGACATAGTCGTCAAAATTGTAGATGGGTTCTGGTTCTCGCTTTATGGCACTGGGGATAAGGGCTGGTCGTCCGTAAACGAGTTCATGTGGGGTATAATTAGTTGAGCAATGGGGTGTCGTGTTATATACGAATGTGGCATAATGGCACATTTCATCCCAATTATTTCTGCTTACATCTGTAAACGATCGTAAATATTCTTTGAGGGTATTGTGGGATTTCTCAAGAGCGCCATTAGTCTCTGGATGGTATGCTGTAGTGGTAAGATGTTTTAATTTTAGAAGTTTGCAGAGTTCTTTGAATGTGTTGCTCATAAAATTACTGCCCTGGTCTGTGAGTATCTTTTCTGGTATGCCATATTTGGTTATGTAGTATTCACATAAGGCTTTTGCAACGGTGTTGGCTGTTTGGTCTGGTATTGGGATGGCTCCCGAAAATTTTGATAAGTCATCTTGAAAAGTTAAGAGGTAATTGTTGCCTATTTCTGTGGTAGGTAATGGTCCTACAATGTCGAATGCGACTCTTTGAAATGGATGGTTTGATGTGCTTGTGATTTGCAAGGGAGTTTTGGTTTTTCTGTGAGATTTGTTTCGTTTACATAGATGGCATCTACGGATGAATTTGTTAATGTCGATAAGCATCTTGGGCCAATAATACAGCATTCTTATGCGTTTGTAAGTGCGCCAAGTGCCAGCGTGACCGCCTAAGGGCAAATTGTGGTACTCTTCGAGTATTTGTTGTCGCTTCTTGAGGTCTACGATTACTTCGATTTTTCGGTTTTCATTGGGGTTTGAGTTGTGTGTTATTTGTTTCGAGGTGGGTACATTTGGTACGTCACTTGTGTCAATGTTATTGGTTGTGTTTGACTTATGATCCTTAATCAGTTTGGCTGCGGCTCTAGTTAATGCATTTATCTGATCACTATTTGTTTGATCGTTGCTAATCTGGTTGTCCCTTACTAGGTTGTGTTTTATTCTGCTTAACGCGTCGGCGTTTGTATTAGCCTTCCCGGATTTATGTATGATCTCAAAGTTGTATTCAGAAAGCTTGAGATTCCATTTTAATATACGATTAGGTGTTTTGATTAGGTTGCCGGTTAGTGGTTTGTGATCTGTAATTATAGTAAACTTTCGACCATATAGATAAGGTCTAAAATTATTAACTGCCCAGTAGATTGCGAGCATTTCTTTCTCAATAGTGCTGTAATTTCGTTCAGATTTGCCTAGTGAACGACTAGCATAAGCTATCGGAAATTCTCCTGATGGGTATATTTGAGATAGTACAGCGCCGAGGCTGTAGTCGCTTGCGTCTGTCGTTAATACAAACGGTCTGTTCATGTCAGGGTATTTTAGAATTGGTGGTTGGGTTAATTGATGTTTTAAGGTATTTAAAGCTTGTGTACATTGTTCTGAAAATATGAACGGGGTGCCTTTTCTAGTTAGTTTGGTGAGTGGCTCTGCAATTTCGGAAAATTTTGGTATGAATCTTCTATAGTAATTTGCAAGGCCTAAAAATGATTGAGTTTCTCTGATATTTTTGGGTGCGGGGAAATTTTGAACTGCTTTGACTGTAGATGGGTTTGGTTTGATGCCTGAAGGAGTTATTAAGTGTCCTAAAAATGTGATTTCTTTTCGTAAAAATTGGCACTTCGTACTTTGGAGTTTAAGGTTGTTTTGCCTGCAAATGTCAAATACTTCTTTAAGTTTAGCGTTATGGTCTCTTAAATTTTTACCGTGAATTATTATGTCGTCTAAGTATATGAATCCTTTAATGCCTTGAAAACCTCGTAGAATGTGATTTATAGTTCTCTGAAAGGTTGCTTGTGAGTTTTTTTAGACCGAATGGCATTCTGGTAAATTCAAAATGACCATAATCGGTACTGAAAGCGGTTTTGTGAGAGTCATATGGGTTCATTTCAATCTGATGATATCCACTGGCCATGTCTAATGTGGAAAAGTACTGAGCATGTCCAAGTTGATCTAGAATATCATTGATATTTGGTAATGGAAATGAATCGCCAATCGTGATGTCGTTAAGTTTTCTGAAATCTACAACTACGCGCCATTTAGGTTTACCGTCTGGACCTGGTTTTTTAGGTACAGCTAAAAGTGGGCTGTTAAATGGACTTGTGCTTGGTTGTATCTTACCGTCTGTGAGCATTTCTTTTACTTGTTTGTTGATTTCATCTTTATGAGTTTGAGGGAGTCTGTATCTTTGTATATGAATAGGTTTTGAGTCAGTATAGAGGTTTATGTTGTGTTGAACTCCTTTAATACTGGTTAATCTATCACCTTCTATAAAGAAAATGTCTTCATATTGTAGACATAGTGTAAGTATTGACATATTTTCCTCAACGTTATTGGATGAGTCTAAACTTTCAGAAATTGTTTGGGCGATTTGCTTTTGCCTATCTGTGTTATAGATTTGTTCAGTATAGTATTTGAAATAATTTGGTATTTGTTCTAGCGTTGGCTCGAAGTTGGTTAATACTGCATTTTCCGTTAAGGTGTTGGCAATCATGATTTTGGCTTTCATGTTGTGTGGTTGAAGTAATATGTGAGGTACAAAAATTCCGTTTTTGATTTCTGTTGCTTGACATATGCAAGGTTCGTTTGAAGGGGTTGAAATTTCGACTATGGTTTCACTACGTGCTGGGAGGATGATTTGTTTTAACGGTTGATTTGAGAATGGTATAAGTGAGTCTAAGATTCTTATTTTATTGATACTGTAAAGTATATCTATCTTGAATTTGGTGAAGAAATCTCTTCCAATTATTCCATCTTCAGTTATGGGGAAATCGTTTTGCACGGTATAGAATTTATGTTTGATGGTTAGATTTGGTTGTAGTTTGAGTTCTAAAATTAAGGATCCATTTGTTTGTATGGAACCTTTGCCTATTCCTGTTAGTTTGATTGTGTCTCGGGTATTGACATCAAGATTTTCTACATATCTTATTTTTATGAGCGAAACGTCGGCTCCTGAATCTAATAGAAGACATGGTTGTATTTCGTTTATAATTGGTGATAATGTATCTCTACTGGTCTTATATCTTGACATTAAGTTTATCATCGTAGGAGTTTCGGGATGTAGAAGGTTTCTTAAGATATTTTCTTCAATTTCATCGAATTCATGGTCTAGTAGATTATGTTTGTTTAATTTTATTGAATTATCTATTTGGTTTATTGAGTTTGAGTTCAAGTGAATATTTGCTGAATTTGATAGATGTGTGGTTTGGGTATTAGAGTCTGAATTCGCAAAGTTTTCTGATGGGTGGTTTTTGGTATTGAAACTTGTGTTATGAGTGTTTGGATTGTTAGATTCTTTAGCTAAATTTGTTGAAGGGGTATCTGAATTTGTAAGATTCTTTGTTTGATGTGGTGGGTCTTGGATTTGGTAGTTCACATTGACTAGTGATGGGGTAATTTGGATTATATGATTTTTGTTATTTATTGGATTATCAAAGTTTGGGCTCATAAGATTTACTGGTGATTGATTTGGTAACCGTTTGATTTTCGTATCATAAATTAGATTATGGGTGTTTGGAGTTGGTTGTTTATTAACAAAATTGGATGAGTGAGCGGTTGGGCTCGGTATAGGATTGTTGGCTTGATTTGGGAGTTCATTGGTTTCATTATTAAGAGGTTCGTTTTTGGTGTTTGGGTTGGTTTGGTTATTAATTTGATTTGTTGAAGTGGTGTCTATTCTCGAATAATTGACTAAACATGTTGGGAGGGTATATGAGTTTTGCGAATCGTTTAATGGTTGATTTGCTATGATTTGAGTGTTTGGGCTCGTTGTCTTATTATCTAAGTGTGTTGGAAAGATTTCTGGGTTTGAATAGCTATTATGTGGTTTATTTGATGATTGATTGTTTGTAATTTGAGCATTTGGGTTCGTTGATTTATTATCTAAATATGTCGAAAAGGTTTCTGTGTTTGGATGATTGTTATGTGGTAGATTTGATATTTGGTTGGTGATTATATTATGAGCGTCTGGGCTCGTGTGCTTATATACTAAATGTTTAGAAGTGGCGTCTGGGCCTGATTGATTGTTAAATGATTCATTGATTGTATTAAGAGCGTCTGGGCTCGTTTGCTTATAAACTAAATATGTTGGAGCGGCGTCTGGGCCTGATTGATTGTTTGATAATTGATTTGATGATTGATTGAATAGGTTTTGAGCGTCTGGGCTCGTATGCTTATAAACTAAATTTTTTGTAGTGGCGACTGGGCCTGATTGATTATTACATAATTGATTTGATGATTGATTGAATAGATTTTGAGCGTCTGGGCTCGTATGCTTATAAACTAAATTTTTTGTCGTGGCGGCTGGGCCTGATTGATTATTTGATAATTGGTTTGATGATTGATTGGTTAATGGGTTGTGATTTGGATGATGAGTGTTTAAGTTTGGTTGGTGTTTAGCGGTTAGTTTTCGAGGATGGTTTTCTGTGTAGTTTATGTGGGATTCGTGGGTTTCGAGATTCGATTCGTAATGATTTGATGTGTGGTGATTTTGTAGGTATGTATTGGGAATGATGCCCATTTGGAGAGAATGTATGTACTCGGTTTCGGGATGGTTTAGTGTTAGATAAGGTTGTAGGGGATCCGGTTGCAGTGACTCTCCGATTACTGGTCGGATCCGTTGGAGTTTCCCTGGTTATAATGTTCTGCTTGTTCTGGGTCTTGAATTGATTGCGGGTATATCATATTGATTTGCATGTTTTTAAATTTGTCGGATAGGTCTATAGTATCAGGAGCGGTGGATGGACGGAATTGGTTATTGGTTGGGTTATAGTTTTTGTTTAAAAATTTGCTGCGACATTCGTCGAATGTGTGGCTTGTGGTTACTTTACAGTGGGAACAGAACTTTGGTGCGGGTCTATGTGTTTGAGAGTTTGGTCTCGAATGTGTTGGATCTTGCACTGAAGTGAAATGATTCCGGTTTTGTTGCAGTTTGAATGGAGTTGACTGGTTGAATTGATGTTTCTGTTGTATCAGTGGTGAATATTGTCTGTTGGGGTTTTGTGGTCGATTTTGATTGTAATATGAGTTTTTAGGTAGATACATTTGATCTGGTTTCCTTGGAATTGTGGATGGTATTGTTGTGTTTGTGTTGCGTTTCTTCTCATATTTTCTTGGTTGATTCGTGTGCGACATCTGTCCCATGTGTGATTTGGTTGATTGCAATAGTTACATATTATGATTTGTTGATTAATAGGTTGTGGTACATGTGTGTAGATGGGTAGTGGTCTTTCAGTTATATCGTGAGACGTATGTGTGACTGGGGTTGCGGCAAGCATTTTTTCGATGATTTCTGTTTCGTTAATGATGTCTTCTATGTTTTGGGCTGTTGAGGTAATTATTTTTTCTCTTAGGATTGTGTTATTTAGTCCGGTTTTGAATGTTTGTACAGAATTTATTTCTAAAAGTTCTGCATATGATGGGTCGATTTGATTCAATTTAAATTTTGATTTAAATCCTGCTTTATATTGTTCTAAGGCTTCTAATAATCTGTATCCGTAGTTGCGTGCTGTTTCGCCGTAACTCTGTCGTAGGGTTGTGTATTCCTTTTCTAATTCGGTCAATGAATATGTTTTAGTATACATTTTGTTGAGTAATTCTCGAAGTGTCGGGTAATCATCTATGTTCCGTTTGGTGATTCGTGTGAATGCTTCACCGGTTAGTCTTAATTTTATTAGGGTGTTAAATATATTCTTCTCGGCTTCTGTGTTTAGGGTTTTGTATATATTGTCGGCTGTGGCTGTGAATCTGAATAAGTCGTCTGTTCGTCTAGTTGAGTTTTCGCCACTGAATTCTGGGACTGAGCTTGAGATGATTTGTTGAATCTGTTGTGTTTGTAGTTGAGCCATTTTTGTTGCTGGTTCTGTGGTTTTAATTGGGATTAAATTTGTTTCGAGGGGTTTTTGCGGTGATTCTGGTGGTATTGCTGGTGGCTTAATTGGGGTTTGATTTTGAGATTGATTATGTTGTAAAGTTTTTGACGTTGTTGATTTTGTGGCAAATTGGTTTTCTGTTGATCTTTTTGGTGTTGGTGGGAGAGGTGGTGGAGGTGGTGGTGCAACTATTGGTCGTTGTTGAGTATCAACCAGCTTAGATTCGTTTGATTTTGATGGATGAATTGTTGGGGTTTGAGGTCTAGAATAACTTGGTTTTGGTGGAAGAATTGGTGGTGTTTGTGATCTTGAGGTTGTTTGGGATCGAGTACGTCCTAAGTTGGTTCTGTCTGGGGATCTAACGGTTAGGGTTGATTTGGTATGGAACGGTGACTGTGTATCACTCATAAGTTTTTTATGTATGATTCATCTGTTTGAATCGGTTTGAGATTTTGAGATTTTAACTTAATGCTATTTCGCTACAGGTGCGAAAGCTACAGCGCCAAATGTTATGTTTTATTATTGATGTATATAGTTATTTATAAATGATAAATAAAATTGTTATATTTACTTTCAGTTATGATTTTATAGATATGGTTTTATTTAAATTTTTATATATATTTTGTTATAAACTATCACTTATTTTACGTTACGATATTAGTTACATTACTTATAATCTATTAATAACTTAAGAAGAACTCATAATCTCTTAATCACTTAAAAAGAACTGCCATTTTTATTCTTAAATTCTTAACTTATATAATGGGTATTTTCAGGAAATACCCATCATGTTTATCTTATAATTATATGTAGTTATATACAAAATTTTAAATCTTAAACTAAGTAGTATTTTGTTTATCAAAATACGGAAATTTTTACAAGGTTTTTATATATTATTTATTTTGCTTAGTTGAATCCGGAAATTTTATTTATTATTTATTTGGTTTTACGTAAATTACGAGAATGCGGAAATCTTGTGATCTAATGTAATTATGACATTATGTAATATGAAATCTTAAAACATTTCCGATCTTATTGTTATTATTGTATATTATTGTTATTGTTATCTATATTGATATGATATGAATCTATAAATTTTTATCTTAATTATAGTGTTTTTGTTCAAGCTGTAATACTGTTATATTACTATTGGCAATTTGTTTCTTGGAAAAATTATAATACTGTTATTCTGTTATACTGTTATATTGTTTTAATGGATTGTTTCTTGACTTAAATTGTTTTCCCCTTAATGAATTCTATTTTAGTATTTTGATTGTATTGTTTCCTAAATGTTACTTACATGGGCAACATAATATCACATGATTGATTACCAATTTTAATTTTGTATTTTTCAATACTTTTATTTGTTATGATTTTCATGTGTAAGATAGCTTAGATAGTAGAGTATTGGCTTAATGTACTTAGGTACACGGGTTCTCAAACCTCATTGGTTCCAAATGTACATTTGATCTCTACTAATCTTAACTATCATCTTGTTTTTTCTTTTGTATTGCGTCATAAATATGTAACCATGTAACCTTGATAAATATGAATTGTAATTTTGTGTTTTTGTGTCATATTTAATAATGTGTATTTCATATGATATGCACAATTTTTATGTATATTTTGTGTAACCTATATAAAATATAAAGTAGTAATTTAGGTTACCAAAACATTTTTTGTGTCATATTTTGCACAAAATTTGTTTACATATTATCAAAAATGTGAACATACACATTATATGAATGACATGGTCAACATGCCTCTAGGCATGAGACTTTATCTCTATTTTTTCCCATAGGTTAGGTATTGTACAACAGTAGTATTCAAAAATAAAAATAAATTATGAAAATCAAAGCAACGTAGTCCATGAAATAGACGCGGCTTTATGAAAGTAAAATAAAGGCCCGGCAATAAGTTTAGTTAGTTAGTAAGATTTACAAGGAGTTCTTTCATACAAAAATATTTGGTGTAACTCAAAAATATTTGATCTAAATCAAGTTTTTACGTTCTATGCGATACAAAAATGACAGATAGATTTGATTTAAATCAAATCTATATTTTTTGAAAGATTTGATATGTTTTCGATATGATCTACAATACCACCACCAAACATTATTGTCAATTATTCACAAGTAATAGCGCTATTCCATTCAAAATCGCAAGATTTTGTACAAAATTTAAAAGAGACAAGAATAAAATATCGACATGAGAGTGACTGAGACACAATTTTTTTATAGTAGACATGTGGGGAATTTTTTTACTGCGTTACAAACATCACCTAAAAATTATTTAAATAAAGTGAAAAGCCGTAATTTTTAATAATTGAAGATGTATTTTATGTTTTTTATTCTATAAATTATTTAAAAAAATAAATATTATTTTTAAAATGGCGGAAATAATTTTGTTTTATTTAGTTTTTTTAGTTTGAACAAATACGTAAAAAGTACTCTACCATAATCTACTTAAATATAAGTCCTGCTCTAACGCTCATTGACAGATACCTATATAAAAAAACTACCAAAGAGTGTGTTGGATACACTAACAATGCAATGTAAATTTGAATTTTTTTTTCGTTTTTGTTCGTTTCTGCACCTACACATTTATACTTAGTTTTTAAAAAAAAAATTACTATGGAAAAAAATTACGAATACATCTTTAGTTAGTTATTGTTTATTTCATATGTGTGGAGTTAGCAGAACTTATATTTAAGTAGATTTTGACTCTACTATAAAACATGTGAGGGGAAATTTTGACAAGTTCCTCTATAACCTAAAACAATCAAAAAATTGAATAAATCAAAATGGCTGCAATGGAGAAACCTAAACTGAAGGTAATTTTATTAAAATAAAACGTATTTTTTAATAATTAAACTAAATATGTGTGTAACTTATAATAAAGTTGATTTGTTACCGTAGTAAATATTAAATTAAAATTAAGTTTAAATCTATTGATCTTAACAATTTGTGCTTCTGGCATCAAAATCACCTGTTCCGCATTATATTGGGAATCACAAATTTTATTGTTTATTATTTTTAATATCGAATAAAATTCGGTTACGTTTTTGACGTTATATTAGTTTTTTAAACCAGAACTGCTAAACTTTAAAAAATACTAACCCAGTTTTACGATAAGAATGTTCTTTGGGGTGATTCAATGAAGTATAATCAACAACGATTTATTTACAGAAAAAGAAAAATTAAGCCGGAAAAAGAAAAATTGTCGAATCTTTAAGCAGGGCCCATTTTCAGTCGACTTCGTCGTTTGCAGTTTCAATAGAAAGCGTAGAATGTGCTGTCGCATCTACTGCGTTCCAATGAATGCTGATGAAGTAGTTGCACCGGTTACTAAAAGTGGGGAGGTTGAAAGTCAGATTTACATTAATTCTGTGACAAATGTTCTGTTCTAGATGTAACTTTCGCTCCCAGTAATATGCCAAAAGTAAATGAAATACATTTTAAGCCTACTGCTCCCATATTCGAAGATACAACATCGTCGCATGCTGTTTTGACACCCAACGTTTTGTTTCCCGATTTAAAATCAAAGGAAGCAATTGAATATCATGCAACCGCACAGACGTGTCTAATAAATTAGCCGTTTATGTTAAATTAAACATAAATCCTTTCAACGAAAATTAAATAAAATATTAATTTTGTTTAATTTTTAATTAATTTTTTTTTCACACACCAACCGAATAAAACGAATGATCATATCGATATACCTCGTATATCGAATGCAAATTGAATATAACTCGTTTATATTACGAACTTGACAGTATATGTACAATTCGCGACCACTTGGTACATAACAATATTTAGTCGATTTACGATTTTCAACCTTAGATAAGCGCACTCTATGGGTTTTATGCTATTGCTTGACGGCTGGGTTTCCTGAGAATTTTCACTGTTTAAACTATGAGCAGTTACCGAACCAAATCAATAATGATTTTTTTTTACTTAATAAACACAATATAAGTGTGTTTATTAAGTAAAAAAAATTCAAGTGCACAATATAACTATTTCGCAACACAATTTTTTTTTTTTTTAAATTTGTTCACAATATTTAAAATATTACTCTATCGATTTCGACTTGTTAGGTCATCATCAAGAGTATCTACTGATTTGTAAAAATAAAAATTTAGTTATATATAGTAGAAATAAAGAAGGAGGGACAAAAATTAGGCAATAAAAATTAATCTATTGATCGCCCCAACCATCTGTTGTTTACACGGAAAAATTACTAATAAAAAAGGGGGTGGTATAGCAGGTAAGCGAATTAGTCATCGGCTGAGTAACAAAATTCAAGGTATATTGAAGTAAATTTAATTACCCGACATAATAATAATAATATTAGTCATATTATTAAGAGCGTGAGAATAGAACAGGGCGAGATCCGTAATTCGTGAGAAAAGTATTTCTCTCTGTTCGTTAAGGATATTTTGGTTAAGATCTAAACGTCTGCTTTTGGGTTGTATATGTAATATGTCTAAATTGTTTAAGCTGTTGAATGTTGTGTTATGTAAGCAAAATTTTGTGATAAGAAAAAGCTCTAAAATATTATAATATATTTGTACTAAAATTAATTCTCGTACTGACTCGTTGAGGAGCTGTAGTCGCTTCAAAACTATATATAAGCTTAGCTTAAGTATAAAGCGGGTAATCAACACTTGTACGGAATTACCTATAGAGTATTGTACTTAAAATTAAACACTTAAATAAAATGTGAAATAAATAAATTAAATAAATATATATATACTTTGTAATAAAATAAATAAAATGTGAAATAAATAAAATAAATAAATATATATATACTTTGTAGTAAAATAAAAATATAATCCTGTGTAAATTAATCTACTTAAATACTAGAACTGATTATTATAAAAAAATCTCTAAGTGTGAAAATGAAATTACTTCGCAACGCAACAACCGGTGGTTTAGTATACAACAAAATTTGGCGCAGCCGGTAGGATCATCGTTATTTAGCCACACGGGTTTGATATCGTCAATGTGAAGTATCCATTTTAATTATATAAAAATTTAATTCAAAGAAATTAAAAATGAACTGAAAATTAAATATGCCGCAAAACAAAAAAATACTTAGTGTTTGTACAAAAAAAGAAACCAACCAAAATGTTTCTAATCTTGTTATGAATAAAACATAATCAAGAATTTGCTAACAAATTTACGATAGTCGTAAAATAGTAAAATTCTGTGTACTACAAAATAAAAAAATTATGTGCGTTGAAACATGTGATTAAATCTGGTGTCCTCAAAACATTCTAATCCAGTTATTTAAAAAAGCTCTGTACTCAGTCAGTGTGATCGTACGATCGTAGTGTTATCAAAATTGCAAACGTTTAGTGGAAATTGAAAAAAAAAAAACTTAAAATTAAATGCGAATTTAATTAAATAAATGGGAAATTTAAACTCATATAGTGCTTATAAAAAAAATGTGATTAAAAACAAAAAAAAAATAAATTAAATAAGTTTCATGAAATCTAAATCTATATATATAATGTTATGATTGTAACACAAACAAAAAGACTCATAAACTATCAGTGAAATTCAAAAGGTTAAAAGTGAAACCCAAATGTGCGTGAATAAACAAAAATAAATAAATTTCACGAATTTACATAAAGTTATAAACTACCAAAAATCTATAAACTATATAAAAAGTGTAAATGTGATTCGGTTTAGAATTAAAAAAAAAGTTTAATACATTAAAATCAAATAAAAATATTCATAAAATTAATCTTTTTGGGCGAAATTGAAATTAAAATGGTGAACATACAAATGGTGGTTTGTGTGTGATTCAATTACAATTATAATGAATCATAAAATCTCGTAAAATGTATACAAAGTTTAAAAACAAAAATATTTCGACACGTACATCATCATTATGGATAGCAGTATAACAAGAAGTAACTAAACTACTTCTCCAAGGTATAAATTTTTCTATCACTTATTTAACTTCAAATTTCAACGAGCTGATCGAATTGGACATTGCCAAATTGAATTATTTTCATCGTTTTATTACACCTACATATATGAGACAATCCAACCAACAAAACTGATTAACAATAATTTTTTTTCAATATATGTAATCAAAAAGTAAAGGGTAGGCTTTCCAATGGGCCGCAATTATTAGAAATTTAGTATACTTAATATAACAATTTGTACGAATAAATATGCATATATCAATTAACTCTAGCTTAGTCATCTTCAATATTTTATTTTATATAACTGATAAACATTTTTTTTTTAAATTAACTTGACTCAATTCATTCAACATTTTATATTACGTAACAACAAATAATTTTTTTTATCAATTTCATTCAATCATAAAATTATTTTTTATTTTGGGAATACCGTTAGTTTAAAAAAATAATTGTATACACTCCTCATCTGTATATTTAATTGATATGTTAATTCTATACAAACCATAACTTAATGCGATTTAATTTTATCTTTGCGTCGTTAAATTATAATTCGCGAATTTACTTTTATTATTCATGACTAATGAATGAAGAGCCGATAGATATTAAATACGCGCTTAGAAATCGACTTATTTCTACATCTTCAAATACTTCCGAAAAAAGTGTTGATAATTATTCAACCATGGAGTTCGATTATAGTCTGGCAGTGAAATTAATACCGGAGTTTGGTGGCGATCATCAAACTCCTCTACATAAATTCATCAACTGTTGTGATAGGTTCTACGAGATGTTGCCTAAGGAGTTAAAATCTACTTTCCTTACATTCATTCCTCATAAATTAAATGGCCAAGCGTACTCTGTATATCGCTTTGGTACCTTCAAAAATTGGGACGAATTGAAAATTGCTTTGAACAATAACTTCAAAACCATTCGTTCTATGGAATGCATTCAATTGGATTTAATCAAGGCTACCCAAGCCAAGGATGAATCTTTGCAGACGTTTGCAAATAAAATTGAAACTTTATTAGCGGAGCTAAACGAAGCTTGCCTTGACACGCAAGGCAAACTAATCGATGAAGTGCACCAATTAAATTCGAAAACTGCCTTACGTTCATTTCAATGTGGGCTTCGAGAACCAATTGGCATTATTATAAAAGCAGGCGATTTTAAGTCTCTAAAAAATGCAATTGCAAAAGGACATATGGCGTCTGTTTGCTTTTCCAGATATTCGGGTCCAGGTGACTCTCGAGCTGTTCCACCTCAGGATCTACGGTCAGCTATGGGCCGTCCTTCAATTAGAATTATTTCGTGTACATATTGCAAAAAGGAAGGTCATCATATAAATCAGTGTTTTAAAAAGAAAAATTCTGACTTACGAATATCTCAACGTCGCTCAATTAATAATTCAAATCTTAAATCGGAATCTGAAGCTCAGGGAAACTCGAAGGGTCTCGAAGGTCACAAGGGCACTCCCTTCCGAGTACCATTCAAACAATAACTGAGTGTCCAATCAATACAGATTACTTACCGATAAATAAATCTTGTAACATTTATTTCGAGAATCATACAGAGGATAATCTTTACGTTAAATTAAGTCTTGACATTGGAAAATCCCATTTGTATAATTTTTTATTAGATACAGGAGCAGATGTCAGTGTAATCAAGGAATCATGTGTGATTGAGTCTTCCATATTTTATCTATCTTTAAAATGTCAAATAAAGGGTGTAACCAGTGGAGTTGATGAATCCTTGGGATTAGTACCATCGAAAATATTTTTTACTGATACGTTCAACATTGCTCATAATTTCCAAATCGTAAATGATGAATTTCCAATTCCTTGTAGTGGAAGTATTGGAAAGGATTTTCTGACTCATTGGCAATGCAAGATAGACTTTGAGAATCTTACTTTAGAAATTCCTCTTGAATCTACCTCAATTCTTCTTGACCTAATAACATCCTCGACTAAATTAACAATTCCTCCAAGAAGTGAACATAGCAATATCGAAGACAACGCGGAATACTTGTGTTTATCTTAGGAGATAATATCGGGCGTGTTTGTTGGAAATACAATTGTTGAACCTCGCAATCAATCTGTTACACTTAATATAATAAATACCAATGACAAACCTGTTCAATTTTTAGCTAAGGATTTTACATTTGATAAACTTTTACATTACGATATATTTTCTCTTAAATCCTGGAACAATACAAACACTGATCGTTTAAAAATCCTTGAGTCATCTGTTTCATTATCACACCTAAATCAAGAAGAACGTGAATCCATTAGATGTATTATACGTGAATATAATGACGTATTTCATTTAGAAGGTGATGTGCTAACAGCTGCTCAAGGGATTAAACATAGTATCCCAACAAAATCAAATAGTGTACCTATTTATCAAAAATCATATCGAATGCCTGATGCACTAAAAAGGGAAATAAATAGTCAAGTAGACGAAATGCTAAAACAAAATATAATTGAACCGAGTGAAAGTCCTTGGAATTTTCCCCTTTTAGCTGTACCGAAAAAATCCGGAGATGGTTCGAGGAAATGGCGTGTTGTTGTCGACTTCCGTCGTTTGAACGACATAACATTAGACCGCGTATATCCTCTTCCAAACATTGTTGAAATACTGGATCAATTGGGCAAATCATCATATTTTACTAGTTTAGACATGACCAATGGATATCACCAGGTGCTGTTGGATGAAGATGCAAAACCCAAAACCGCTTTTAATACTAGTGCTGGGCGTTTTCATTTCAATCGTATGCCATTTGGTTTGAAAAGAGCTCCTGCTACTTTTCAACATTTAATGAATACCGTACTTTCTGGACTCAATGGCTTGAAATGTTCAGTTTATTTAGATGATATTGTGATATATGGGCAAAATTTATACGAACACAATAAAAGATTACGGGAAGTACTCTCGATTGCTTAAGAAACCACAAATTAAAATTAAATCCAGTTAAATGTTAATTTTTACGACAGGAATTAACTTACTTAGGACATATTGTGGGACCGGACGGTGTGAAGCCTGATCCGGAAAAGGTTAGTGCTGTGGTAAATTATCCTGAACCTAAAACTCAACGTGACGTTAGAGCATTCCTTGGGTTCGTCGGATATTATAGGCGTTTTGTGAAAGATTTTTTTAAAATTTCATTACCTTTAACAGCTCTTTTAAAAAAGGAAACTCCTTTTGTTTGGTCTCCGTTTTGCGATGAAGCCTTTAAAATTCTTAAGTCCATAATAATCAAACCACCTATCCTTAAATTTCCTAACTTCGATCAAATGTTCATAATAACGACGGACGCAAGCGAGATAGCAATCGAATCAGTTCTTTCCCAAATATTTGAAGCCGGTGAACTACCCATCGCTTTCGCCAGTCGTACTCTTACTAAAGCGGAGAAAAATTATTCCGTAATAGAAAAAGAGCTTTTAGCTGTTGTTTGGGGTATTAAACATTTCCGTGCTTATTTGTATGGTCGAAAATTTAAATTAATAAGTGATCACAAGCCATTAGTTTGGTTATTTGGTATGAGCAACCCCTCTTCACGTTTAATGCGATGGCGCCTAGAGCTTGAAGAATACGATTTAGAAATCGCTTACAAACCAGGAGCACTTAACAAGAACGCAGACGCATTAAGTCGTATTTCTATCGATGAATCAAAACTTTTCAAAAACATTTCTTTAGAAACTCCTGAATCTTGCAACAAACGTTATTCTTCTCTCTCAAATTCTTTTAATAATCAGGAAACTAGTAGTTTGGAATCTAATCTAACATCGAAGCATATTAACGCAGTTACTCGTTCACAAACTAAAACCGAAATAAAAAATTTGTCAGATATAACCCGAGTATTTCAGAAAATAAACCTTCCATTATAAATCCCAATATTAATAGCAGCAAATTAAACCCTCACAACGAAACCTCTGAAAACATCCATAGACAACCAAATATAATAGAAATCACTGACCCTGACAACCAGTTAAAACTTATACGAGAATTTCATGATACACCTCTCCGTGGTCACCAGGGTATACAAAGGACATACAAACGAATGCGAAAATACTACTACTTTCCGAAAATGCTAGGTATGATTGAAAAATTTATTAAATCATGTGACTCTTGTCAGAAGAATAAAGCTAGTCCAGTTAGAAAAATGCCAATGATAATTACTTCCACCTCCAGTAAACCGTTCGAAAAGATTTTCTTGGATATTGTGGGCCCCTTATTATCGAGTTATCATCAAAATAAGTATATATTGACTATTATGGACGATTTAACTAAATATGCTGTTGCTGTTCCAATTCCAAACCAGGAAGCTGAAACAGTGGCTAATGCTCTTTTAACAGATTTTGTAAGCATCTATGGTTGCCCACAGTCAATTTTAACAGACCAGGGTACAAATTTCATGGGTTCGCTCTTTCAAAATCTTTGTAAACTTCTTAGAATAAAGAAAATCAATACATTCGCTTTCCATCCCCAAAGCAATGGAGCTTTGGAACGCTCACATCGTACACTTATTGAATATATACGACATTTTATAGATGAAAATGGAATGGACTGGGATTCTCGGATTCGATACTCAATGTTTGTCTATAACACAACCCCTCATTCAACTACGAATTTTATGCCGTATGAGCTAGTTTTCGGTATGGTACCAAACTTACCACTTTCATTCCATAATAATCCCAATATTGTTTACAATTACGACGATTTTCTCGTAGATTTTAAACATAAATTACAAAAATTCTATGACATAGCTCGACAACATACGCAACAATCCAAATTAAATTCTAAAATTTATTACGACCGTGATTCAAATAATACTCCTTATAATGTTGGAGATTTAGTTTGGCTAAAAAACGAAAATAAGAAGACCAAACTATCCCAAAATTGGATTGGACCTTATAAGGTATTAGAAATAATAAGTCCGGTAAATTGTAAAATTGAAATTGGAAATAAATCCAAAATCGTACATAATAATCGCCTCAAGTTGAAAGTATAGAATTGTCATAACAACTTATAATAAAAGATTACGCATATTTGTAATTTAAAAATAAGTTAATTCTAGGTATTATAAATTGATGAATTCAAAAAAAAAATAAAAAAAATAAATAAATATATATATATATATATATATATATATATATATATATATATATATATATATATATATATATATATATATATATATATATATATATATATATATATATATATATATATATATATATATATATATATATATATAAATTACATTGTATAACTGTTCAGAATACTTTAAAATTTAAGATTTACTTCTACAGGTTAAGATATATGTACATTAATTTTCAAATTAGAAATAATTTTTCTTTGCTTGTTATTTTAAAGATGCACAACATCTTTCTTGAGGAGGAAGGTGTTATGTAAGCAAAATTTTGTGGATAAGCAAAAGCTCTAAAATATTATAATATATTTGTACTAAAATTAATTCTCGTACTGACTCGTTGAGGAGCTGTAGTCGCTTCAAAACTATATATAAGCTTAGCTTAAGTATAAAGCGGGTAATCAACACTTGTACGGAATTACCTATAGAGTATTGTACTTAAAATTAAACACTTAAATAAAATGTGAAATAAATAAATTAAATAAATATATATATACTTTGTAATAAAATAAATAAAATGTGAAATAAATAAAATAAATAAATATATATATACTTTGTAGTAAAACAAAAATATAATCCTGTGTAAATTAATCTACTTAAATACTAGAACTATTATAAAAAAATCTCTAAGTGTTAAAATGAAATTACTTCGCAACGCAACAACCGGTGGTTTAGTATACAACAGTTGATTGATTGCAACTAGATTAATGTTCTTTAGCTCTAACTCCAAAATTGCGCCCAGTCTGTCCAATATAGCAGGAACTACAATCATTTCAATTAATCCTATCCAAACACCAGACTTGGATAAATACCCGATAAAGCTTTACGCTTTTTATTTAATAACTTTAATATAGTCTTAGTTGCATATCCGTTATTCGTTGCTATTTGTAAAATTATATTAAGCTCTATGTCATAATTTGAATTTGTCAAAGGGATGTTTATTAGTATATCTATAAGTGGAAAGCTGACATTTTAATATTATGGTTATTGTTATATCTAGAAAATTAATACATTCATTTTGTTCCCTTTCGAACGTAAAATCAATGGTGGGATACTGAGAATTTAACCAAGTAAGGAATGAGTTTAAGAGTCTATAAGTTCCATTCCATAGGCATAGTATGCATCAACATATCTATACCAAAAGATTATATGTCGAAAATAAGGATTGATGTTTGATAAAATCAGTTGTTCGAAGAAATTCATGAAAATTTCAGCTAACAAAGGTGACAGAGGGGAGCCCATGGGTAGACCATCAGCGAATTTGAAATATGTATTATCAAACAGAAATAGTTTTGTTTAATACAAGTCTCAAACGCCAACTTCAGTTCACGACGTAAGCCCTCATCTACAAAATCCCTATCTAAGTAATTGCAAACTATTTGAGATACAGTTTCAATTGGAATAGAAGTGAAAAGACTGACAACGTCAAACGAAGCTAGTTTTGAATGTAGTGGAATATGGACGTCTTGAATTTTGCTAATCAATCCTACCGAGTTCTTAACCGAGTAAGATGCAAATAAATTAGTATGATCATTGAAAAAGTGTATGAAACCCTTACATAGCTTGTAGGCAGGAGCATTGCAAAACGCGAGTATTGGTGTAATCGGTGTTTTTTCGTGTCTACGTTGTCTGGACCTGCATGCATACAAACCGTATTTTTTGTTTGTCTTCTGCTTGCCGTATTTTTATTTCAGAGATTGACTAATTTTGGTATTATTCCTCTATCCAATTATTCAGCTTCTGAGTAATAAATTAATATTGTTAAATTAAATTAATTATAAATTAGGCTAATAAGAACTAGATTTAATTTTGCATGGTATGCGTAATTAGATTATAATTATAATAATACTATTTTCTCGAATTGGGTGGGGGAAATGGTTAGTCACTCATAATAGTGAGGTTTTGTTTTACGAAATTTGCCAATTATAATTGTTTTTGGGAACTTGATTGCTGATTGTTTTTATCCAGAGGGCGAAGTTATTGTGTCGTCTTTTGCTTTATTAACTGTTGACTGCTTGGGTGTCTGTAACCGGGTCGAGTCTGTTAGGTCTGGTGACCTTTCCTGTCCCTCCGTTTTGTTGTGTGTGTAAGGGGGGGTTGTGTTTGTCGTTCCTTACATTAAACAATTTTATAAATTGAAATTTTGTCCAAAGTTCTGAATTAAAACAATAAAGTTGTCGACAATTATAATTCAATTCATTTTTATTATTATTTAAAAAAAAATTCAACTTACCGGAAGGTCAGGAAAGATTGTGATTGCAACATTCTTGATTAGGGATCTATTTAATTACTTACGCTTTGAACATAAACTTAATACAATCAAATATGTTAACGATCCAAAGACTTTTTGCTATGGAATGTGGTTTTTCGACGATCTCTTCTGGTTGAATTCAGGTTATGTTTTAGTGAAGTTGTGTGAACGTTAGATATAAATCAACCCTGCTTTCAGTTGGATGAATTTAAATATAGGTAGCTGAATGGCAATACCGAATTTATATTTTTTTACAATATCAACGGAATATTTAGGTCATCATATGTATGATAGTACTGCCGAGTCATTACGAACGTGAAGTCCCTCGGTTAGATGGTATTGGATGGGAAGATAGGGAAAAATAAGGTTACAAGCAGTATATGATGAGATAACCCGTAGATGTGAATTAAATAACCTAACCAGTCTATTATGACTGATGCCGAATACATATGATGAATATTAGTATCCTTTACCTTAACCACAACTAACCCAAATTAATAAACTAACAAAATCTATTCTAGAATTGGAATATAATGGAGACTAACATTTTAATATATTTAAGTAGTTAGAAAATGACTTTGCTGCGGTTCGCACTAGTGGTTTCTGTGACTAATATCCTTTCCTAATCAACCTTATCTGTTGAGGATGCAGGCAGGGCCTGGGCCCGCATGATGCTGAAATATTATTCGCATTCAGATATAATTTGTTATTTGATTTTTGATATTTCAGGATTATGGTAACATACCTAGGGTCGCCGTTATGACTGGCCTGTACGCCTCTATAATATCATATCATATGTGTTTCGCCAAGGACCCGCGGCGCATAGTGTTTATAGTATTAAGTTGGCAGATTTGGCCACCCTCGTCGTGATTTATCGTCGTTTGTTGGTAATAATTAGTAATAATAATAATCAAATATGGTTTAATAGTAGTTGTAAAAAGTTAAATTTACTTCCTAACTATACTAATATTAAATGCAATAGTAAATCTTTAGAGGGAAGAAGAGCTATCGATCTAGCCCGTTGTAGTTGGAGGAATAACGAGCTACGTAAAGAGTATGCTACCAGGAACAACTTATATCTCCATCGTAAAGTTGTTCACACTGAGCTAGCGATTCGTTTGCATTCTATTGAGTTCGATTGGCTGGACAAAAAATTTCGTACAGAGGTATCCGAAATTTCACATATTCAATATGTGAAACAAAAAGCTAAGCTGGATGTGTTGCGAGATAAGGCTTATCCATTTAACCGTAGAGGTAATAGTGGTTCGTCTGGTTTCCAATTTCATCCACGTAAAGTGGATAAAGGCAATACAATTACTGTGCTCGAAAAAGTCGATTACTGTAATAAAATTTCTGATTTTATTACAAAAAGCAAAGCAATAGCGCTTGGTAGGAATCCAACTAGGTATTTTAAGACTTCTGTCTGTAAGTGTATCAACCAATGCCAAAAGTTGTTTAATGGAACTGGTTGGAAGTACTTTGTCATGAATCCATCTGCTTCGATTCTTTATGGTTTACCAAAAATCCATAAGGAGGGCATCCCGATTAGACCAATAGTCGCGTATTGCAATGCTCCTGCCTATTGACGTTGTCAATCTTTTCACTTCTATTCTAATTAAAACTTTATCTCAAATAGTTTACAATTACTTAGAAAGGGATTTTGTAGATGAGGGCTTACGTCGTGAACTGAAGTTGGCGTTTGAGACTTGTATTAAACAAAACCATTTCTGTTTGATAATACATATTTCAAATTCGCTGAAGGTCTACCCATGTGCTCCCCTGTCACCTTTGTTAGCTGAAATTTTCATGAATTTCTTCGAACAACTGATTTTATCAAACATCAATCCTTATTTTCCTCATATAATCTTTTGGTATAGATATGTTGATGACATACTATGCCTATGGAATGGAACTGATAGACTGTTAAACTCATTTCTTACTTGGTTAAATTCTCAGTATCCCACCATTGATTTTACGTTCGAAAAGGAACAAAATGAATGTATTAATTTTCTAGATATAATAATAACCAGGATTAATTCTTCTTTAGATTTCAAATTCATCGGAAACCCACATATACAGACGCTATTATCCCTAGTTCTTCAAACCATCCCCATAATATTAAAATGTCAGCTTTCCACTCACTTATAGATAAGACTAATAAACATCCCTTTGACAAATTCAAATTATGACATAGAGCTTAATATAATTCTACAAATAGCAACGAATAACAGATATGCAACTAAAACTATATTAAAGTTATTAAATAAAAAGCTAAAGCGTAAAGCTCTATCGGGTATTTATCTACCAGATAATCCAACGCAGGAAAATTGGCATCGTTAGAGTATATAGAAAAAACTAGCCAACGGATTAGCAACATCGTGTCCGATTATACCAATATTAGTTTTGCTTTTTATAATAATAACACAATAAAGAAAATGGTTTTTAACAATTGCAATGATTGTAGTTCATCCTATATTGGACAGACTGGGCGCAATTTTGGAGTTAGAGCTAAAGATAATCATTCCATTAACATTCCATAATCATTTAACTTTAAGAAATCATACAGATACCTTAAACAATTTAGACATATTACATATACAATACCAAAAGCAGAAGTTTAGATACCTTAGAATGTTACGAAATTCGAAAATGCATATTTCTTAACCAAAATATCCTTAACGAACAGAGAGAAATCCTTTTCTCACCAATAACGGATCCCGCCCTTTTCTATCCTCACGCTCTTAATAATATGACTAATACGTCGGGTAATTAAATTTGCCTCAATATACCTTGAATTCGCTTACCAGCTATTCCACCTCCTTTTTTATTAGTAATTTTTCCGTGTAAACAACAGATGGTTGGGACGATCAATAGATTAATTTTTATTGCCTATTTTTTGTACCTCCTTCTTTATTTCCTTTTGCTTATTTCTACTATATACAGGGACGCTGACACGAAGTGTTACCAAAACAAAATGCCACATAATTTTTATTTTTTGATGAATTTTATTGAACCAAAGTAAAAAATATTCACAAATATTTAAATTTTCGAATTGCATTAGCAGTTTTCGATTTGGCCACCCATAGCCGCGATTATGCCCTTCAAACGGCCGACAAAGCTATTGCATGCAGCATGAAAGTGGCTCTGCGGTATTTTGGCCCATTCCCGGCGAAGCACTTGCTTGAGATGATCGACACTTTGGTATTTTTTTTGTCCCAACCTTGCTCTTCAAAATACCCCAAACCGAGAAATCTAGCGGATTTGCATCCGGTGAATTTGGTGGCCATTGGGCAGTGGAAATGAACCGTGGGACGTTGTTTCTCAGCCAATCTTGATTGACGCACGCTTTATGAATCGGCGCCGAGTCCTGTTAAAATGTCCAGGCTCTGCGGCCAAAATATTTTTGTGCCCAAGACTTCAACGAGTTTTAAGTTGTGATCGAGCGGTTTTACGGGAGAGTACACTTTTACTTCTCTCTTAATCTTCAATCAACGCTAATGTTAAAAAACTTTCATAAGAATTACTTTTACATTTATAATTTGAATTTGCTGATAAAGAAAGTATAAAGAATTTATTATGATCATATGAGTTTAATTACAGTGTATTATATTTAAATATTCAACAATATTTAAGTAAGCTGATTTCTTAAGAATTCGAGTGAGCAATGACTTCATGTAGGTGGTCTACGTTGTGCGCGGTGCGTGACTAACGCTCCCTCCAACACATGATCCCGATAAATTTGAGCATTTATCTTGATGCCACGGTCCAAAAAACGAGCGGTGAATGGCTTTCGGCCGTTACGGCGGCCCAAACCATCATCATCGGCGGCGCTTAGTTTCTAGTGGCAAACCGTTGGTCCAAATTTTCAGTAGAACGGCCGGGCAAGTAAATCCGGTCGCTTTGCTTGTTCACATATTGCTCAATAACGAATGGTGACTCATCGGAGAAAACCAAATTCGGCCAATCGCCACTTTCGTGCAAGCGTAACAACTCCTTTGCTCTTTCCACTCTAACTTTTTGAGCACCGGTGAGACCATGCGTTTTATGGAATTTTAAGGCCTTTAGTCCAAGATGATCTTTCAATATGTGCTGCATCCGTTCGAGCGAAATGTTCGCCTCATGAGCCATTTTTCTGCCGCTACGGTGCGGATTCCGAGCCAATTTGGCCTTCACCTTCCGAATGATATCCGGCGATGTTGCAGTGCGTTTCGGTCCACAACCATGGCGTTTTGCAATGCTGCCGTATCGTTATAACGATTTATGGTGCGATACACATTTTATTCACATGCAGATGTTTTAACTGGTTAACAATCTGCGGCTGTGGTTTTCCAACCAAATATAGAGCAATCACACTATTACGCTGAATTCCATTGCGGATAACTTTTTTTCTAAATATTCTTCACACAATGAAAAATGCTTTTGTACGCTTGTAAACAATGGAATGAACTTTCATAAGTGTAAATTTGAGCACTCTGTCATCACTGGTTTGACAGCAATGACAGTCTGAAGTTGGTAACCCTTCGTGTCAGTCAGCCGGTATAACTAAATTTTTATTTTTACAAATCAGTAGATACTTCTGATGATGACCTAACAAGTCGGAATCGATAGAGTAATATTTTAAACATTTTGAACAAATTTAAAAAAAAATGTTTGTGTTGCGAAATAGTTAAACAAGTGAATAATGTGTTTATTAAATGTTAATGTGTTTCGCCAAGGACCCACAGCGCATAGTGTTAAAAGTATGGAAATTTTTTTAGACAAATTCAATTATGTTACAACTGAAATTGCAGCCGATGACATATTATTTGTTGCAAACATTTTGTAATATGATTTTATCGAGAGAACAGTCTGACTGGGAATTCACAAGGACTGTAACACTAAAGATATTTGAGGTAGAAAATTAAATTACTTCCTAGTTCCTTCATATTCCAACTAATTAATTTTGCTTTTATTATTTTCTCAGATTGGATTCATTAATCAGCCGACCAAAGATATATACTATAAAATAGTTCGTGATCTCCTTTATAATATTTCGGATAAATATCCTGAATTAGATACAATGTTGGATACATTTTACGGCGTGTTAAAGTATCCTTTGCCGAGATTAAATCATTAGCATCCTATATTTATTTAAATCGCTTCCGCTTTAAATCGGTCATTTGATGATTTTGAAATTTTATCAGTTCAATTTTATCATTTTTAATTATTTATTTTATTATTATTGTTTAATAAAACTTTTAATCGAAATTAAACTTTTTATATTGTTGTTGTGTTGCTGTGCATACTGCATATATGTACTATGCAGTACAATTTAACACCACACGAATCTATTTATTAAGTTCTTCTCTAAAATCACGGCATCATAAAAAATTGAACTTCTAGGGTCACGTCGTCGTATGTCTGTACACCATAAAAATTTACAAAAATAAATTAAAGAGAGTGTGGGGGATTTAATTTTTGATTTTTATATTTGCTGCCATAAAAAATACTCAGCTGATATTGGAGTACGGGATTGACAGCCTCTACGAAGTATTCATAAATGAAAAACGGGCGTACTCTGAGCAATGTTTTGTAGAACGAACGGTTGTGGTACCCAATCTCTTCGTAGTAGTGAAGCAGAATAGCTAATTTGTCAATCAAAACTATGCAATGGTACAAACAAAAGGAAATAATACCCCAGGTGGTACACCAATATCAACATTGGTAAATCCACTCTCTGTGGAGACTGGCCCTATGGATTCTGGGGAGGACCATCTATTGCATTATCACGGAACATCAAATCCGTTCCAGAGAAGACCAAATTTACAAAGATCACCGATAAAGAAAAATAGAAGCAAATCGGTAGCTGACCAAGCCGATACTTTTTATAACACTATACCTAGACAAACATTACACGAAATAAGTGATGCCACCGGAAATTTTACTTTGCAAATAGCCGAATCTAGTAAAACAACTATTGACCTAGAAAAGGAGAATATGAATCTCTTGGCGAGGCTAGAGCATATGGAGCAATTATTTGCCAAGCTAAGCGAAGAAATTGAGTATCTAAAGCAAGAAAATGAAAACCTAAAAATGAATCGGGATTCAAAAGAAGATTGCGATATAAGAAGCATTGAACCAGACAAACTCATCTATTCCAGTGATGAAGATGAATTACAAAGAGAGACGAACTGGATCCTGAAGAAGAAAAACAGTCCAGGAAGAGTAAGAAAAGAAAAGCTGAATCGTCATCTGAGGCTGAGCAATTAAATGGTAGGGGACAATCTAGTCCAGATTCAAACGATGCTCTACCCAAAGCCAATCTACCAAAAGGTAGTAAATCTACCAAGAACATTACACCAATTTTGGTGCAACCGAAAGAAAAATCACCCCACCAATAAATATTGTGGGTGTAACCAGTTACCCAGAACTTCAGTCACTGATGAAATCGGTTACTGACAAAGACTATAAGGTAACAGCATTAAATAATGACGTTTGGAAAATTAATACTCTGGACTCAGATACTTATAGAACCTTATCTATGAAATTGAATGCTGAAAAGTATCAGTGGTTCACTTACGATAACAAACAGGCCCGACCTATAAAAGTCATGGCAAGAGGTTTGCATCACACTTGCTCAAGCACAGAAATAATGGAAGACTTACAAAATAAAGGTCTTAAAATACTAGATGCTGTGAATATTGTTAAAAAAGAGAGAACACAAATTCAGGAAGGAAACCACATTATGAGTAAAAGGGGACTCCCTCTTTTTATGCTAGTATTTGACAACAAAGAGAATGTTCAAAACATTTATGGAATAAAAGAAATCCTTCACATGAGGGTGAAAATTGAACCAATGAGGAGAACCACAACACGCATACGCAAGAAATGCCAGGCATTTAATCACACCCAAAGATAATGCGGCCGGGATCCAAGATATGTAAAATGCTCAGGTAATCATTTTACCCAGGCATGTACAATAGGCAGAGATGTGCCACCAAGTGTACAAATTGTAAGGGCCAACATCCGGCAAATCGAGGCTGTGAGGTTGCTAAACAACTACAAAAATTAAAAGATAAAACAAGAAATCAACCGTAAAATACGAAAATCGAAGGGTTCAAATATCAAATCAAATGGATCAAAACCCACAACCAAGCAATACAGGGCAAAGTAGTTCATTTGTGGAGCTAGTGAAAGGATTGGGTTCAACCAAACATATGGTCTCTGAATATAACCAAATTATGGAAAACATTATGAACAGCATTGCAGCTATTACAAAGGGGCTAGATGACCAAAGTAATCTGAACATGATACTTGATCAACTGAAGAAAATGCAACTCCCTCAACGCAATCCAACAAAAAATGTTAAGTAAGAACACAACTTTCAAAATAGCAATCTGGAATGCGAATGGCATTATGCAACATATTCCAGAAATAGAAATATTTTTTAAATTCTGAAAAAATCGACATTTTCTTAATATCTGAAAGCCATCTAGTTAAATCTTCGCTTGTTAAAATACGGGGTTATAACTTATATTCATCCAGCGGATCCCATTCATCCAGCGGAAAGAGCAAGAGGAAGTTCGGCATTACTAATAAAAGAAAATATAAAACACCATTTGCAATATATAGCATAACTTGAAAAGAGAGGACTACCTTAAACTATTTAAATCGGTTGGACGTGATTTTATTATTGGAGATGACTTTAATGAGAAAAATACCAATTGGGGATCTAGACTTACGACGTCAAAAGGTAAAGAATTGCTTCAAGCAGGGCAGACATCAAAATGTGAATTTTACTCTGGTGGTTCCCCAACATACTGGCCCCGTGACGGAACGAAGATGCCTGACCTAATAGACTTTTATGTAGCAAGAGGTATATCCCAGAACTACATTCACATTGAAGACTGTAATTCTCTAGTATCGGATCATTCCCTGGTTATCATGACAGTCAGTGAAATGGTAATTCAAAGGGACAGTACACCCAGATGAACAAATATAAAAACAAACTGGGATCTCTTTCGTGAAGTATTGGAGGAAAAAATCAATCTTCAGGTACTGATAAGAAATCCCCACTAGTTGGAAGGTGAATTAGAACTCAATGAAGCAATTCACAATGCTGCTTTGGCAAGTACCTATATTATACAAAATAAGAAGAAGCTTAACATATCCTACCCAATAGAAGTTAGAGAGTTGCTAAGACAAAAACGACGGGCACGTAAAACCTGGCAAATAACTAGAACATCGGAGAACAAAACAATTCTTAACAATTTAGGTAACAGTCTCAAATCTCTTCTTAAAGAAGTTAAAAAACAACAATCAACAGATATCTAGGGATCAACAGATATCTAGTTAGCATAACCGATGAAAAAAATTCTGATTATTCTCTGTGGAAGGCGACGAAGGGACTCAAAAGACCCAAAATTCAAGTGCCTCCACTTAAAAAGGAGGATGGAATCTGAGCACGAGGTCCTAAAGAGAAGGCTGATCTGCTTGCGGAGTATCTCGAGGATACCTTCCAACCACTACCAAGGCAAACGGCCAATGAAAATATAATGTCAATCCAAAAGCTAGATGATTTGGATATACGCCCAGTAACTCTCAAAGAATTAACAGAAGAAGTAAAAAGCAACATGAATGTTAAAAAAGCCTCAGGATATAACTTAATTACTTGCCAAATAATCAAGGCTCCAGGTAAAGGATTTCGTAAGCTATTACACATAATCAATGCAAGCTTTCGGTTAAAATATGATCCGTGACAATGGAAAGTAGCAGAAGTAATCATGATAGCAAAACCTGATAAACCACCTAACGATAAAAAATCATACAGGCCAATTTCATTGCTGCCAATTATGTATGTGTTATGATTATTGCTCTTTGAAAAATTATTACTAAAAAGACTTAAACCAATAATTGAGGACCGACAACTAATCCCTCCACATCAATTTGGATTCAGGGAAAAGCACTCCACAATTGAACAGAAGCATAGAATAACCAACGTTATTGAAAGAACGTTAGAACGCAAAAAAGTATGATCCAGCATATTTCTGGACGACGCCCAGGCATTCGATAAAGTTTGGCACAGTGGACTGGAATTCAAGCTGCAGAGAGATCTGCCGAGGCAATTCTATGCCATACTAAGATCTTATTTACCCAATAGACATTTTCGTGTGAAATATGAGGATGAATACTCCGAACAAAAGAAAATCTATGCCGGTGTCCCACAGGGGAGTGTCTTAGGACCAATCCTGTATTTATTATATACAAGGGATATTCCAACAACAGATGAAGGAACCATAGCCACCTTTGCAGATGACACAGCAATCAAGGCCATTGGAAGTAATGTCGCTGCTGCAACGAGCAAACTTCAGAAGATTACCAATGCGGTTTGTAACTGAACTAAGCGCTGGAGAATCAAGATTAATGAAACGAAATCCACGCATAATAACTTTACATATCAAAAGGCTTCCCATCTACCGATAGTAATTAACTCACGACCGGTACCATATGCAAACAAAGCTAAATATCTGGGCATGACTCTCGATGCCAAGCTCAAGTGGAGAAACCATGTCAAAAAGAAAAAAGAAGAACTTAATATTAAGTTCAGAAAAATGTATTGGCTCATAGGTAGAGGCTCTAAGCTTACAATATAATACTGTGGGCAATAAATAGTAAGACATAAATGTTCATAATTTTAAAATTCTTTATTTATTTCTCCAAATCTATTTCGTCCCCCTCAAAGTAATCCCCCCCGGCCTCAATACACTCGTGCCAACGTTTTTTCCAATCCTCGAAACAGTTGTTAAAGTCAATTTCCGGAATAGCCTCCAATGCGCGTAGCAATTCACGTTTAATGTCTTCAATTGACTCAAAACGGTTTCCCCGGAGTGGTCGTTTGAGTTTGCTGAACAGCCAGAAGTCACACGGAGCTATATCAGGCGAATACGGTGGTTGCGGAACGATATGGGTGGAATTTTTGGCGAAAAAATCACGTAAAACCAATGCAGTATGAGAAGGTGCATTATCGTGGCGCAAAAACCAAGAGTTGTCGACCCATAATTCCGGCCTCTTTTTACGAATAGCTTCGCGCAAACGACGCATAACACTCAAATAGTATTCCTTGTTGACAGTTTGGCTGGTCGGAAGGAATTCGGAGTACACCACACCTCGATAATCGAAGAAAACTGTCAACATCACCTTGATTTTTGACTTGCTTTGACGTGGTTTTTTCGGCTTCGGCTCACCTTTGGCACGATATTCGGCCGATTGATCGTCTGTTTCCAGGTCGTAAGCATAGATCCAAGACTCACCGTCAGTTATAATACGTTTCATGACATCCTGGTAATCGGAAAGCATTGTTTCACAGACGTCAACGCGACGCTGTTTTTCCAAAAAATTGAGTGATTTTGGAACCAATCGTGCTTTCACTTTTCCTTCCGATATTTCAACGATGCCAGTAAGGTCTCTGACTGTTAATCGTGTTGATGTTGTTGGCCGTCCTAGATGTGGTTCGTCGTCAACACGTTCTCGACCCTCTTTGAACAATTTGTACCAATCAAAAACACTTGCTCGCGACATACAATTATCACCGAAGGCCTTTCGCAACATTCTGAACGTTTCGGCACCACAAAATTAATTCCGCACACAAAATTTAATGGAACTTCTTTGTTGAATAATTTCACTCATTGTAAAAATCGCAAAATGCACTTTTTGTACTTCAGAAAGACAAGCGTATACTAAACAGTAAACACTAATGATTATTTTGGTGTGACATTTGGCACAGATGTCACTGACAGTCATACCAACATAGAAAGAAAAATATTTCGACGAATGGTTTTCCGCGCGAAATTTAAATTAAAAAGTCTTACTACTTTTTGCCCACAGTAGTACAACAAGCTGTTGCTATATCGGCAAATACTGAAGCCGATATGGACCTACGGTATTCAACTCTGGAGATGTACTAAGCAAACAAACGCCAAAATGATACAGACGTTTCAAAATAAGATTCTCCGTAGCACCGTAAATGCTCCGTGGTACACAAGATATGAAGACCTTCACAGGGACCTACAGATTGAATACATCAAAGATGAAATTGATGAAAAAGCATGCCGCCAAACACGAAATAAGGCTCCAGGAACATGGAAACCCCTATATTCGCCATATGATAGATAACCCTGTCGTTGAAAGAAGACTTCAAAGAACGAGGCCACTTGACCTAGTAAACATACCAAATTAAAATTATATTTTAAATAAAAATCAGAATTATTTAAAATAAAAAATAAAAAGCTTGATATTTTTCAAGGAAAAATTATAGCAACTCAACAAAAACAAAAAAAATCGGAAATACCATTCTCACAAATAGAAATAGTTTACTTTCGTCTCTTTTTAATTTTGTACAAAATCTTGTGATTTTGAATGGACTAGCGCTATAACAAGACACGAAAGTGCGCCATTGTTATAATTTGTATGATTTTTTTTGTGTTGTTGTGTAAACTTAAATATTAAACAAGTCAATAAGCATATTTAGTATTATTTATTATATATAAACTTGTTTATGCCATAATTTTTCAACAAACATGTTGTTAATTACCAACAAAAAAGCAATAAAACCAAATATATTTCTTCACGTGCTTTGAGAATTGACAAAACTTGATCTATTTTGAAAAATGCTAAGAATTCACCAATAGATTTGATCTAGATCAAATCTATATATGTACATCAAATCTTTTATAAACAAAACACAACTAAAAAAATAAACAACAAAAGATGGTCGCTTACGCGCTACACAACAACAAAAAATTTCGTTCTTTGGCAACTGTCAAAACTTGATTTACTTTTTGGTACGATAGTACTCCACGTAAGTTTGTTATGGTTTAAGGGTTGTACAAAATAAAAAATTGCCCATTGAAATAGATAGCGGATCCCGATAGCGGCACTCAATAAATAGGTAGAACAAAATACTTTTATATCGATTTTTAACTAAAAAATTGAATGAAAAATATTAGTTTGGAGTATAGAATAGCGTGCTAAATATAAGTTTTGACATAGAAAATTAGGTGGTCCGAACGGATACATATATCGGGCGCTATTAAAAAACACGGCAACGACAAGTGTAGGCAACGACAAGTCCAGTAAAAGTTTGAAAAAAATGTATGGGATAATTTTTTTATTTGTAATAAATCTTTAATATCTCATAAAATCGGAGGAATCTAGAAGTTTAACAGAAATAATGATATTTTGGTATTATCATCAAAAAAAAATTGTTATTTGGAAACTTTTTAAAACATCGAATAAGAAAGAACACTTTTCTGCTACAGAGCTAGTGCAAGCAGTGCCTATGTTGTGTATAAGGCCATCTCACAATATATGGACTTTGTTGTATGTAGGCCCAAAAAACGTAAACACAAAAAAAACTATCATACAAATGCTATGGAAATCTTTTTTTTAAGTTTTTTTTTTGACATTATTAATGTATATCTTGTAAATGCGGCAGAAAAATAAATTTGCATTCCCCTGAGCATGAACTTTGTTTATTTATCTTTAATTTTGATAAATTGTTTTTTATTTTTAAGGTTGTTTTCATTTAAAAGTTACCATCATAGCGGAAATATGATGTTTTTAATTTGAAGATCGTCATAGAAAATATGCAGAGCATAGTTGTGTATGCGAGTTTCGCATACACATTAACTAAGAGTAAGTAATTTCTTTCATTTTTCTTCTCTATGCTATCCACCAGAATCTACTTCAATATAAGTCCTGCTCTAACTCTCATTGAGATACCTATATAAAAATAACTACCGAAGATTGTGGTGGTTCCACTAAAAATCCAATGTAAATTAGATTTTTTGTTGATTTTTTTTTTTTGTTTCTGCACCAACACCTTTGTACTTAGTTATTTGAAAAAAAAATTATTATAGAAAAAAATTACCAATGCATCGTTAGTTAGTTATTGTTTATTTCATATGTGTGAACTACAACAACTAACTAAAGATGTATTGGTAATTTTTTTCATTACTATAGAAAAAAATTACCAATCCATCTTTAGTTAGTTATTGTTTATTTCGTATGTGTGGATCATTTTTTAGTTATTTTTATATAGGTATCTGTCAAGGAGTTAGAGCAGGACTTATATTTAAGTAGATTCTGACTTAAGTATAAGTCCTGCTCTAACTCTCATTGACAGATACCTATATAAAAATAACTACCGTAGATTGTGTTGGTTACACTAACAATCCAATGTAAATATAATTTTGTTTGTTCATTTTTTGTTTGTTTCTGCACTAGCATTTATACTGTTATTTAAAAAAAAATTACTACAGAAAAAAAATTACCAATACATCTTTAGTTAGTTATTGTTTATTTCATGTGTGGAGCTAGCAGGACTTATATTTAAGTAGATTCTGGTGTGACTTATATTTAAGTAGATTATGCATCCACTCTACGTACATACACCCAAAATTTGCTCTATATATTATACAGTGATCATCAATTTAAAGAAATCATAGCAGAAAATGATAAAATTCTGAATGAAAACTAACTTGAAAAACAATTTATTAAAATTAAAGGAAAAGAAACAAAATTTATGCTCAGGTGACTGGAAATTTATTTTTCCGCCACACGTACGAGATAAAAATAAATAAAGTCAAAAACAAATATTAACAAAAAATAATTTCCATAGCATTTGTATGAAAGTGTTTTTCGTGTTTACGTTATTTGGGCCTGCATACATCCAAACCGCATTTTTTTATTTGTCTTCTACTCGGTCTCCTTTACCAATAAAACCGGTTTTCATTTTTGCGGTTTTATAGGTAAAGGAGGGGAAAAACGAAGAATGAGACCCAACTCAAAAATCTTAGTTGGAGTAGATAGGGTGATTAGGGTGATTTTGCATACATAGTTATTTAACATGGCGACTAGTAATAATAATAATAATAATAATAATGTTTTATTACAAATGTATAAGCCTTAGCTTTTGTACATTAACATATTTACAATTTAATAAAATAAATGCATTATTGACTAACATCAATAAGCATGGAATAAGTAGCCTTTCGGAAAGGGCCGTGTCGAAAATGATTGTTTCGTAATAGAAATGGAGAAGAAAATACATAATTTCTAAGAAACGATAAACTTAGAATAAAGTATCGAAAATTACAAAGTGATGTTAAAACATCCCATAAATCAATTAACAAGGTATCGATTCATTTAGGCCAAGCGGAAATAAAATTAATTTTTTATTGAGTCAGGAGGTAACTATAAAAATACTTGACATTCAATTCATGAATATGTCGAGAGAATAATGGAAAACTCAGTAAACTTATTTGCACCATGAAGCAAATTATATATTTCATGTTTGAACTCACCTTTCTTTATGATATATAATTGTTTTATTATAACACTTAAATTTTAAACTACATATAATAAACGCAATACTAGACCAAAAATTAATTCATTAAATTAATAAGTTCCGAAAAAACGATAAGTAGTTTCACTGTACCAACTAAATCGCCAGAAAAAAAGTACTAAAAACAAAAATTGTCTGCACATACAAAAAACGAGTGTCATCTATTTGTCGGTCTCTATACTTAATAGACTTGCACATTTTTATATGTATTTGGCGTTATTTTATTAAACCATAGAATTATATACTTGAGGCTAAAAACTGATGTGCATAATTTACGCGTGCATTGCTGCGGGCGAATATGCGGGTAATTCCTCCATTTTTGTTAATCTTTTGACGTTTCTTTCGGGTCTATGCACAATACCCAAAATAGCGCCAGTATATAAATGGCCATGACAACATAAAAAAATACAGTTGGTGTTAGTGACAAGCAAGCGCGCTTTTACTTCTCCATAGCAACAAAAATCGATTGCATAGAATTTTTTGACAGGTAAGTTTTATTTCGCCTGTATTTCCTTAAATGCTTAAGAATTTATTATGATTTTTCAATGATATAATCATAATTTATGATTATCCAGCTACGCGAATAAAGAATTCTATGTGGAGTTGAATGGTGGAGAGCCGTATTTAATCAATTTGTGTACAAAATTTGTATCACTCTTGGATATAAAGTCGCTTCAAAATGTGATTTTGGTTGATCGGATATTTAATGTGGTCAACTATTTACAGAGCGATAATGATAAGATTGCTGTTATTAACAAGTTGCTAATATACAATGATGATATTATTACATATTGGACCATATCCCATATACTTAGCCATCCGATTTGTAATGAGGCGTACGCTGCTAATTAATGTCTCAGGATGTTGTTAAACAGTCATGCGATGAACATATACGATGTAATAATACGACAGAGCAAAACTGAACTGACGTATAATGTGTAAGTGTTTCGTTTTTCAATAAATTTAGGATTATATTTGTTTTAACATTATTATTTTAATTTCAGAAATGTCGCCACAGAATCCCTTGACGGTCTAAAATTTCTTAGTGGAATTATAAATTTTGTGATCAATTTGCTTACCTTGTAGATTGGTGCTAAAACATTTTGATTTGATACGAATATCGCTTAGTTCATGGGTGTTATCGGCACCTCAGTCAGTTGGCCATTTCAACGATGTGAAAGTTAATATATTTTTGTCAAGCGTATTCAAGCTGTACAAAGCTTTTAAGAAATTTATGGCCGACGTAACGTCGATGAAACGAAAATGGAACTAATGATTAAATTGCCCATCAATGATCCTCTAGGTCAAGTGACGATACAGTATAATCGACAGGAGGGAGGACTATTACAAAGTCGCGATGTGGTTAAACAACACAATATATGGTTCGACATGAGACGTACTCTCCATATTATAGAAACTTAATTTGGATCGAAAATTGGGGTGTTGAATATTATGTTTGCTACAGTGTTATCTATCAGGATACGTGCCAATTACCAAAATTATCGTGTAAAACGTGCAAAAAGAAATATCATGTGCCTTGTTTAGTAAGTATATCTTGCAAACTATTTTTCGTATACAACATTCTAATTGTTGTTTGTATTTTCAGTACAAATGGTTTAATACTAGCAACATAGAAATAGAGTATATAGAATGAATGTAAGCAACATAGAATTAAATACTATAGAATGAATGTAAAGATTTTTCCCATATAAAATTTGCTATTTCATGTGAAGCAAACACGAAGCAAGTCAGAGCAGGATGGTTATATAAAAAATGCATATGGCGGTCTCATATCTCAAAATAATAACCAGTCAAACAAGTTTTGGTTTTTGTTTTAAATTACGCGTTTAATTTTGTGCTCTTAAGAAATCTTAAAAATATTAATTAAAATAATCGAAAAAATAATTAAAATATTATAAAATAGTTAGTGGATAGTGTGTCGTGCATCATTTGATAATAAAAATTAGAATCTCTTACTAAAATGAAGTGTTTTAGAAAGTTAAAATTAAAAAATTATTTAAATTTAATTACATTTTTATTTCTTTATTACAAGTGCATTAATTATTTTTATTTAAATACAATATTATGTGTATAAAAAATAGTAATTATAAAACCACTACGCTTATTTATTTCACATTCCTTTAAAATGTAATGTATGTTGAAAATTCACTTAGTATAATTGGGTATCCAAAAAAATCTTCGTCATACATATTAGATTCGTCTATTTTAGAAATTTAGTTTAGTCGGGGATGAACGGTTAGGGATTAATGCGTAAATAATAAAAAAGGTTAATTAAAATTTTGAAACTGTATTTAGTTGTTTACAGGTTGAACCTCTACTTAATTCTAATTCTTTTAATTCTCATTTTCTTTCTTATGCTTAGCTCATAGTTAATATAATGTATTATATTTTGCTTATTACAGAGTTTTAGATTTTACACAATTACAATAACAATAAAGAAATAAAGATAACAATTATATTTTCTTACAATAGGGTTATTATTATTATGTTTCGCTTATTACAGAGTTTTCCGAATGGCTTAGTATTTCCATTATGTTTTGTGCTGACTGCGTCGTATGTCCCGCACGTGGTGGTGATGGATATGACTCCTCCCTTCCAAGATTGTTAACATCCTTGTTGACTTTTAATCTGATTTGGTTGCTGACCTTTTTGTTGCAATCTAACTTTCTAAAAATATAAATAAGAATTGCTACGATTGCAATAATCGTAATTATTGAAAATCCGGATGCTGCATATTTTGTTATATTCAGCGATTTTTGGATGTGATTTATTTTTTTGACATGTGTAAAATTAAATTGTTCGAGTTTTTGGAACGTGAGGGTTTCTTCTAAGCTGGTAGTGAGATTAACTCCGTCGAATGGTTGAACAACTGTGATATGGTGCAGTTTTTGCTTCGATTTGCTCGAAAACTGGTTGTTTTTAATAAAAATTGTACAGTCTATGAATTTTAGTAGTTTTTTTCCGTAAATGATTCCATTTTTATTACATGTTGATGTAAAGCTTATCCCGTTTTTTGATGAAATGTACAAATGTTCGGGTTGAAGGTGACTGATTTCGTCTTCCGGCTGAATCTCTATTGTTTTGCATTGTGCATCCTTATTTAGTATTAGATTAGGTATACAACTGTTACTGGTGCTGTATAATTGGTTGATGTTGCAATAATAAGTGTTTTCTACTAGGTTGCATGGGTTATTTATTTCCATATATAGGTGCTCGGACAGGATCAGGTTATTTGAATTTATAATAATTTTTTGATTGTTTCGGATAGGAATGGTTTTAATAAAATAATAGGAGAATATATCTTGGTGAAATTGTGGGATTTCGATAGTAAGCACAATATTAGTATTATTATAATATGCTTTTAGATTTAATAACGCGTATAATTGTTCATCCGATTTAATACTAATGTTTTGATCATTTAATATATTTCTAACGTATTCCAATTCGCTACCATACAGAATATATCTTGAAATTACATTTATTTTTGCAAAAGTTATTATTTCATGAATCTCTTGTATTTGATCTTTCAGTATTTCCATATTATAATCTAATAGGTAATGAAATTTTTGTTGAAGTTTATTTTCCCAATTAGTATATGAATTATTTAACTGTATTTTATACATTTCCTCTAAAATGTTTGACATGTGGTTTACGTATGTCGTAACGTTTTCGAACCTATCTATCATTTGGTGATTTAATTCCACCTGTCGTTATATTTTTCTACTACTGCGTAGTTTCCATCTTGTAAAATTTTTATTGAATTTTGTATTTCTATGTAGTCGTTATTGTCTAAATTTCCTGATATGGCTTTGATTAATGTCCCTAGAGGGTTAAAGATTCCTCTTTTATATCTATTATTATATACAGGTAAAATGTTATTTAGCTGAATTTGAAGATTTTTAATTTTAGTTTTGGCTATTACTAATAGATAAGTGGGGAGATTATGTTTATTTGTAACATTCTCTATAATTTTATAATTGTCCAGAATGTTTTCTATACTAATTTTTAGATTATTTAGTTCTATGATGTGAACTAATTTTGTATGAGTTGTTATTACTCTTGCTTCTGCTAGGTTTAAACCGATAACTCCTTGGTTGTTGTTTAGGTCAAATATTTCTAAAGACTGGGATTTTGCAGAAGTGATATACATTAACATATACCTGAAATGGAAATGAATTTTCATTTTTTAATTTTATTTTTGTGCACCGTACGTTTATTTGTTGTTACTGTAACATCGTTGTCTTCAATGATTCTATGCTTTATATATTTCGGTGCGAGTTTATCTCGCGTGGGATTTTTTTCGAAAATTATGTCGTTCTTTTCGAATGCTCTAGGCTCATCCCTTACAAGGTTTAGTTTTTCTATAGTCCGTTCCTTGTTTTTCTGCGATTCTTCAGCTATTGCTTTATTAATTGTTTCGAAGTTTTTGCGCATTATTTCTAGATATTCGTTTGGTTGGACGTGATTTAATTGGGGTATGTTGTTTACCTCGATATTGCCCCTATGTAATTCAAATGGTGTTAAACCTGTCGTTGAATGTATTGAATTATTATAGGCTAATATGGAGTCAATTAATAGTTCTGTTATCTCAAGGCTTTTATTTCCTTGGAAAATTATCCTAGAGATTTCCGTCAGCGTATTATGTAATCTTTCTATAGGGCTATTCCCTGTAGAAGATTTTGCCGTCGTGATGTGAATTTTTATATCGTAAAATTTTAGAAAATTATCCAATAATCCTGACGTAAATTCTGCTGCGTTATCGAATATAATTTCTTTAGGGATTCCTTCTCTAGAAAATATACTCTTCAATGCCTTTATTACGGTGGTTGTTTTTCTGTCCAGCAGAAATTCTACCATTCCGTATTTAGAGAATTTATCGATCACAGTTAGGAAAGTTTTTCCTCTCAAACAAAATGTATCAACATGGAATATTTCCAAGGGTTTTTGAGGTGTTGGAGAAATTTTAAATTTGACATTAGTTGGGTTTCTCTCATATTTGTTTATTTTACATATTTCACACGTATCGACGTAATTTGATATTAATTCACGCATTTGCGGGAAATAATATTTACGCTTTAATTTTGCATAATTTTCCTTAATGCCTCTGTGAGATTTATTATGTTCTTTAATGATAATTTCGGCTTGTTTTAAGGAATTGCCGATATCGATTTTTTGAACTTTTGTGCGAACTATTTTTAAATTTGCATCGGAAAAATTAGTACAATATACATTATCAATTATCTGAAATACTTCATCATTACAAAATAATGCTGTAATGTGCTTTTTGCGAAGGTATTTACTTAATATGTATATTACATCTTCCGAGGTGTATTTCGATTTTTTGATTATAAAACGTTGAAATATTTCGTGTTTTATAAAAAATGTTTCTTTGATGTTTTCTTGATCTGAATCAATTATTATCTCTAATTGGTTTCTGAATTCATTCAAAGAAGTTTTAGTTTCTTTTATACTAAAGTTCTTGCGAGTCGATGTATCGGCATCGATGTTTATCTGCGCAAGTTTATTGATTTCGTACTGAGTAGCTAGATCAGATACGTTTGTAACCATACCATCCTGGTACTGGTATAATACTGAATTATTCCGGTAATTCTCAGTATTTGTGATTGTGTCCATGCAATCACTATGAACTGCTTCGTTCACATTAACTTGTGACATGTCATTAGTTTTAGTTTTGTTTTTTGTTTTTGAGCTACTTATGATAGAATCTATTGTTTCTGGTACCTTTAACGATTTTGATTCTAACATTTCATTTAACCTAATGCGAGATAATGCATCTGCATTAGTGTTAGTAATTCCTTTTTTATAGAGAATAGTAAAGTCGAACTCTTCTAATTGGAGTCTCCATCTAATCATTTTAGATGTAGGGTCTTTTATATTAAAGAGGTACACTAACGGTTTATGGTCAGTTACAACAATAAACTTTCTTCCATACAAGTATGGTCGAAAATATTTGCATGCCCATACTATTCCTAGACACTCTTTGTCTATTGTGGAATAATTTGTTTCTGCTGAACCTAACGTTCGCGATGCATATGCGATCGGTTTGTCTGATCCAACTGGCCCTTGGCTGAGGATAGCTCCCAACGCATAATTTGACGCATCTGTAGTTAGTACGAATGGTTGCGTGAAATCGGGAAATTGTAATAATGGTTTATTTGATAAGATGTCTTTGAATTTTGTTACGCATTCTATGAAATCAGTTGTATGCTCGATTTTTGATCCTTTCTTGAGGCATGATGTTAATGGTTTTGCAATTTTTGCATAGTCCTTTATGAATTTCCTATAATAACCTGTAATCCCAAGGAAACTTTGGATCTCTTTTACAGATTTAGGTATAGGGTACATCCTAATAGCTTCTATTTTTGATGGGTTAGGACTTACTCCATCTTTTGAGACTATATGTCCAAGGAAACCTACTTCCTTTTGTAGCAAGAATGTTTTTTCCACTTGTATCTTCAAATTTGCTTGACGAAGTTTGATAAATACTTGTTTGAGGTGGTACATATGTTCTTGCAAATTCGGACTAAAGACTACGATGTCATCCATATAACATAATACCTGCTTACCTTGCAAGTCTCCTAGTACACTATCCATTATTCTTTGGAATGTACTGGGCGCATTTTTTAATCCGAAGGGCATTCGAACAAATTCATAATGCCCGGATTCTACAGAAAAACCTGTTTTTGATATATCCTGTGCACAGATTTCAATTTGATGAAACCCACTTGCTAGATCAATAGTTGAGAAATATGTTGCTTTTCCTAAACTATCTAGAATGTTTGTTATATTTGGCAGTGGGTATTTGTCATCGATTGTTTGGTTATTTAGTTTCCTAAAATCTATAACCAATCTCCATTTTTTACTACCGTCAGGACCAGCTTTCCTTGGTACCATCCATATTGGACTTGACCATGGGGAGAATGATGGTCTGATAATACCATTATCTAATAATTTCTCAATTTGATTTTTGATTTCTTCCCTCAGGTTTTGTGGTTGTCTATATTGTTTGACGTACACTGGTTTTGGATCTGAGAGTTTTATTTCATGCTTAATGTTATTACTGAATGTTAGTTTTTCTTTTTCACTATAAAATATATCCTTAAATTTTTGACATAGTTGAATTACTTTTCTTTTTTCATCATCATTTAGATGCCCTATATCTAATGGAATTTGTAATTTTTCCATTTCCTGATCTGAAAATATGAGATTTATTTCTTCATATTTTGTGCTAAACTGTTTTACCTCTAATGGTCGTAATAAATAAAATTCTAGTGGATTGTTTGAAAAGTTGACGACTTCCATTAAAGCTACTTTAGGTTTGTTTATTTTATAAATTCCTGGATAAATGAACAAATTATTTTGTATTTTAATTTGGTCTGTATAGAATTCTCCTGTCATTTGATTGACTGGTATTTCCATAATTTGTTTAGTTTTTGGTGCTACCATTATTGGTGGAACACAAGACCATAATTTATAATGAATTTCTTCATTAAAGAATTTATTAAAGAGACGATTTTGGGTCAACGAGATATCTGCGTTTAACTCATTTAAAGTCTCTATACCCAATAGATGGCCTATCATATACTCCATTGAAGTTGAATATATAAAGCTGTATTGGTTTATTTAGCTCGTTAAATTTTTTAATAGTTTTTTGATTGATATGGGTAACGTCGTCTTTGTAATTGGTTATAGTTAGATCTGCGGGTACTGTTTCTTTGGCGAAATCTGAGTGTATAAAAGATTTGTTTGACCCAGAGTCGATTAAGAATTTAAAATGTTGTGTACCGCAGGTTAGAACTATAAATCCCAATCCGCTAGTTTTAATAAGGTTTATTTGAGCAGTGAATTTTCTGAGGCTTCTCCCTGAAAATTCTCATCCTCAATGGAGCTCTCAATGTTATAAGCCTTTCCTTTTTCGACTTTAACTTGTGCATAAGGTTTTTCATACGTATTTGGGTTTTGTTTCACGTAATTGTTTTGTACATTTTTATTTGGATTTTTGTTGTAAAATTGATTTTTGTTATAAAATTGTTTTTGGTTATTACTATTATTAGACGTTCCTGGTTCGTTCTTAACTTGTTGAATATTAGAATTGTTCGGACTATTTGGATATCGAAAATTTTTATTTGGTTTTTTATATTGTTCTTGAGTTATACCTTTCAGATTTTTAATATTGGTTTCCTTCACAACGTGTTCATAGGCTTCCTCAAGATTACTAGGATCTCTTGCCCTAAGCCAAGTTCCTAGTGGCTCTTTCAGGCTTGCCATGAATATAATTAAGCTCGTGCTCCTATATTGTTGCAACTGATACTCAATTATTTGATCTGATAGGTGTTTTATTTTCAACTGATTTGCTAATAAACTATTTATGGCACATATTTTATCGTATAACAGTTTCGGCTCCAAATTTTGTTTTACCAATCCATACAACTCAAATAGCAGATTGGCTTCATCGCACTTGTCGGCGAATCGCTCAATCAAATGCTTTTTGATTTTTCCCCATTCGTTTGTGATATTGTGATTGGTTAAGGATTGATTGGCTTTACCCGTTATTTTTTGTCTAATGTTTCTTTGGATAACCTTAAAACATTCTAACTCCTTTATTTCATCGCATAGAAGAAGGGTTTCATCAACAGAGTTGATGAAATTATAAATTTGCGATTTATCCCCATCAAAAGAATTTATGTTTTTGGTGATATTATTCACTTTAAAGAGTTCTATAACCTTATCCATTTTTTTGTGTCCTTGTATTTTTTATACAATTTACCTAATGCTACCCTTTGTATCGGTGAACTACCTTTAATGAAATCTTGTGGGTTTTCTACGAATTCCTGTAAGTCGTCGTTATTAGTTTGTTCTTCGACAAAATTTTGAAATTTTGGTAGTTCCCTATCAAATATTTGTTTTTCGATTTCAAGGTTATCGTTTACATCTAAAAATTCACTATCTGAACTATTTGCACTTTTTCGATCGGACATAGAGTTTTTAATTTTCGCTCAATATTAACTTTTATTTTGGACAATTTATTTATTTATTCATGTGATCACCAGTAGATTCATGAATTAATAATTAAAAATGCAACGCGAAGTTCGGTACTTTCGTTGCGTAAATATGAATGATTTTGAAATATCAATAATTTCTAAATGCTATTCATTGGGTGGTAGTTAGAGATAACGTCGAACAGCTTATTCTAACACCGAATATTAAAATAGTTTTACAAGCACTAATATTTGTACTTGGATAATTGAAATAAAATGGTTCAATTAGGTGGATGTTAGGAAAGGGAATTATATATGAAAATATCGCTTACCATGCTAGTAGTTTTATTGCGTTGAACATCTCACTTCACTTATTTTTGGCGTGCACTCCTTGAATAATGTGATATGTCAAAGATAATAATGTCTATTCACATGTATTTTCACAGTTTTTCCACAATACTTTCACTATAAACGTTCACAATTTTTATTATAAATATACCGCTTGCCTCGGGTGGGGGCTATGACGTATATTTTTTTTTCTTTTTTAGTTAAACACTTTGTATTATTTCAACCTTTTTTTTTTTTTTTTTTTTTTTTTCAACTGCGCCAGTTTAGTCGGGGATGAACGGTTAGGGATTAATGCGTAAATAATAAAAACGTTTAATTAAAATTTTGAAACTGTATTTAGTTGTTTACAGGTTGAACCTCTACTTAATTCTAATTCTTTTAATTCTCATTTTCTTTCTTATGCTTAGCTCATAGTTAATATAATGTATTATATTTTGCTTATTACAGAGTTTTAGATTTTACACAATTACAATAACAATAAAGAAATAAAGATAACAATTATATTTTCTTACAATAGGGTTATTATTATTATGTTTCGCTTATTACAGAGTTTTCCGAATGGCTTAGTATTTCCATTATGTTTTGTGCTGACTGCGTCGTATGTCCCGCACGTGGTGGTGATGGATATGACTATTTCTTGGTCAATTGAAATATCATCTGATGAAGCTTAAACCATTGCTTTTGCAATTCTCCATATTTTGGTAAACTAAAAACAAATGTTTACATTATAATTTCTGTAAAAAAATGTATTTACAGTACATATTCCAAAATAAAAATAAATTATGAAAAGAAAAGCACATGAAACAATCAACACCCACTTTTCGAACCATAGTAATACGATAAATGCGGCACTGGTAAAAACATTTATTTACAAAAAGAAAGAACCCACACTAATAACCAAAATTGTTTTTTTATTTTTATCTGATTTTTAACTTAAATTAAGGATAATTTTACCACAAATCACTTTCTTTTTAACATAATTTACATTTTATTTTGTATAAACACTTACTGATAGTACGAAATTCCAACTTGTAATTTTTTAGGCGTAATTAGCAGTTTTTCACGAGACCCTTCATTTTATTAAATGTTTCTAATTTTTATTTCTAAAATGATGCACTACACACAACCCACTAGCTATTTTAATAATATTTTAATTATTTTAATTAATATTTTCAAGATTTTTTAAGAGCACAAAATTTAACGCGTCATTTTAAACAAAAACAAAAATTGGCTTGAGGGGTTCTTTCTTTGACATATGAGACTGCCATATGCATTTTTTATATAACCATCCTGCTCTGGCTTGTGACACATGAAATAGCAAATCTTATATGGGAAAAATCTTTACATTCATTCTATTCAATTATTTTATATAATTTCTATAGTATATAATTCTATGACTAGCAATAAACATGCCCAATCTGTCGGAATATATTTTAACTAAAAATATCTGATTTTTATTTTGATTAAACTGTAATTCTATCATTTCATCAAAGTTATATACTATTTTTGGGAATAAATTAAGTAAATTATTAAAAACCAACTGTTGAAATTTAATAGCTCTCTGGCTATATTATTATTAACTTGTACTTGAACGGAACGTTATCGACTAAAAACATCAAAATCAATCATCACCACCCTGTAACAAACAAGCAAAACAAAAAGAAACTCAAACATATAGCGCTATTCCATTCAAAATCACAAGATTTTGTACAAAATTAAAAAGAGACAAGAATAAAATATCTACATGAGAGTGACTGAGACACAATTTTTATTTTATAGTAGAACATGTAGGGGAATTTTTTTACTGCGATACAAACATAACCTAAAAGTTATTTAAATTAAGTGAATAGTCGTAATGTTTAATAATCGATGATGTATTTTACTTTATATAAATTATTAAAAAAAATAAATATTATTTTTAAAATGGCGGGAATAGTTTTGTTTTATTTAGTTTCTTTAATTTGGACAAATACGTAAAAAGTACTCTACTATAAAACATGTGAGGGGAAAATTTTGACAAGTTCCTCTATAACCTAAAACAATCAAAAAATTTATGTTACATAAATAATAAATCAAAATGGATACAATGGAGAAACATAAACTGAAGGTAATTTTATTAAAATAAAACGTATTTTTTAATAATTATAAACTAAATATTTGTGTAACTTATAATATAGTTGATTTTTTACCGTATTAACAGTTAATATTAAATTAAAATTAAGTTTAAATCTATTGATCTTAACAATTTGCATTTCTAACATCAAAATCAGCTGTTCCGCATTATACTGAGAATCACAAATTTTATTCTTTATTATTTTTAATATGGAATTTTATTAATTCGGTTACGTTTTTGACGTTATATTAGTTTTTTTAAACCAGAACTTCTAAACTTTAAAAAATACTAACCCAATTTTAGGATAAGAATGTTCTTTGTGTTTATTCAATGAAGTATAATCAACAACGATTTATTTACAGAAAAAGAAAAAATTAGGCCCCAGAATGAAATCGATTCGATTGTCGAATCTTTAGCAGCGTCAATTTTCAGTCGACTTCGTCGTTTGTAGTTTCAATATAAAGCGTTGAATGTGCTGTCGCATCTCACGATCCAATAGATGCTGATGAAGTAGTTGCACCGGTTACTAAAAGTGGGGAGGTTGAAAGTCAGATTTGCATTAATTTTGTGACAAATGTACCAAATTTTCAAAAAGTTCGAGTAATGATTAGGAATTTATTAGCTGATTTGAAAACTTTGCACAATTATATTAAGCTGAATGGAAACTCATTGTGGAAAGTAAAAGATCCCCACGGATACCCACGATACCCGCGAATTATTCACGTAAGTGTCTCTAATTTATTTTGCTTTGGCATTCAAATAAAATATTAATTTTGTTTATTTTCAGACACCAACCGAATAAGACGAATGATGTAGAACTCGTATGTAACTGTTGAATATAACTCGTTTATATTACGAACTTACCACTATATGTACAACTCGCGACATCTTGGCACGTGGCAATATTAAGATATCGATTTACCATTTTCAACTTTAGATAAGTGCACATTATGGATTTTATGCTATTGCTTGACGGTTGGGTTTCCTGACAATTTTCACTATTTAAACTATGAACTCAATGATGTTACAACTGAAATTTCAGCCGATGACATATTATTTGTTGCAAACATTTTGTAATATGATTTTATCGAGAGAACAGTCGGTCTGGGAATTCATAAGGACTGCACCATTAAAGATATTTAAGGTAGAAAATTAAATTACTTCCCAGTTCCTTCCTATTCCTACTAATTAAATTTTCTTCTATTTTGTTCTTAGATTGGATTCATTAATCAGCCGAACAAAGATATATGCTATAAAATAGTTCGTGATCTCCTTTATAATATTTCGGATAAATATCCTGAATTGGATACATTGTTAGATACATTTTATGGTGTGTTAAATTATCCTTTGTCGAGATTAAATCATTAGCATCCTATATTTATTTAAATCGCTTCCGCTGCACCGGTGGAAGCCATCATTTATCATTATTATTTAATAAATATTTTAATCGAAATTAAATTTTTTTTATATTGTTGTTGTGTTTCTGTGCATACTGCATATATGTACTATACAGTACAAATTACCACCACACGAATCTATTTATTAAGTTCTTCTCTAAAATCACGGCATCATAAAAAATTGATCTTCTGATTGAAAGTCACGTCGTCGTATGTCTGTACACCATAAAAATTTTCGAAAAATAAATTAAAGAGAGAGTGGGGGATTTTTATTTTTGATTTTTATATTTGCTGCTATAAAAAATACTCAACTTGATATTTTTCAAGAAAAAATCATAGCAACTCAACAAAAACAAAAAAATCGGAAATACTATTCTCACAAATAGAAATGGTTTATTTTCGTCTCTTTTTAATTTTGTACAAAATCTTGCGATTTTGAATGGAATAGCGCTATTATGGCGCTATTCCATGGAGAAAACAGAAAAATTTTGCTGAACATCGGACAAAGATAAGAACTAAAATTAATGTAAATTTTAGTTCTTATCTTTGTCCGATCTTTTTAGGGCGACTGAGACACAACATTTGTATTTTACGGTAGAAAAAATTGGGGAAATTTTGAAATCAACAAAAACTAACCTTAAATTATTTAAATAAATATCTAAAAATCTTTATTTTTAATAATTGACAATTATTTTATATCCCAAAAATTAGTAACCAAATTAATATCATTTTTGTGATGCAAACAAAATATGTTGTTTATATATTTTGGTTAATTTAACGAAAATATCTAAAAACTGTTCTGCTATAAAATATGGAGAAGAAATTTTTGACAAGTTCGTAAATTAACCTCAAATTAATTTATTTGTTATTGCTCAAAGTATCAAACAATTTCTTAAACATACTAAACCTCAAACAAATTACGAAATAAATAATAAATTAGATAAATGTAACAAAAATATTTAGTTGTACACAATAATAAATCTAGTGAATAAGTTTTTAAGTTTAAAATTTGAGTGCTGCTGTGTGATACTTAACTCCAACGAAAGCGTCCTCTCGAACATCATTTCATATTCAAAACACCGTTGCCCATAGTAAACATAGAATTATATACTATAGAATGAATGTAAAAAATTTTCCCATATAAGATTTGCTGTTTCACGTGTCACAAGCCAGAGCAGGATGGTTATATAAAAAATGCATATGGCGGTCTCATATGTCAAAGATTCAACCCCCTCAAACCAGTTTTTGTTTTTGTTTTAAATTACGCGTTTAATTTTGTGCTCTTAAAAAATCGTGAAAATATTAATTAAAATAATTAAAAAATAATTAAAATATTATTAAAATAGTTAGTGGATTGTGTGTAGTGTATCATTTTAGTAATAAAAATTACAAACATTTAATAAAATGAAGTGTCTCGTGAAAAACTGTTTAAATACGCCTAAAAAATTTCAAGAAGGAATTTCGTACCATCGGTAAGTGTTTATAAAAAAATAAAATGTAAATTATGTTGAAAAGAATGTGATTTGTGGTAAAATTATCCTTAATTTAAGTTATAAATCAGATAAAAATAAGAAAACAATTTTGGTTATTGACGTGGGTAGCATCTTTTAATAAACATATGTTTTTTACCAGTGCCGCATTTTTCTTATTTTATTTCATGTGCTAAGTGCTTTGCTTTTCATAATTTATTTTTATTTTGGAATATGTACTGTAAATACAATTTTTTACAGAAATTATAATGTAAACATTTGTTTTTAGTTTACCAAAATATGGAAAATTGCAAAAGCAATGGTTGAAGCCTCATCAGTTGATATTTCTATTGACCAAGAAATTTCAAAAGTAGACGAATCGAATATGTATGATGAAGATTTTCTTGGATACCCAATTTTACTAAGTGAATTTTCAATTAATGTTATTCAATACATAGGAGGATTTATAGTCCGATATTAATTTCGAAAATTGAATTGTGAGGACTGTTGCACATTAATACAACAATGTAACTCTTATACCTCGCTAATCAATTTAAAAAAAGGGTGGTCTGGTAACTCTTTCGTCGCCAGTATTAAAAATTTGTAAATATTCAGAAGCTGTATTAAAACGGGAATTGGCTATTGCGGACTACAAAAACATAACGCAACTAAAATCTAGTTCTAAATTGTTTAAAAAAAATAAGTTATAACGTTCTTCACAACCTAATAAGTGTAAATATTTTCAATGATGAAGATCAATATAGTCATTCTCAAGAACACGTTAATTTGTTAGCTCATTCTATCATAGAAAAATATTATGACATCCGATTGAATTATTTTTGTAACCAAAGGTCATATAAATTAACGAAAAGAAACAAGTTTATTTCTTTATTACATTTCAAAGGAATGTGAAATAAATAAGCGTAGTGATTTATAATTATTATTTTTTATATTTTATATTTTTTATATATTATAATTTTTTATTACATTAATATTATATTTAAATAAAAATAATTAATGTACTTTATTAAAGAAATAAAACTATAATTAAATATAAATAATTTTTTAATTTAAACTTCCTAACTTCACTGCATTCGATCGAAAAAAATTCTAAATACGGCCCTGTTAATTTATATGCTTTCTCTTTTACCCTCCGAATTTGTGACGCTTGACAGTTCTTTACATTCATTCTATATACTCTATTTCTATGATAGTAATGGGGCATTTACATGCGACCAACATTTTTCTTCTACAAAATGAAAGAGATATAATATTGACTGTTTGCACATGAGAGACAAGAAAAGAAATATATCCCAACAAAATTTTGTAGATTTTTTGAGCCGTTACACTGCAAAACCCACTATAAAAATGAAAATGTTGCCATAAAATATATTCGATCCGAGTATTTTTTTTATGGCAACATTCTTAAAATTAACAAAAAAAAATTATTTTCTATTTGCAAAAGATTAAGGAACCATAATAAAAACAGACGCCATAGACAAAAATGTAAATTTCTCATTTGAACTAATTAAAAATAAATTAATAATTTTACTATAAAAAAATTATGGCGTTACTATATATGTTTATTTCTTTCTCGCATATTGAATATTTTTATATAGTGGATGCTTCTTATTTACCTACAAAAATTTGCAGACGAAACAATTTTCTACATGTAAATGGGGCTTAAACGAGCTAGATTTGATCGTGATTTTAATTAAATGATCTAATTTGTTTTGTGTTTCTTTTGTAGAATGAGAATCCTTCCTCTCCATCGTAGGAAAGACGACGAAGTAGATCGGTGACCAGTAGTGCGAGTAGTGTAAATCTTTCGGTACTGGACAATAATGAAGAGTTGAAAGTTTGTTCGCAACAGTTCATGGACAATGTAAGTGGTGATGATTGAAGATCCCTTGGCCATCTTTCAAATCAATCTGTGTTTTATATATTCGTAGAAAATCAACAAAGAGAATGCATTTCAAACAAATTTAATCGATACATTAGCCAATTTGGTTACAGGCCATCGTTAATATGACAAAAATTTCCAAGTTGGAAGTTGGTGTCTCATAGGAAGTATCGAGTAAAATTTATAGTTAGCGGGTCGCTATCGTGCACAACGTAGTGATTTCAATATCCTGGTGGTTTATCTAAGACGGTGATGGAAATGAGAATAAGAATTAGTGAGGGTAGTAATGATGTGCAGGATCCAAAATCAAAGAACAAGGCTAAAGCAAAAAGCGACGTCAACAAAATGTAAAGGAACGATAAATGGTAAACTAGATACGGTATCTTCCTTGGATCCCGTATTTGCCGATATAAAATCCAAGTTTAGCGATATGAATCGTTCGAATGGAGCTTTTCTATATACTCGTACGCTGGAAACGAATAACTCGGGAATTTTATTTGATTACGATAGTCCGTACTGGGCTAATATACCAGATGAATTTATACTCAATGAACACGGTGCCGTTGTAAATGAGAAAATTTATTTTATGAAATACAAAAAGCTGGACGGCCCGTTAAAATTCGGACAATATTTAGGGAATACAATATTAGTGATAAACCGTGCGACATGAATAAGTACGTATTTGGCTGGAAACATCTAAGTAAGGAAACGATCGGTCTTTTTATTTTCAGGATGCTGCAATCAGATGATAGTAACATAAATTTAGATGACAGCGATAGTGATAATGGATTTATGGGTAATGCTTTTCATAATCAAGCTGATATGGAGGATCGACAAGAGACGGAACTACCGCGTATGACATTCACATACGATGCAAATGCCGAAATTGAACAAATGCGAGAGTTGCGAATTTTCCATTGAAGAACTCGATACTCTAAATACAGTGGCGGATGCTAAACGCACCCAAATCATAATTGATTCTAAAACTACCCGTAAATCATCACATAGACGATGATTATTTTGATAGATTATCATATGCCCAGGGAATGAAGCTAAAAACCAGTGTGGTAATAGCAAATGTGATTGGCAAAGAAATAGAACTCGATAATAGAGGAATTAGGTGGACATTCCAAACGGAATGGAGAATAACGATGATGTGTGCGACAGCAATACCGATGTCCAAAATGATCATCTGGACGATGATGAAAACCAAGTTCTAAATCAACTTGAGTAATTTAATGCCACAAAATAATTTTGGGCCGCAAAAAGTTTGTTTAAAATCCTCTACTCGTGTATTTTATACTTATAATTTTGTTTATTTGTAGATCGGAAGAATTGTCATACTGTATGGTACCAAAGCCAAAATCATAAATATGAAACAGTTAAAGCTGTCGTGTTTTAAAGTCGTAAATGAACTAGCACATGAACAATTGGTCCGCCAGCTGACGGATTTCGTTAAAACGTATCTCAAGGAAATATATCGTCATTTAATGAATAATAACGTGTTATACGATAAGGGTTATCAACATTTTATGAATTGTACAGTACGCTACCATTCCATTTGAGCGATGTGCTAAAAGAGAATTTATCCGTGCCTATTGCATTCTCGGCCATATTGAACCTTAATACAAATAGCTATTATTAATACGTATAGTTAGATTAATTTTAATGATTTAGAAAATAAAATATTTCTCATCTGTAAATCCTGTGTTTTTAATATTTCATATACAGCGTAACGTGATATGCACCTAAGTGGAATGTTTGTTTGAAGTCGTTGGAACCATTTGTCTACCCAGTTAAAATACAATGACGATTGTATACTATAGCAATATGACCAGCAACAGAAACGTGTACAATCGGTAAAAGATTAACTTCGAAAACCTAACCAATTAGTCATTGCAATGTGATTACTAGACACGATACTTGTTTGTAGTCAAAGGAACAAGTTTGGCCTAGTTAAAAACAACCACGTCCCAATACAAAGACGATGGCGAACAATGTGGACAGTTGGTATAATTTTGAATTGAGACATTTTTAACGGAAATGTACAATTTGTAGAAATCGAATTAAAAAATTGGCTAACCCATTAGTCATTGCTCTCAAACTAAAATCAAAACTGCATTTATTCATCACTCAAAATCCACTAAGGCTGTTTTTAATTGTTTTAATGAAATACGCTTAGAAATATTTTTCAACCGGTTGTTTCGGGTAATCTCATCCCTGAAATTAAACAGTTATACTTAATAAATTTTATTGTGGAGTGCAAGCCATTTATTATTGTGTTAAAATTATATAGTGATTTAATTGAGTGATATATATAGTGTAGTAATTCAATTATAATTAAATATAGTGATTTGTATTAAGTTTAATTAAAATTAACATGGATTTAGATACAGAATCTGATATTTTAGATCCTATGAACATTATGTTCAGCAGCAGTAGTGATGATGATAATGGTAAAGTGGCAATTCCAAAAAAAAACGTAAATATTGGGTAAGACCCTATTATTTGGAAAGAGCTACGACTGGAGCATTTACATCTATGTTTCGAGAGCTAGAACATGATCCACAGCTTTTTTACAGCTATACTAGGATGTCTAGAAACAATTTTGCCGAATTGCTAGCGATGGTAGGGCCTCTTATACAAAAGCAAAATATCGTAAGAGAACCGTTGAGCCCTACTTTAAGATTAGCGGTTACATTAAGGTAATTGTATATTTATAATATGTTTAAATTTTACATGTTAAGATGACCGTTTAGTAAAAGTTCTGACCTAGAATATGTATTTTAATAGGTATCTAGCAACGGGAGAATCTCAAAGCAGTTTAGCCATGGCCTACAAATGCTCCCAAACGAGTGTGCATCGAATCATTACGGAAACCACAAAGAGCATAACGGCTGCTTTAGCCGGTAAAGTTTTTCCGAAACTCACGGTGGAATATTTTAAAGAAATAGCATCCGGATTTGGAGAGCGGTGGAATTTTCCCAATTGCATTGGTGCCATCGACGGGAAGCATGTCACTATTCAAGTAAGATATTAGCGAATTTTTCTTCTTTGTCCTTGTAAGCATTTATAATAATTACAGGCACCATATAATTCCGGTTCCGAGTTTTTCAACTACAAAAAGACATCCTCGATTGTGCTTATGGCCATTTGTGATCATGATTACAACTTCATGATGTGCAATGTTGGTGCTGCCGGTCGCCATTGTGATGGAGGCAAATTTGGGAAAGATTTTTACGACAAAACACTTCCGTAAGTAATTCATCCGATACTACAAAACAAAGATTTATTTCACTTATTTTAATTTTATTAATTAGAATCCCACCACCAAGAAATGTAACCGAGACCTTCATTGATGTTCCTTACGTGTTTGTTGCAGATGATGCATTTGCGCTTCACGAAAATATTATACGAATTTTTCTTCTTTGTCCTTGTAAGCATTTATAATAATTACAGGCACCATATAATTCCGGTTCCGAGTTTTTCAACTACAAAAAGACATCCTCGATTGTGCTTATGGCCATTTGTGATCATGATTACAACTTCATGATGTGCAATGTTGGTGCTGCCGGTCGCCATTGTGATGGAGGCAAATTTGGGAAAGATTTTTACGACAAAACACTTCCGTAAGTAATTCATCCGATACTACAAAACAAAGATTTATTTCACTTATTTTAATTTTATTAATTAGAATCCCACCACCAAGAAATGTAACCGAGACCTTCATTGATGTTCCTTACGTGTTTGTTGCAGATGATGCATTTGCGCTTCACGAAAATATTATACGAATTTTTCTTCTTTGTCCTTGTAAGCATTTATAATAATTACAGGCACCATATAATTCCGGTTCCGAGTTTTTCAACTACAAAACGACATCCTCGATTGTGCTTATGGCCATTTGTGATCATGATTACAACTTCATGATGTGCAGTGTTGGTGCTGCCGGTCGCCAGAGTGATGGAGGGGCTTTTCGAGAAAGCAAATTTGGGAAAGTTTTTTACGACAAAACACTTCCGTAAGTAATTCATCCGATACTACAAAACAAAGATTTATTTCACTTATTTTAATTTTATTAATTAGAATCCCACCACCAAGAAATGTAACCGAGACCTTCATTGATGTTCCTTACGTGTTTGTTGCAGGTGATGCATTTGCGCTTCACGAAAATATGCTTAAACCATATACGACGATAAAATCAATAGAACACCGGATATTTAACTATCGACTGAGCAGAGCCCGCCGAATGATCGAGAACTGTTTCGGAATTCTCTCTGCCAAATGGAGAATTTTTAGAACACCTATAAATGCTGATGTCTGTTTGGTGGAGCAAATTGTGTTAAGTTGTGTCTGCTTGCACAACTGGTTACGAAAAAAAAATAATAATTATATATTTTCGGATAGTATTAATCGAGAAACGGGTAATACGATTTTTAATAAATAGTTTAAATGATTTGACCCATAATTGTTAAATTTATATTTAATTTAAAGGAACACAAAACAATCAGCCGAATGCACTACTGCCACTTCAGGCAAGCAATAGAAATTCCACAACGGTGGCAAAATCAACGCGTGATAAATACGCAGTGTATTTTTCTGGAGAGGGTCAAGTGGAGTGACAGAACTCAAAAATTTAGAGATAAGTATTGTTCCTTAATTTTATTATGAATATACAGTTATTTTTTGCTTGATTTTTTTTCGTTTCAGGAAACAATTTGGATGAATATATAATTATATTTTTTTTTAGATTAATTCTTTAAAGAGGTTTTTATGCCTAATGGGAACTTACTTTACTTTTTTGTATTAATTTTTATAATTTTTTAAAAGTTTCCATACGGCTTTTCCTCGAAAATAATAAAAATAAATATTATTAAAGAAAATTTAAATTGTTTTTTATTACCTTTTGTACACTTGAGGTGCGTTGGGCTGTTATGCAAATATATATATATATATATATATATATATATATATATATATATATATATATATATATATATATATATATATATTTGCATTATATATATATATATATATATATATATATATATATATATATATATATATATATATATATATATATATATATATATATATATATATATATAAATAAATATATATATATATATACATTTATATGCACAAAACAGTCAATAATCTATAACTCGGTGAAGCATACGACTACGCAATGATACCATTCATTCAAAATTTTATTTTCTTATAACTGATCTTAGCAAAAATTAATTATGAAATAATACAACAATCTTATATTTTATTATTATTTTATTTAAAAAAAAAACGTTGCGAGGAAAAGCCATATGGAAGCCTATCAAAATGAACGGAAATTAAGAACAAAGGCTTCCATTAGGCATAAAAACCTTTCTATTTTTTCTATAAATTCATTTAACCTTTCTATTTTTTCTATAAATTCATTTTCTTCGGCCATTTCATGCGAACCTGAAACGAAACAAAAAATTTAAAAAATTAGTATTTCATTATGCAATAAAGGAACGATACATATCTTTTCATATTTCATCTTGTATTTCTACAGTTTCTCATCGTCAATTGTATCCTTAAACGAAACCAAAAATAAATCAACCTCTTATGATACTTTTGGACATTCTTAATGCACATCTTGTATCATGTTACAATTATTATGTAATATTTTTTCTTACCCAGCATTAAAGTATGTATGTTTATATATATCACTTCTCGTTTTCATGCAGATGTACAAAATATGGTGAATTAATAATTTAAAAAAACGCGATAAACACTTCTTACCTGTTGGGTAATCGCGATTCGAAGCGCTCTTAAAAAATCTTCCTGAATTTTAAGCCGCGTACATATTTTCAAATGCTTCAAATGGGATTTCATTAACGCACAGAACGAATCCAGTTCTACATCCAAATTATCTTGGGGCATAGCAGCTTTGGCGCAAATTAGCTCGTATTTTTTATATTCGAGATCAAGATATCTCCGTTTAAGGTCCGAATTGTCCTCCTTGCGTCTGTCTAATATAGAAAAATTATTGGAAAATAGGGTCTCCGAATACGATATGATGTAACACTAACATAAAAATTCACACAAAATAATTTTTTTTGGTAATTGTCCAATAATCATAAACTGAATAATATTAAAAACACAAATTTTATAGTACATTCTTCTGATACTATGTACGTATGAAGATGTCAAAATGTTATACATAACATTGAAATTATATTTTATGTATATAAACAGACATATATATATATATATATATATATATGTATATATATATATATATATATATATACATATATATATATATATATATATATATATATATATATATATATATATATATATATATATATATATATATATATATATATATATATATATATATATATATATATATATATATATATATATATATATATATATATATATATATTAAATTTAAGTAGAAATATAAACTTCAAGACAGATACGAAAAACCTATGTAATGATTACAAAAAAACAATTAGGATTTACAACCAACAGCGGAAAAATATTCAAAATTCAAATAATTAACGATCATATAGCTCCATCTTATCTACTGAATCTAATTCAATTAACCTAAGTTAACAACCATCATTCTACAATAACCCAAATTGTTCATTATACCTAATCTATACCGTAATACTCAACTGGGTTAAATAATTGTATACCTCAATGTGCATATCCACACTAGAGTAACTTGAATCCAGTAACTTCTTCGTTTGGTTCCCCTTTACCTATAAAACCGTTTCGTTTTATTTGTAAAGGGGAAGCAAACGAAGAAATTTCCGGATTCAAGTTACCCTACTGTGGATATGCTTAATCAGATGATTTTGAATGTATGGTTTATGATGCTTGTTGCCCAACGTATTGAATGCAACAGCCATCGAACATAATGTAACACACAGAAATACCAGTCATCTTTCATTTCTTTTGTCTGTTTACTTTATATAGATACATAAAATATAATTTCAATGTTATGTATAACATTTTGGCATCTTCATACGTACATAGTATCAGAAGAATGTACGACAAAATTTGTGTTTTAAATATTATTCAGTTTATGATTATTGGCATGGTACAATTACCAAAAAAATTTATATTGTTGTGAAGTTTTATGTTTTGTACATTAATGGAAAGAAAGCAAAAAGAAGGAATATAGTGCAGAATTTGCTTTTATATGTTTATAATTAATTAGCTTTTCAAATACATATAGGTAATTTTCTTTAGTGTAAGTTACTAAAATTTGTGATACCATTTTTAATATTTAACACTAACTTAAATTTTTTCTTTGTAATCACATCTTTACACGCATTTACACGCAGCCACATACATACATAAACCCGCATGCAGGTATCTACATGAATCCGAACCAACATTCACGCATGCCACATAACTTACTTGAAATCGATTTCCGTTTCCGAGGCTGAGGTGCTTGCGCCTTTGGTGGCTCTAAGCTTGCATTTTCTGCCATATCAATTTCCCCTTCCATAGTAATCTGTCCATTACTTATTTCTATGGAGCTAAAAAAACAAAATGTATGGCATGTATGGTATTAACATATATAGAACCTGAGACAATTAAATACAATTCGGATAAGTACCTTCTTGGCATGGTAGTGTCTTTCAAAAAAGACAACATGGTGCTGTATTTATAGGTGGGTTGCGAACCTGCCGACCCACTCGCACACTTTTTCTCATTTCGGATGTGATTCGCCTTCATATTTTCCCAAATTTTTTTAAGTTTAGATACCGCTTCAGGTGATACTGGTATATCTGTAACAAATAAATAAATAATAATAAACAATTTATATTAAGAAAATGTAATTACCAGAATCTCTTGCCACCTCTTCCCATAAACGATATTTTAAATTTTTATTTTTAAAATTGGAATCGTGTATGTTCCAAAGTGCTGGTCGCGGTCGAACTGCTTCAATTATTTTTGCTAAAATTAAATAACTTTTAATATTAGGATATTGTATTGAAATATTAAGATGTTGTATTGAAATGGGGGGCGTTGCGGCAGCCGCTTCATTGTTGTATGTGAGATCATCTGTTTCATGGAAAAATAATAATAATTTAATAACCTTATTAATATAAAAAGCGACAGTTAATAACATTTTACCTTCATTGTCCGATGTCTGGCAATTAAAATTGGAAAAAAATGTTGTGCAGACTGTTGTAAGTCGCTTTTCGGTTGGACAATGACGTTCTCCAAAACTACAACTGTTTTGTTACCTAAAATATAATAAAATACAGTATTATTAATATTTGATTCGAAGTAGATACATTTTATTGGGAAATAAATTTTTCTGAACGACATGAAAACCGCACCACTATTTTTACTCAGTACCAAAATTTTACAATAAACAATAATAAAATTTTTGCAATTATTTCACAATAACCGGATAAGTAGCTACGATTGTTTTACAACTATCAAATAATTAAGATTTAAGATTTATTAAGGTTTTTTTTTAAATTTCAGTGCCGTTAAAATTACAGTATCAACTGTGGATTTAATGTACTTTTTAAATTTCACTTTTCCTAAACTTCAATATCAAATAACTAATAAGTAATAACTAATTAAATTTATTTTAACTAAACTTACCGTATTTTTCCATTTTTTTAAATTTTAATTTAATTATGATTAACCGCAGGAGAATAAAAGTTTTTCTTTACAAAAACTAACCACAAAATAAATCCAAATACAAACATTTTTATTCTCCTCTCACGCACTTGACACTATAAAAATTTGTATAAAATAAAATTAAAAAAGGAGTAGGGATTTTTTTTTTTCGTTTGCTAGCTATAAAAAATACTCGAGTTGATATTTTTTCTGAAAAATTTATGGCAGCACAAGAAAAATCTGCTCAGCAAGCTATAATCGGATACGCCCTTCTCCCAAATAGTCGATCTATATTTTTATCTCGTTTTAGTTTTGCTGAGATAATATTTTTTTCTCATGGAATAGGGCCATTAAATATAAGTCCTGCTAAGTATAAATATGTTGGTGCAGAAACAAACAAAAAATGAACGAAAAAAATTATATTTACATTGGATTGTTAGTGTAAGCAACACAATCTTCGGTAGTTATCTTTATATAGGTATCTGTCAATGAGAGTTAGAGCAGGACTTATACTTAAGTCAGAATCTACTTAAATATAAGTCCTGCTCTAACTCTCCTTGACAGATACCTACAAAGAAGCAGTAACTACAAAGAAACACCCTACCTCAGTGCATATCGCTTCAAACAAAATATTACACAATTGGCAGATAAATATTTTATTAAAAATCATTCATACACAGATGCCATAGATTTAACAAAACATTTAACAACAAATAGTAAGCATCATTAATATTCATCAAATCCCCAATTTACATGACTTATGATAACTCGAGCTGTTGAGCTTTCATTTGAATCAATATTAAAATTTAAAAGCCTCGCTGATAAAATTTCAAAATCATTAAAAGATGGCTTCCGCCAGTGCAACGGAAGCGATTTAAATAAATAGGATGCTAATGGTTTAATCTCGGCACAGGATGCTGTAACACGCCTTAAAATGTTAAATACCAATTCAGGATATTTCACCAAAATATTATAAAGGAGATCACGAACTATTTTATAGCGTATATCTTTGGTCGGATGATCAATCAATCCAAACTAAGAAAAAAAATAATAGGAAGTTTAATTAGTAGGAATAGGAAGGAACTAGGAAGTAATTTAATTTTCTACCTCAATTATCTTTAGTGTTACAGACCTTATGAATTCCCAGTCACTGTGCTCTCGATAAAATCATATTACAAAATGTTTTCAACAAATAATATAAGTGATCGGCTGCAATTTCAATGGAAACATCATTGAACTTGTCTAACAAAAAGTCATTATTGATTTGGTTCGGTAACTGTTCATAGTTTAAACAGTGAAAATTGTCAGGAAACCCAACCGTCAAGCAATATCATAAAATCCATAAAGTGCGCTTATCTAAAGTTGAAAATGGTAAATCGAATAAATATTGCCACGTACTAAGACGTCGCGAATTGTACATATAGTGCCAGTTCGTAATATAAAGGAGTTATATTCAATTTGAATTCGATATAGAGTTCCACATCATTCGTCTTATTCGGTGTCTGAAAATAATCAAAATAAATATTTTATTTGTATGCTAAATCAGAATAAATTCGTGACACTTACGTGAATAATTCGAGGGTACCGATTGCGTACAAAACAACATGACGAACTAATCGCCCCAAACGTTTTACAAATTGATGGTATCTATCTGTGTTGTAGGTCAACAGACCATCGCCCAAAATTTTAACTAAACTCGTTGAGAATGCAAATATCTTTGATAAGTAATTTTTGATGAAAATTTTTCTTCGATATAGTACATATTCAGAATCAATAATGGTCCAAACATGATCTTTAACAGGGTCAATAATATTTTCCAGCTTTAGCTGTTTCAAAAATTCATTACGCTGTTTAATTGGTAAGAGAATTACTTTTAATATTGTTATGCCCTATTCTACATGATTGCTCGGAAAAGGTGTTCTAAGGTCTGTAATTAAATCTGGAATTTGAATCATAGATGCCATCCAGGTAGGTGTTTCGCTCGGAGATCTAAAGTAAGTATATGTTGCCACTCTTTTTATGTAAACTAATTAATTTCCTAAGCCAATTCTTTAAATTTTTCTAAACTGTTTTATTCATTTATTTTATTTATTTACGCAATTCAACGGCGGCCCGTGAAATTGTTTCACCATTCGACGTGTTAATCGCTATTTGCGTTGAAGAATATTTCGAAATTATTGACATTGTGCTAGGAGCTCCGCTAGTTTGTGCTCAATTATGAAGGTGCATATACTTCAGAATCATAAATATATCGAACAAAATTGTAGCATGTTTTCTCAATTAAGCCTTTAAAATTCGAAGAGAGTCACGAATGCTTCTTCATCCAAATATAATAATCTAGAATAATTAAAATAAATAAACGTTGTACTATTTAAATCGAATATAGAAAGAACAAAAAAAGACATTGAAATAAACATTTAATCAAGATTATAACTTTGGGAACTTACCCAGTATTTATGACTTGCATTAAACCTTGAACCACAACTGCAGGAGATCGATCCAGTGGCGATATGATCTTTTACTTTTTACAATGTGTTTTCATTAAATATTATTGTGCAAAGTTCCCAATTCAGCTAATAAATTTCTAATCACTCAACTTTTTGAATATTTCTTAAGAAATTCAAATAAACATGATTTGACGTTGTATATGGCATGTTTAGTTCTGTATCAATAAATTGTTTTTCGAAGGCTGTGGCCAGAATTTCAGGATTGTTATAAATTTGTTTTAATTCTAGTTCGTTGAAAGGATTTATGATCGGCTAATTTATTGTACATCTGTGCGGTTGCATGGTATTCAATTGCTTCCTTTGATTTTAAATCGGTTGATTAAATAACAAAACCTTGAGTATCAAAACAGCATGCGACGATGTTGTATCTTCGAATATGGGAGCATTATGGCTGGACTATAGATGGAATAAAAAGAATTAAAAAAATAACGTAAGAGAGCGAAAGAGAGGATTTACATGCAATCGACTATACTGAGAATAATAAATATAAAAAGAATAACAGAAATTGCGTTTAATTTTTTTTCATTTTTGCTGTCACTTAAAAAGAATAACCGAGCGATAACCGAGCGATAATTTTCGCCCAAGAATAAAAAACTTAATAACTACAACAACAAAACTGAAATAAATTTTAGTGCGTTGAATATAATGTGCATATTTACTTTTTTATATAAGGGAATTTTAAATTATTCGTGTGTTTTATCTTTTCTATTTATAAAATATTCATGTATGCATATGCTAATATGAATATAATATCAGAAATAATTTGCAATACACTGTAGAATTGTATTTTTCTAAACCTAACCTAAAAAAATACTTTATCGAATTGTGGTGATTTAAATCGCATATAAACAATTTTTATAATTTTAAAAACATATATTTGTTGATATAAATACGTTTATACTCAAAAATATTGTAGTTTCATTCATAATTGTAGGAAATATATCACAAAAATATATGAATGAACTTAATATTTCAAGTCATCTATGGCCGTAATGTCAAATTGGAATAATAATTTTTTGTCTTCGTTTCTTACGTTATTCTTTTTATTCTATCTATAGTTCCCACATTAGGCTTGAAATGTATTTCATTTATGCCCCTATTATGGTTCTCGCCTCACCATCGCTTCACCACTGTTTCGCCGTGATACTTAGATTCGTGTGAGCAATATTTTAGTATTATGGTTCTCACCTTTATTTTGGCGAGAGAGAGTATGTGTCGCCGCATTATTTTTGGTTGTTATTTGTTCTTGGTATTATGATTCTCGCCGTGAGAGCGATGTGAGAGAGTGATGTGTAAAAATCGATCGCCTAAAATTTTTAGGTGATGAATGTAATGTAGACGTAGTACGAATAAAGTTTTCGAAGGTTACAGGACAAATAAAAAATAATGGCTACCAGCGATAATGTAAGTTTTTTTCAATAATTTTTACGCTTATAAATAGTTTGTTTACCAATTTTATATATATATTATATATATAAATATAAATATATATATATATATATATATATATACATATATATATATATATATATATATATATATATATATATATATATATATATATATATATATATATATATATATATATATATATATATATTTATATATATAATATATATATATACCAATTTTATAGGTAAACAAATTATTTATAAGCGTAAAAATTATTGAAAAAAACTTACATTATCGATGGTAGCCATTATTTTTTATTTGTCCTATAACCTTCGAAAACTTTATTCGTACTACATTACATTACATTCATCAGTTCATCACATAAAAATTTTAGGCGATCGTTTTTTACACATCACTCTCTCACATCGCTCGCACGGCGAGAATCATAATACAAAAATATATATAAGGCGACTCACCATCGCCTAGTGACGCGTAGGCGAAAACCATAATAGGGGCATTACTTTTGGCATACTACTGGGAGCGAAAGTTACATCTGGAACATGTACATTTGTCACAGAATTAATGCAAAGCGTCTTTCATTCCCCCACTTAACCGGTTCAACTACTTCATCAGTATCCATTTGGATGGAACATGGGATGCGACAGCACATTCTACGCTTTCTATTGAAACTGCAAACGACGAACTTGAGTGATAATTGACGCTGCTTAAAGATTCGACAATCGAATCGATTTCTTGCTGGGGCTTAATTTTTTCTTTTTCTGTAAATAAATCGTTGTTGATTATACTTCATTGAATACGCACAAATAACATTCTTAACGTAAAATTGGGTTAGTATTTTTTTAAGGTTTAGAAGTTCTGGCTTAAAAAAACTAATAAAAGTTCAAAAACGTAACCGATACCGAATTAATAAAATTCAATATTAAAAATAATAATCAATAAGTTTTTTGATTCCCAGTACAATGCGGAACAGCTGATTATGATTCAAGCGCAAATTGTTAAGATCAATAGATTTAAAATTAATTTTAATTTAATATTTACTGCTAAAACGGAAACAAATCAACTATATTATAAGTTACACAAATATTTAGTTTATAATTATGAAAAAAATACGTTTTATTTTAATAAAATTACCTTCAGTTTAGGTTTCTCCATTGTAGCCATTTGATTTATTATTTATATGTAACATAAATTTTTTGATTGTTTTAGGTTATAGAGGAACTTGTCAAAATTTTCCCCTCACATGTTTTATAGTAGAGTACTTTTTACGTATTTGTCCAAATTAAAGAAACTAAATAAAACAAAACTATTTTCGCCATTTTAAAAATAATATTTATGTTTTTAAATAATTTATAGAATGTAAAATACATCATCAATTATTAAAAATTACGACTTTTCACTTTATTTAAATAATTTTTAGGTTATGTTTGTATCTTAGTAAAAAAATTCCTCTACATGTTCTACTATAAAAAAAAAATTATGTCTCAGTCACTCTCATGTAGATATTTCATTCTTGTCTCTTTTTAATTTTGTACAAAATCTTGTGATTTTGAATGGAATAGCGCTATTACTCATAAAACCGAGCCGACATGGTGTAACTATCAGTTTTCGATTCGTTGCGTTTTTGCTTAGAATAACGGTATTTTAGAAGTATAAATATTAATCCTAAAATACCGTTATTCTGCCGAAAATGTATCGAAATGAAGAATTAAATGGGGCTTAATAGAACATAGAATGAAAAGAATGAATGTAAGATTTTCCCATATAAAATTTTCTATTTCATGTGTGACAAGCCAGAGCAGGATGGTTATATAAAAAATGCATATGGCGGTCTGATAGCTCAAAAAAAGAACCAACCGTGTTCTAATTTTTGTTTTTGTTCAGACTCAAGCCCGGTGCATATGTCGGATGGAAATCCAGGATTTTTTCATCTCGTCGTTTTATCCAATCAAATGAGAGAAATAGTACAAAATACATGCCCCTTTTCATCCCAAGAAGTTGAAAAATTTCAACTTTTGAACAAAAAATCCTGCAGACAACCAACCTAAAAAAACGAAAACTGTAATTTTCAGCCGTATTTTGTAGATCATTTTACATTTTGCTCAAGTTTTTGTGTGTTGTAAGAGTTCTTCCTAATGACATTTGTATTTTGTTTGTGTTGTAAAACGTGCCTGGCGTATTAAATTTATTTATTATTTATTATAAAATATTAATAAAGTAAATTATTTGGAACGGTATGTGCATATTATATTAAATAATACAAATGTATTACATTAATTAATACCAACATTTAATTTTTTCAGAAATGGGGACACGATAGTGCCAAACGCAAGTAAAATAAAAATAAAAATTGAGAGCTACGTCACAAAAATAATAGACCAAATATAGAGCAAAAAACCTATATGTTACTGTTACTAAACTTCTCTTTTGAGATGTAAAAAAATCCAGATTTCCATCCGACGTATGTACCGGGCTTCACGACAGTAAAATTCTGGGCATTAAAAAATATTGAAATTATTAGTTAAAATATTATATAATAGTTAGTGGATTGTGTAGTAGTGCATCAGTAGTGGTAAGTTGAAAACATGAAAACCAAGCGTTAATATAAAATAAAATGTAAATTATGTTAAAAAGAAAGCGATTTGTGATAAAAATATTCTTATTTTAATTTAGAAATCAGAAAAAACTAATTAAAAAGTTTTGGTTGTTGTTGGGTTTTTCTTTTTGTAAACATTTATTACCAGTGCCGAATTTTTCGTATTACTACAGAAATTATTTGAAAAAAATATTTTGTTTTTTTTAGGATAAGGTTAATGTGAGGAATTAAAAATGCAATGGTTGAACTTAATTGGCTGCGATGTGGAAGATGTAAAATGTAAAAAATAAGTAAAAATTGAATTATTTGCTCGTTACATTTTGAAAATAATTATTTTATGCCGCAGAAAAACGAGATTCGGTAAATAATATTAAGAAACGCGTCATTCCCTTTGGTAAACGAGTCAACGACTAACTTTGACGGCAATGAAAATAATATTAAGTTAAATAGGACCAATAACTATTTGGATATACAATTATACACAGGTTTAAATCTACAATATATTATATTTAAGGAAAAAACAATTAATTTGTTGTACTGGATGAATAAAAATATATTTCAATTTACATAGATATTTTAATTTTAACTTCCTAACTTCATTGCATTTGTTTGCAAAAAATTCTAAATATGACCCTGCTGATTTCTCTTTTTCTCTCCGAATTTGTGACGCTTGACAGTTGCTTACATTTATTCTATATAATCTATTTCTATGAATAAGAAGCATCCGCTATATAAAAATATTCAATATACGAGAAAGAAATAAGCATACATATATAGTAATGCCATCCTTAACATTTATAAATATAAAATAACTGTTTTTTGTTAATTTTAAAAATATTGCTATAAAAATACTCGGATCGAATATATTTTATGGCAACATTTTCATTTATATAGTGGTTTTGGCGGTGTAGTGGTTCAAAAAAGGTCTGCAAAATTTTGTTGGGATATATTTCTTTTCTTGTCTCTATTATGCAAAAAGTCGCATGTAAATGGGGTAATATGCGACCAACATTTTTCTTCTGCAAAATGAAAGAGATATAACTTTGACTTTTTGCACACGAGAGACAAGAACGCCAAAACTACTATAAAAGTGAACATGTTGACCCGAGTGTTTTTATAGCAACAATTTTAAAATTAACGAAGGGAAAATTATTTTATATTTATAAATGTTAAGGATTCACGATAAAAACCGACGTCATATATAAATATGTTTAAAAAGTTAGGCATTACTATATATGTTTATTTCTTTCTCGCATATCGAATATTTTTATATAGCGGGTGCTTCTTATTTACCTGCAAAAATTTGTAGAAGAAATAGCCCATGGTAACTTTAGGATAATTTTAATTTTTTTAATGTTGGTAACAAAAGTTACTCACTACTCTACCCTGGCCACAGAATATATACCGAAACGACAGTTAGAAACCATAATTTTTCAACAATACCCCTAAAGTAGTCGTTCGTCAATCTCTAGTTAAAAAAAATTTAAACATTTAATTTTTTTAGAAGTGTAAAAAAAATTCTCTCTTCGACTATCTGCCAAATTGTTTGTGTCTTGTATCATCATTTGTCAGTCTCAGTACTAATGACGGCCGGGAAAATGACTAATGATAATTTGTCGGAAAAATATGCATTATGCAAACAAAATATGTATGTGATAAAACTTTTACCCAAATCAGACCACTTCAAATACATTTTCACAGCCATACGGATATACTTTTAAAAATGTGAATCTGCATGCGAAACTTTATTCGATTTGACCAAAATTACACCAAACCGAAGATCACGATACTAATGTATCCGTTATTAATGATATCAAATGCAATAGTTTATACATACATGTGAAAAGTCTTGTATATGCACACTTTGTGGTAAAGGTTTTTCCAGATCAAAGAAACTTGTTCGACGTATGAGTATTCATACGCCGGCGTTCGGCTATATAAGTGTACACGTTGCGATCGAGGTTTTACCCAATCAAATGATTTAACACTTCACATTCGGCGGTATACTGGTTAAGAACCATACGTTTGTGGAATATGGGGTGATCGGTTTAGTCAGGGTACCAGGTAAATATCCAAGGTGCAAACACATCGCAGAGTGCACCACAATTATGAAGAAAACCAACCAGCGCCAGTTACGAGTATCAGTGTAAATAATCCTAATCGGTATACAAACGCGAATCGAGTAAATCGTATTGAATACATTCCACTAAATACTACTACGGCATCGACTACAAATTCCGTTATAAAGCCAATCAAGACGTTCCACACCAAATATAAAACATTTATCTGAGTCTAGGGCACCATCGCCATCCATCAATATACCTAGTCGACTCCACCAAACTTAATGCAACTACAGCGCATCAAATGAACTAACCAATGCCAGTAAATCATATGAATGATATACATTCACCAAGATCCCAACTATCATCGGGAATCCCCTACCTGCAAATTTAGTGAGGAATAATAATATCCATAATACGCCATCTATACTACCACCACCTCATTCCACATCACAACGAATTCTACCGAATCTTGGATTCCCAGATGCTCCAAATCTAGAAATATTTACAATTTTAGAAATGTTGTAACGGTTTGTTTGGTATCTTAAAAATTTTCGTACATTGCCGTAGACCGTTAACAGATCTCGTGATGACCTTTGAGGTGGAGCAGCAGATCGCCGGCTAGGTGGCAGTCGTTAAGGGTGGGATCTTTCCACCGGTCACCATGAGCTTGATAATTGCTGCTTATATATTATATTTGAACACATAATCACGCACATAATAGGCATTCACAGATATAGGCATATATAAAAAAATTAAATCACAGATCTATTTATCACGAGGTCGTTTATAATAGTTATCACCGAACATAACAGTAAATGACTAACCTTTATCACATCCATATATACACAACCGGGCTGTGTGACCTTCGATATTACGGCCACCTTGGTCTACACCCACGCCTCCAAAAATATAAAAACATCATATTTCCGTCACTTAAGTAATTAAAACATATGTAAAACAGCACACTTATAGTAAATTAAACGAAAACTACAACAATTACATTGATTAATAAATGGTCACAGCATGTATATTTAAATAAAAAAAATAAATGAGTTGTAAATATAGTTTAAATATAGTAACTAAATAAATATAATTAGACAATGAAAATGAATATGTATAATCTTAGCAAACCGGAACCATGGCCCTTAATATGTTTTATAAAAAATTTTAATTATAACTTAAATTTAATTATAACTTAAATTTTTAAATATATATATATATATATATATATATATATATATATATATATATATATATATATATATATATATATATATATATATATATATATATATATATATATATATATATATATATATATATATATATATATATATATATATATATATAAATAGAGAACAAATAAACAAAACAAGAATTTAATAATTAGTCAATAACTAAATAGTTAGTAATAAATTAAGTATTTATAATCATTTAATGGCGTATACGATAATTGTTAGGTAGAATAACGCCATATGTACCGTCACGTCTCATGAAAAACATAATCGTTCTAAGACGCCGGTATCCAATTTGTTTAGATGCAAGTATGAATTATATGTTTTATGGGAATTTACTGTATTATTTTTCCCTACTACCATATACAGGCTAATATAAATTTTGATTCGATATGGTAGTAATTGTAGCTGTATGATCAAAAATAAGAAAAAAAAATCGCTTACCAAGCTAAACGGATCTTTTGCCGCTTGCCACAGATTTAAATATACACCCGTAGCTTGGTAAGTCTTTCAGAAAATAAACAATATTTTCCTATCGATCTTTTATGGATATCCGTTTTACGTGTCTGGGCTGCACTTTTCGATTTGATTTTATTTCTTTTGTATCAGCCACTTAGACCACTTGCACTTTTGTAATAAAAAAAAAATCTAATGGTATTTTAATGGCACGGTTTAAACAATGCGGAAGATATAACAATACTCATTTGACCGATAAAGAATATTATTTATTTTCTGAATTGTAAAGGGGAAATTAAAATATATAAAACTTGTTTTTCTCCACCTCAACACTGTGATGTTCGATCTATTTACTTAAATCAGCTGTTCTACATTATATTGTGATCAGTACACTGGGTGACTAAATTTTCAATACGCGCGCGGCTGGCATGTAAGGCGCGGATAATGAATTTCACCATTAGTATGTCCACTGTAACCAAGCACCGGTTACAATGTAAGTAAATACAAAACTATAATTACGTTACGACTATTAAATAAAACATGTAAACATTTCTATTTATTTTATATAAAAAATAAAGAAGTGATTTTAATACACCAAACAAATAAACTTTTAAATTAAACTATATTTTAAACCGTGCCCCAACATTTCACTAGTAATTTCAAGTGACATCCTTAATATTTCGCTGGCATATATATTGCCCAGTGGTGGAATCTCCTTCGTTCACCTCAATCACTTCCTTCATATAGAGTACGATTTGTTTCCAATTGGTTGGTTTACATGCGGGCGATGTGGAAACTAATCGGATTCGGTAACTCAAAAAATATATCAAAATATCCAACGATTGCGATTAATTGTCCACTCTTTGTATCATTTAATTTAAACCGCTATATGAAATTACGGCAGTTTGTGTCCACAAAAACAACACATTCACATGGTAAGAATACATTCTGGTTTACAGATTTCTATGGTCGTCTCCTGAAGTTCTAAACTTCATTTTTCATGCACAAAGGAGTAAACATTGTGCCAGTAATCGACAAATTCTTTGTATCGATTGTATCATCGTATCCTACAATACTAATGTTATATCTATTCAGCAGCAAGATACCACCGCCTTTTAAATGCCTTTTTTAAGCATAATTACTTTGTCGAGCATCCCTTCGGACGGTAAAAAGTATCTCATCTACTCCAACACAATTATATCAACTTTTTCTATACGAAGTTCACAATCCTCAATCAGACCCTTCACCAATTTAATATTCTTAAATTTATTTCGTCGTATAATTCCCATGGCCTGATAAATAATATCAGAATTATCAAATAATCGATTATCAATTATCGATGCTACTTCCTGTATCTAAAAATTTTTATTTGTAAATAAACCGGTATTATTGATGATGGCGTCCCGGTACGCATTCGTCCGATCTTCATCTGTTAACATATTGTGATGAATACCGTAATGAGCTTACGATAAAAAATATCCTTGAGTAAAAGTATGCCCCCTAGAAGTGATTGAGATGTATCATCACTTACTATAATGCATTCGACGATATTCGGTATATAGTTTAAATTGAGCGACTTAGTATCCGCACTGAATGCTAATGAATCCTGTGTTGTATTGTTATTAAATATTGATTGCGTATCACTTAAGGCTGAACTATAGATAGAATAAAAAGAATAAAAACAAATAACGTAAGAAACGATGACAAAAATTTATTATTCCAATTTGACGTTACGGCCATAGATGACTTGAAATATTAAGTTCATTCATGTATTTTTGTGATATATTTCCTACAATTATGAATGAAACTACAATATTTTTCAGTATAAACGTATTTATATCAACAAATATATGTTTTTAAAATTATAAAAATTGTTTATATGCGGTTTAAATCACCTCAATTCGATAAATTATTTTTTTAGGTTAGGTTTAGAAAAATACAATTCTACAGTGTATTGCAAATTATTTCTGATATTATATTCATATTAGCATATGTATACATGAATATTTTATAAATAGAAAAGATAAAACACGAATAATTTAAAATTCCCTTATATAAAAAAGTAAATATGCATATTACATTCAACGCACTAAAATTTGTTTGGGTTTTGTTGTTGTAGTTATTAAGTTTTTATTCTTGGACGAACATTTTCGCTCGTTTATTCTTTTTAAGTGACAGCAAAAATGAAAAAATATTACGCAATTTCTGTTATTCTTTTTATATTCATTATTCTCAGTATAGTCGAATACATGTAAATCTTCTCTTTCGCTCTCGCATTTTTTTAATTCTTTTTATTCCATCTATAGTTCCCACTTTAGTCTCATCAGATTTAATGGCTGGACTATAGATGGAATAAAAAGAATAAAAAGAATAACGTAAGAGAGCGAAAGAGAGGATTTACATGCAATCGACTATACTGAGAATAATAAATATAAAAAGAATAACAGAAATTGCGTTTAATTTTTTTTTCATTTTTGCTGTCACTTAAAAAGAATAACCGAGCGATAATTTTCGCCCAAAGAATAAAAAACTTAATAACTACAACAACAAAACTCAAATAAATTTTAGTGCGTTGAATATAATATGCATATTTACTTTTTTATATAAGGGAATTTTAAATTATTCGTCTGTTTTATCTTTTCTATTTATAAAATATTCATGTATGCATATGCTAATATGAATATAATATCAGAAATAATTTTCAATACACTGTAGAATTGAATTTTTCTAAACCTAACCTAAAAAAATAATTTATCGAATTGTGGTGATTTAAATCGCATATAAACAATTTTTATAATTTTAAAAACATATATTTGTTGATATAAATACGTTTATACTGAAAAATATTGTAGTTTCATTCATAATTGTAGGAAATATATCACAAAAATATATGAATGAACTTAATTTTTCAAGTCATCTATGGCCGTAATGTCAAATTGGAATAATAATTTTTTGTCTTCGTTTCTTACGTTATTCTTTTTATTCTATCTATAGTTCCCACATAAATCTATAGCAATGTCTTATAGCGCTATTCCATTCAAAATCACAAGATTTTGTACAAAATTAAAAAGAGACAAGAATAAAATATCTTCATGAGAGTGACTGAGACACAATTTTTTTTTATAGTAGAACATGTTGGGGAATTTTTTTACTGAGATACAAACGTAACCTAAAAATTATTTAAATAAAGTGAAAAGTCGTAATTTTTAATAGTTGATGATGTATTTTACATTCTATAAATTATTAAAAAAAATAAATATTATTTTTAAAATGGCGGGAATAGTTTTGTTTTATTTAGTTTCTTACCAATAGAAATAGAGTATATAGAATCAATGCCTCCTAAACTACAGGCCACTTACACCAAATAATGACGAAACGCTATGTCGGAGGTTCACCGCATATACTCTAGATGGCAGCAAAATGGAAAAATATTATTTTATTTTAGTCTCATCGATTTTACCAAAGTGGGTGGATGTCCGTTTTTGTACTTTTGTGCTCTCGCACGTGTTAATTATTTTCTGTTTTTCTTTTTTGTATTCTGAGCATCAGCGAATCAAAAAAAGACATGTTTTGTTGTAGAGAATTTGTTTTTCATATTTTTTGTTTGATGTTTGCTTTGAAGGTGGAACAATATATACGTGTGTTTTCATAAAAAAATATTTAAAACATTTTCATTGGCACCTATAATTTAAAATTGAGGTATGTAAAAAATAATATGTAATTATTTGCCTGTATATGTTGTGAAATATTTGTGTATAAATAAGTGTAAATTAGTTATTAGTTAGTTATTCCAAATTTAACTATCATATGTTTTTATCAGTTTTGGTGAATTTTGCAAAAATTTGATACACTATTGGTAACATTAATTTGAAAAGTTATATTTAACTATATTTATTACTTATTTCCTTCTATAAAAGAAATATGTAATAAATTTTAATTGTGAATAAAATTTAATCAGATACGACTTACAATTTAACTTTATGCTTACATTTTTACCACACAATTTACACAAACAATATTCAAATGTCAATAAAAATAGAAATATTTTCATTCTAGTCTGACAAATTTTAATTTAATTTATTTTAATTTTCATCATTATTCTCCAATCGGAACTACAGAAATTTCAATGCAAAATATCTAGAAATACTTTTTTGAAATATTTTCAATGAAAAGATTTTCCAATCGTGAATAAAAAACACACAAAAATTAAATTTTATTATAGTTTTAACAATATCTGCACAACAAAATTAATTTTACTACAAATTAATATTAGCAACTGAGTTTTCCGATTTTTCGTTCAAAAATTCCTGCTTTTTGGTTGCCACATAAACTTTATTAAATTTAAACCATTTTTTAATGTTTTGATCTACATTAAATTATTCCTGTCAATTAGTAATGTATATATTCTATATTTCCACAAATATTTAACTAATTTTATATTTTTTATTTATAATTTTGTAGCGAAACTCTAATGTTATTAACGTAGGTACCTGATGTGTAAACAATAAAATTTCATGTATTTCTCTTCTCTCTCAAATATTGATAGTTTTTGACAATACAAGTACACTACGACCTCGTATTACGTTGGATAAATTAGCATTGTTCTTAAAAATTTCATTGAAATTTTCGCAATATAATGTAAAATGTTTATATATACATTAAGTTACGGTTGTTAAATATGGTAAATTCGCAATATTTTTTATTTTTCTGCTATATCTTCTTGATAGTATCAAATTATTATTTCAAGTAATAAATTACTCATTTTTGCACTCGTTTCAACCGTAAAGAGAGAGAATCTGGTTGTAGACATAAATTGACGTCATGTGCTAAAAAATGAGATTGTGTGAGGCCTGTAGTTTAGGAGGCATTGTTCGCGTTCAGGACCGCCAACTGTTGGCATCATGATTAGTGAAATCATCGCCAATTTTGATTCAAAATTTCTTAGTACTAAATATTTTCATAACGTTGGCTTTGATTTTACTCAACATGTTCCCAACTGTAAGGTGTCCTGAAAGCGCCCATTGATAGAATGAATGTAAGCAACTGTCAAGCGTCACAAATTCGGAGGGTAATAGCGCTATTCCATTCAAAATCGCAAGATTTTGTACAAAATTAAAAAGAGACGAAAATAAACCATTTCTATTTGTGAGAATAATATTTCCGATTTTATTTGTTTTTGTTGAGTTGCTATAATTTTTTCTTGAAAAATATCAAGCTGAGTATTTTTTATAGCAGCAAATATAAAAATCAAAAATAAAAATCCCCCACTCTCTCTTTAATTTATTTTTCGTAAATTTTTATGGTGTACAGACATACGCCAACGTGACTTTAGAAGACCAATTTTTTATTATGCCGTGATTTTAGAGAAGAACTTAATAAATAGATTCGTGTGGTGGTAATTTGTACTGTATAGTACATATATGCAGTATGCACAGCAACACAACACAAATAAAAAAAAAATAATTTCGATTAAAAGATTTATTAAATAATAATAATAAATTATGGCTTCCACCGGAAGCGATTTCAATCGGAAGCGATTTAAATAAATATAGGATGCTAATAGGATGCTAACACGCCATAAAATGTATCTAACAATGTATCCAATTCAGGATATTTATCCGAAATATTATAAAGGAGATCACGAACTATTTTATAGCATATATCATTGGTCGGCTGATTAATGAATCCAATCTAAGAACAAAATAAAAGAAAATTTAATTAGTAGGAATAAAAAGGAACTAGGAAGTAATTTAATTTTCTACCTCAAATATCTTCATGTTACTAATCCTTATGAATTCCCAGTCCGACTGTTCTCTCGATAAAATCATATTACAAAATGTTTGCAACAAATAATATGTCATCTGCTGAAATTTCAGTCGTAACATCATTGAGTTCATAGTTTAAATAGTGAAAATTGTCAGGAAACCCAACCGTCAAGCAATAGCATAAAATCCATAATGTGCGCTTATCTAAAGTTGAAAATGGTAAATCGATATCTGAATATTGCCATGTGCCATAAGACGTCGCGAGTTGTACATATAGTGGTAAGTTCGTAATATAAACGAGTTATATTCAACAGTTACATACGAGTTCCACATCATTCGTCTTATTCGGTTGGTGTCTGAAAATAAACAAAATTAATATTTTATTTGAATGCCAAACCAAAATAAATTGGAGACACTTACGTGAATAATTCGCGGGTATCGTGGGTATCCGTGGGGATCTTTTACTTTCCACAATGAGTTTCCATTCAGCTTAATATTATTGCGCAAAGTTTCCAAATCAGCTAATAAATTCCTAAACATTACTCGAACTTTTTGAAAATTTGGTACATTTGTCACAAAATTAATGCAAATCTGACTTTCAACCTCCCCACTTTTAGTGACCGGTGCAACTACTTCATCAGCATCTATTGGATCGTGAGATGCGACAGCACATTCCACGCTTTCTATTGAAACTACAAACGACGAAGTCGACTGAAAATTGATGCTGCTAAAGATTCGACAATCGAATCGATTTCATTCTGGGGCCTAATTTTTCTTTTTCTGTAAATAAATCGTTATTGATTATACTTCATTGAATAAACACAAAGAACATACTTATCCATTAATTGGGCTAGTATTTTTTAAAGTTTAGAAGTTCTGGTTTAAAAAAACTAATATAACGTTAAAAACATAACCGAATTAATAAAATTCGATATTAAAAATAATAAACAATAAAATTTGTGATTCTCAGTATAATGCGGAACAGCTGATTTTGATGTTAGAAATGCAAATTGTTAAGATCAATAGATTTAAACTTAATTTTAATTTAATATTAACTGTTAAAACGGTAACAAATCAACTATATTATAAGTTACACAAATATTTAGTTTATAATTATTAAAAAATACGTTTTATTTTAATAAAATTACCTTCAGTTTAGGTTTCTCCATTGTAGCCATTTTCATTTATTATTTATGTAACATACATTTTTTGATTGTTTTAGGTTATAGAGGAACTTGTCAAAATTTTCCCCTCACATGTTTTATAGTAGAGTACTTTTTACGTATTTGTCCAAATTAAAGAAACTAAATAAAACAAAACTATTCCCGCCATTTTAAAAATAATATTTATTTTTTTAAATAATTTATATAAAGTAAAATACATCATCGATTATTAAACATTACGACTTTTCACTTAATTTAAATAACTTTTAGGTTATGTTTGTATCGCAGTAAAAAAATTCTCCTACATGTTCTACTATAAAAAAAAAATTGTGTCTCAGTCACTCTCATGTAGATATTTTATTCTTGTCTCTTTTTAATTTTGTACAAAATCTTGTGATTTGGAATGGAATAGCGCTATTATGGGTCATGATTTTCATAATCAAGCTGATATGGAGGATCGACAAGAGACGGAACTACCGCGTATGACATTCACATACGATGCAAATGCCGAAATTGAACAAATGTGAGAGTTGCGAATTTTCCATTGAAGAACTCGATACTCTAAATACAGTGGCGGGTGGTAAACGCACCCAAATCATAATTGATTCTAATACTACCCGTAAATCATCACTTAGACGACGATTATTTTGATAGATTATCACATGCCCAGGGAATGAAGCTAAAAACCAGTGTCGTAATAGCAAATGTGATTGGTAAAGAAAAAGAACTCGATAATAGAGAGGAATTAGGTGGACGTTCCAAACGTAATGGAGAATAACGATGATGTGTGCGACAGCAATACCGATGTCCAAAATGATCATCTGGACGATGATGAAAACCAAGTTCTATATCAACTTGAGTAATTTAATGTCACAAAATAATTTTGGGCCGCAAAAAGTTTGTTTAAAATCCTCTACTCGTGTATTTTATATTTATAATTTTGTTTATTTGTAGATCGGAAGAATTGTCATACTGTATGGTACCAAAGCCAAAATCATAAATATGAAACAGTTAAAGCTGTCGTGTTTTAAAGTCGTAAATGAACTAGCACATGAACAATTGGTCCGCCAGCTGACGGATTTCGTTAAAACGTATCTCAAGGAAATATATCGTCATTTAATGAATAATAACGTGTTATACGATAAGGGTTATCAACATTTTATGAATTGTACAGTACGCTACCATTCCATTTGATCGCTGTGCTAAAAGAGAATTTATCCGTGCCATTTGCATTCTCGGCCATATTGCACCTGAATACAAATATCTATTATTAATACGTATAGTTAGATTAATTTTAATGATTTAGAAAATAAAATATTTCTCATCTGTAAATCCTGTGTTTTTAATATTTCATATACAGCGTAACGTGATATGCACCTAAGTGGAATGTTTGTTTGAAGTCGTTGGAACCATTTGTCTACCCAGTTAAAATACAATGACGATTGTATACTATAGCAATATGACCAGCAACAGAAACGTGTACAATCGGTAAAAGATTAACTTCGAAAACCTAACCAATTAGTCATTGCAATGTGATTACTAGATACGATACTTGTTTGTAGTCAAAGGAACAAGTTTGGCCTAGTTAAAAACAACCACGTCCCAATACAAAGACGATGGCGAACAATGTGGGCAGTTGGTATAATTTTGAATTGAGACATTTTTAACGGAAATGTACAACCGGTAGAAATCGAATTAAAAAATTGGCTAACCCATTAGTCATTGCTCTCAAACTAAAATCAAAACTGCATTTATTCATCACTCAAAATCCACTAAGGCTATTTTTAATTGTTTTAATGAAATACGTTTAGAAATATTTTTCAACCGGTTGTTTCGGGTAACTCACCCCTGAAATTAAACAGTTATACTTAATAAATTTTATTGTGGAGTGCAAGCCATTTATTGTGTTAAAATTATATAGTGATTTAATTGAGTGATATATATAGTGTAGTAATTCAATTATAATTAAATATAGTGATTTGTATTAAGTTTAATTAAAATTAACATGTATTTAGATACAGAATCTGATATTTTAGATCCTATGAACATTATGTTCAGCAGCAGTAGTGATGATGATAATGATAAAGTAGCAATTCAAAAAAAAAACGTAAATATTGGGTAAGACCCTATTATTTGGAAAGAGCTACGACTGGAGCATTTACATCTATGTTTCGAGAGCTAGAACATGATCCACAGCTTTTTTACTGCTATACTAGGATGTCTAGAAACAATTTTGCCGAATTGCTAGCGATGGTAGGGCCTCTTATACAAAAGCAAAATATCGTAAGAGAACCGTTGAGCCCTACTTTAAGATTAGCGGTTACATTAAGGTAATTGTATATTTATAATATGTTTAAATTTTACATGTTAAGATGACCGTTTAGTAAAAGTTCTGACCTAGAATATGTATTTTAATAGGTATCTAGCAACGGGAGAATCGCAAAGCAGCTTAGCCATGGCCTACAAATGCTCCCAAACGAGTGTGCATCGAATCATTACGGAAACCACAAAGAGCATAACGGTTGCTTTAGCCGGTAAAGTTTTTCCGAAACTCACGGTGGAATATTTTAAAGAAATAGCATCCGGATTTGGAGAGTGGTGGAATTTTCCCAATTGCATTGGTGCCATCGACGGGCCATTCAAGTAAGATATTAGCGAATTTTTCTTCTTTGTTCTTGTAAGCATTTATAATAATTACAGACACCATATAATTCCGGTTCCGAGTTTTTCAACTACAAAAAGACATCCTCGATTGTGCTTATGGCCATTTGTGATCATGATTACAACTTCATGATGTGCAATGTTGGTGCTGCCGGTCGCCAGAGTGATGGAGGGGCTTTTCGAGAAAGCAAATTTGGGAAAGATTTTTACGACAAAACACTTCCGTAAGTAATTCATCCGATACTACAAAACAAAAATTTATTTCACTTATTTTAATTTTATTAATTAGAATCCCACCACCAAGAAATGTAACCGAGACCTTCATTGATGTTCCTTACGTGTTTGTTGCAGATGATGCATTTGCGCTTCACGAAAATATGCTTAAACCATATACGACGATAAAATCAATAGAACACCGGATATTTAACTATCGACTGAGCAGAGCCCGCCGAATGATCGAGAACTGTTTCGGAATTCTCTCTGCCAAATGGAGAATTTTTAGAACACCTATAAATGCTGATGTCTGTTTGGTGGAGCAAATTGTGTTAAGTTGTGTCTGCTTGCACAACTGGTTACGAAAAAAAATAATAATTATATATTTTCGGATAGTATTAATCGAGAAACGGGTAATACGATTTTTAATAAATAGTTTAAATGATTTGACCCATAATTGTTAAATTTATATTTAATTTAAAGGATCACAAAACAATCAGCCGAATGCACTACTGCCACTTCAGGCAAGCAATAGAAATTCCACAACGGTGGCAAAATCAACGCTTGATAAATACGCAGTGTATTTTTCTGGAGAGGGTCAAGTGGAGTGGTAGAACTCAAAAATTTAGAGATAAGTATTGTTCCTTAATTTTATTATGAATATACAGTTATTTTTTGCTTGATTTTTTTTTCGTTTCAGGAAACAATTCAGGATTGGATGAATATATAATTATAATTTTTTTTAGATTAATTCTTTAAAGAGGTTTTTATGCCTAATGGGAACTTACTTTACTTTTTTGTATTAATTTTTATAATTTTTTAAAAGTTTCCATACGGCTTTTCCTCGAAAATGATAAAAATAAATATTATTAAAGAAAATTTAAATTGTTTTTTATTACCTTTTGTACACTTGAGGTGCTGTAATGCAAATATATATATATATATTATATATATATATATATATATATATATATATATATATATATATATATATATATATATATATATATATATATATATATATATACATATATATATATATATATATATATATATATATATATATATATATATATATATATATATATATATATATATATATATATATATATATATATAATATATATATATATATAAAAACTTCCATAATATAACTCGGTGGCTGCACAAAACAGTCAATAATCTATAACTCGGTGAAGCATACGACTTACGCAATGATACCATTCATTCAAAAAAAATTTTTTCTTAGCAAAAATTAATTATGAAATAATACAACAATCTTATTTTTTATTAAAAAAAACGTTGCGAGGAAAAGCCATATGGAAGCCTATCAAAATGAACGGAAATTAAGAACAAAGGCTTCCATTAGGCATAAAAACCTTTCTATTTTTTCTATAAATTCATTTTCTTCGGCCATTTCATGCGAACCTGAAACGAAACAAAAAATTTAAAAAATTAGTATTTCATTGTGCAATAAAGGAACGATACATATCTTTTCATATTTCATCTTGTATTTCTACAGTTTCTCATCGTCAATTGTATCCTTAAACGAAACCAAAAATAAATTCCAATCAATCAACCTCTTATGATACTTTTGGACAATCTTAATGCACATCTTGTATCATGTTACAATTATTATGTAATATTTTTTCTTACCCAGCATTAAAGTATGTATGTTTATATATATCACTTCTCGTTTTCATGCAGATGTACAAAATATGGTGAATTAATAATTTAAAAAAACGCGATAAACACTTCTTACCTGTTGGGTAATCGCGATTCGAAGCGCTCTTAAAAAATCTTCCTGAATTTTAAGCCGCGTACATATGTTCAAATGCTTCAAATGGGATTTCATTAACGCACAGAACGAATTCAGTTCTACATCCAAATTATCTTGGGGCATAGCAGCTTTGGCGCAAATTAGCTCGTATTTTTTATATTCGAGATCAAGATATCTCCGTTTAAGGTCCGAATTGTCCTCCTTGCGTCTGTCTAATATAGAAAAATTATTGGAAAATAGGGTCTCCGAATACGATATGATGTAACACTAACATAAAAATTCACACAAAATAATTTTTTTTGGTAATTGTCCAATAATCATAAACTGAATAATATTTAAAACACAAATTTTATAGTACATTCTTCTGATACTATGTACGTATGAAGATGTCAAAATGTTATACATAACATTGAAATTATATTTTATGTATATAAACAGACATATATATATATATATATATATATATGTATATATATATATATATATATATATATATATATACATATATATATATATATATATATATATATATATATATATATATATATATATATATATATATATATATATATATATATATATATATATATATATATATATATATATATATATATATATATATATATATATATATATATATATATATTTAAATTTAAGTAGAAATATAAACTTCAAGACAGATACGAAAAACCTATGTAATGATTACAAAAAAACAATTAGGATTTACAACCAACAGCGGAAAAATATTCAAAATTCAAATAATTAACGATCATATAGCTCCATCTTATCTACTGAATCTAATTCAATTAACCTAAGTTAACAACCATCATTCTACAATAACCCAAATTGTTCATTATACCTAATCTATACCGTAATACTCAACTGGGTTAAATAATTGTATACCTCAATGTGCATATCCACACTAGAGTAACTTGAATCCAGTAACTTCTTCGTTTGGTTCCCCTTTACCTATAAAACCGTTTCGTTTTATTTGTAAAGGGGAAGCAAACGAAGAAATTTCCGGATTCAAGTTACCCTACTGTGGATATGCTTAATCAGATGATTTTGAATGTATGGTTTATGATGCTTGTTGCCCAACGTATTGAATGCAACAGCCATCGAACATAATGTAACACACAGAAATACCAGTCATCTTTCATTTCTTTTGTCTGTTTACTTTATATAGATACATAAAATATAATTTCAATGTTATGTATAACATTTTGGCATCTTCATACGTACATAGTATCAGAAGAATGTACGACAAAATTTGTGTTTTAAATATTATTCAGTTTATGATTATTGGCATGGTACAATTACCAAAAAAATTTATATTGTTGTGAAGTTTTATGTTTTGTACATTAATGGAAAGAAAGCAAAAAGAAGGAATATAGTGCTTTTCAAAAATATATAGGTAATTTTCTTTAGTGTAAGTTACTAAAATTTGTGATACCATTTTTTATATTTAACACTAACTTAAATTTTTTTCTTTGTAATCACATCTTTGCACGCATTTACCCGCAACCACATACATACATAAACCCGCATGCAGGTATCTACATGAATCCGAACCAACATTCACGCATGCCACATAACTTACTTGAAATCGATTTCCGTTTCCGAGGCTGAGGTGCTTGCGCCTTTGGTGGCTCTAAGCCTTTGGTGGCTCTAAGCTTTCTGCCATATCAATTTCCCCTTCCATAGTAATCTGTCCATTACTTATTTCTATGGAGCTAAAAAAACAAAATGTATGGCATGTATGGTATTAACATATATAGAACCTGAGACAATTAAATACAATTCGGATAAGTACCTTCTTGGCATGGTAGTGTCTTTCAAAAAAGACAACATGGTCCTGTATTTATAGGTGGGTTGCGAACCTGCTGACCCACTCGCACACCTTTTCTCATTTCGGATGTGATTCGCCTTGATATTTTCCCAAATTTTTTTAAGTTTAGATACCGCTTCAGGTGATACTGGTATATCTGTAACATATAAATAAATAATAATAAACAATTTATATTAAGAAAATGTAATTACCAGAATCTCTTGCCACCTCTTCCCATAAACGATATTTTAAATTTTTATTTTTAAAATTGGAATCGTGTATGTTCCAAAGTGCTGGTTGCGCTCGAACTGCTTCAATTATTTTTGCTAAAATTAAATAACTTTTAATATTAGGATATTGTATTGAAATATTAAGATGTTGTATTGAAATGTATCATACCGTTGCAGACCTCGATGGGGGGCGTTGCGGCAGCCGCTTCATTGTTGTATGTGAGATCATCTGTTTCATGGAAAAATAATAATAATTTAATAACCTTATTAATATAAAAAGCGACAGTTAATAACATTTTACCTTCATTGTCCGATGTCTGGCAATTAAAATTGGAAAAAAATGTTGTGCAGACTGTTGTAAGTCGCTTTTCGGTTGGACAATGACGTTCTCCAAAACTACAACTGTTTTGTTACCTAAAATATAATAAAATACAGTATTATTAATATTTGATTCGAAGTAGATACATTTTATTGGGAAATAAATTTTTCTGAACGACATGAAAACCGCGCCACTATTTTTACTCAGTACCAAAATTTTACAATAAACAATAATAAAATTTTTGCAATTATTTCACAATAACCGGATAAGTAGCTACGATTGTTTTACAACTATCAAATAATTAAGATTTAAGATTTATTAAGGTTTTTATTAAATTTCAGTGCCGTTAAAATTACAGTAGGAACTGTGGATTTAATGTACTTTTTAAATTTCACTTTTCACAAACTTCAATATCAAATAACTAATAAGTAATAACTAATTAAATTTATTTTAACTAAACTTACCGTATTTTTCCATTTTTTTAAATTTCAATTTAATTATGATTAACCGCAGGAGAATAAAAGTTTTTCTTTACAAAAACTAACCACAAAATAAATCCAAATACAAAAGTTTTTATTCTCCTCTCACGCACTTGACACTATAAAAATTTGTATAAAATAAAATTAAAAAAGGAGTAGGGATTTTTTTTCGTTTGCTAGCTATAAAAAATACTCGAGTTGATATTTTTTCTGAAAAATTTATGGCAGCACAAAAAAAATTTGCTCAGCAAGCTATAATCGGATACGCCCTTCTCCCAAATAGTCGATCTATATTTTTGTCTCGTTTTAGTTTTGCTGAGATAATATTTTGTTCTCATGGAATAGGGCCATTAAGCATACGAAATGTTGTTTTAAATAATTTATATACTAAGAATTATGAATTGATTATTTAAATTCGGGACAAGGAACCGCCGAGACAACCAAATACTAAAGAGAGACCGACGAGGAAAAGAATAAAAGAACACTTTATCCGACAGCCAGCGGGACAAGAATACCAGTAACTCAAATTCGGTTGCTGGGAAAGGCGTAGCCGCAGTTACTCATCGGAGTCGTGTGGAAGATACAAGTAACCACACCTAAATCAACGGGCATTTTCGAGGCAACGGATTCCAGGGTAAATCGTGGATCGGAAATATCGTTAACCCAAATACGGTTCGTTGATGAAGGCGTAGCAACATCCGCGTGGATGCAGCTAGGGACGGTAGCCGCTATTCTTCAGAGTATAATAGCGCTATTCCATTCCAAATCACAAGATTTTGTACAAAATTAAAAAGAGACAAGAATAAAATATCTACATGAGAGTGACTGAGACACAATTTTTATTTTATAGTAGAACATGTAGGGGAATTTTTTTACTGAGATACAAACATAACCTAAAAGTTATTTAAATTAAGTGAATAGTCGTAATGTTTAATAATCGATGATGTATTTTACTTTATATAAATTATTAAAAAAAATAAATATTATTTTTAAAATGGCGGGAATAATTTTGTTTTATTTAGTTTCTTTAATTTGGACAAATACGTAAAAAGTATTCTACTATAAAACATGTGAGGGGAAAATTTTGACAAGTTCCTCTATAACCTAAAACAATCAAAAAATTTATGTTACATAAATAATAAATGAAAATGGATACAATGGAGAAACATAAACTGAAGGTAATTTTATTAAAATAAAACGTATTTTTTAATAATTATAAACTAAATATTTGTGTAACATAATATAGTTGATTTTTTACCGTTTTAACAGTTAATATTAAATTAAAATTAAGTTTAAATCTCTTGATCTTAACAATTTGCATTTCTAACATCAAAATCAGCTGTTCCACATTATACTGAGAATCACAAATTTTATTCTTTATTATTTTTAATATGGAATTTTATTAATTCGGTTACGTTTTTGACGTTAAATTAGTTTTTTTAAACCAGAACTTCTAAACTTTAAAAAATACTAACCCAATTTTAGGATAAGAATGTTCTTTGTGTTTATTCAATGAAATATAATCAATAACGATTTATTTACAGAAAAAGAAAAAATTAGGCCCCAGAATGAAATCGATTCGATTGTCGAATCTTTAGCAGCGTCAATTTTCAGTCGACTTCGTCGTTTGTAGTTTCAATAGAAAGCGTTGAATGTGCTGTCGCATCTCACGATCCAATAGATGCTGATGAAGTAGTTGCACCGGTTACTAAAAGTGGGGAGGTTAAAAGTCAGATTTGCATTAATTTTGTGACAAATGTAACAAATTTTCAGAAAGTTCGAGTAATGATTAGGAATTTATTAGCTGATTTGGAAACATTGCGCAATAATATTAAGCTGAATGGAAACTCATTGTGGAAAGTAAAAGATCCCCACGGATACCCACGATACCCGCGAATTATTCATGTAAGTGTCTCTAATTTATTTTGGTTTGGCATTCAAATAAAATATTAATTTTGTTTATTTTCAGACACCAACCGAATAAGACGAATGATGTGGAACTCGTATGTAACTGTTGAATATAACTCGTTTATATTACGAACTTGCCACTATATGTACAACTCGCGACGTCTTGGCACATGGCAATATTCAGTCGATTTACCATTTTCAACTTTAGATAAGCGCACATTATGGTTTTTATGCTATTGCTTGACGGTTGGGTTTCCAGACAATTTTCACTGTTTAAACTATGAACTCAATGATGTTACAACTGAAATTTCAGCCATGACATATTATTTGTTGCAAACATTTTGTAACATGATTTTATCGAGAGAACAGTCGGACTGGGAATTCATAAGGACTGTAACATTAAAGATATTTGAGGTAGAAAATTAAATTACTTCCTAGTTCCTTCCTATTCCTACTAATTAAATTTTCTTTTATTTTGTTCTTAGATTGGATTCATTAATCAGCCGACCGTGATCTCCTTTATAATATTTCGGATAAATATCCTGAATTGGATACATTGTTAGATACATTTTATGGCGTGTTAAATTATCCTTTGCCGAGATTAAATCATTAGCATCCTATATTTATTTAAATCGCTTCCGCTGCACCGGTGGAAGCCATCATTTATTATTATTATTTAATAAATCTTTTAATCGAAATTAATTTTTTTTTATATTGTTGTGTTTCTGTGCATACTGCATATATGCAGTACAAATTACCACCACACGAATCTATTAAGTTGTTCTCTAAAATCACGGCATAATAAAAAATTGATCTTCTAAAGTCACGTCGTCGTATGTCTGTGCCATAGAAATAGAGTATATAGAATGAATGTAAAGAACTGTCAAGCGTCACAAATTCGGAGGGTAAAAGAGAAAGCATATAAATTAACAGGGCCGTATTTAGAATTTTTTTCGATCGAATGCAGTGAAGTTAGGAAGTTTAAATTAAAAAATTATTTATATTTAATTACATTTTTATTTCTTTAAGTACATTAATTATTTTTATTTAAATATAATATTAATATAATAAAAAATTATAAAATATAAAAAATATAAAATATAAAAAATAATAATTATAAAACCACTACGCTTATTTATTTCACATTCCTTTGAAATGCAATAAAGAAATAAACTTGTTTCTTTTCGTTAATTTATATGACCTTTGGTTACAAAAATAATTCAATCGTATGTCATAATATTTTTCTATGATAGAATGAGCTAACAAATTAACGTGTTCTTGAGAATGACTATATTGATCTTCATCATTGAAAATATTTACACTTATTAGGTTGTGAAGAACGTTATAACTTATTTTTTTTAAACAATTTAGAACTAGATTTTAGTTGCGTTATGTTTTTGTAGTCCACAATAGCCAATTCCCGTTTTAATACAGCTTCTGAATATTTACAAATTTTTAATACTGACGACGAAGGAGTTAACAGACCATCCTTTTTTTAAATTGATTAGCGAGGTATAAGAGTTACATTGTTGTATTAATGTGCAACAGTCCTCACAATTCAATTTTCTAAATTAATATCGGACTATAAATCCTCCTATGTATTCAATAACATTAATTGAAAATTCACTTAGTATAATTGGGTATCCAAGAAAATCTTCATCATACATATTCGATTCGTCTACTTTTGAAATTTCTTGGTCAATAGAAATATCATCTGATGAGGCTTCAACCATTGCTTTTGCAATTCTCCATATTTTGGTAAACTAAAAACAAATGTTTACATTATAATTTCTGTAAAAAATTGTATTCACAGTACATATTCCAAAATAAAAATAAATTATGAAAAGCGAAGCACTTAGCACATGAAATAAAATAAGAAAAATGCGGCACTGGTAAAAAACATATGTTTATTAAAAGATGCTACCCACGTCAATAACCAAAATTGTTTTCTTATTTTTATCTGATTTATAAATTAAATTAAGGATAATTTTACCACAAATCACATTATTTTCAACATAATTTACATTTTATTTTTTTATAAACACTTACCGATGGTACGAAATTCCTTCTTGAAATTTTTTAGGCGTATTTAAACAGTTTTTCACGAGACACTTCATTTTATTAAATGTTTGTAATTTTTATTACTAAAATGATACACTACACACAATCCACTAACTATTTTAATAATATTTTAATTATTTTTTAATTATTTTAATTAATATTTTCACAATTTTTTAAGAGCACAAAATTAAACGCGTAATTTAAAACAAAAACAAAAACTGGTTTGAGGGGGTTGAATCTTTGACATATGAGACCGCCATATGCATTTTTTATATAACCATCCTGCTCTGGCTTGTGACACGTGAAACAGCAAATCTTATATGGGAAAAATTATTACATTCATTCTATAGTATTTAATTCTATGGTCTAAAAAACCATAAAAATTTACAAAAAATAAATTAAAGAGAGAGTGGGGGATTTTTATTTTTGATTTTTATATTTGCTGCCATAAAAAATACTCAGCTTGATATTTTGCAAGAAAAAATTATAGCAACTCAACAAAAACGAAAAAATCGGAAATACTATTCTCACAAATAGAAATGGTTAATTTTCGTCTCTTTTTAATTTTGTACAAAATCTTGCGATTTTAAATGGAATAGCGCTATAAGTCAATTTTTCTTCATTCTTTGAATTTAATTTTCCTTATTTTTGAAAGCTTTGTTGTATCATTTTACTTGTATTTCAACTTTTCATTCATTCATTTTTTCTGATAAACAGTAATTAATTTTCGTTTGGATTAATCTTAATATGATATAATATCGTACTGTTTTGATAATTTTTCAGTTAATCGAATATTTCTTTATTTTCTTCCTTAGAAATTTTGTTCATAGAAAACCGCGAAGCAGTATCAAGGTGTGGTGGAAGCGCTTCTTCGCACGGGTACTTCTTTAAGATAATTTTTTTAATTTTTATATAGCGTGATTTCGTTTTGATGATTACATTGGTCACAAAATATTACATTCCGGATAATAATGGTGCTTAGCCAAAAATTATTTAATCGATAATTAAGTTATGTATCCGATTTTTTTTATTTTCTTACATGTATAATATTTAATTTTAATAATTTTTTATAATAAATGTATGATTTTTGAAATATGTTTCACATTGAATCGACTATTGTAATTCCATTATTTATTATGATATTAAATTATTATGGTTGAGGTGATGGCCAAAATGGAGTAAGGAAAAAGGTGAGTTGATTGAGTAAGCTTCCGTAAATCGTTGATTGAGTAAGCTTCCGTAAATTTTTCGAAATTTTGTTTATTCACACACATCAACAAAACCATTCTGATTATCGCGTCCATTGTGTCCAACTCTGTGAGCTGGCCAATATTTTTTTCAACGTAAATTTTGTTTATTTACACACATCAGCAATAGTTAGTTATTGTTATGTTTTGTTCATAAAAGTTGTAAATTTACATCACACTGATTTTGTTATTACTTAAGATTTATAAGTTGTGCATGGGTGGAATGTCAAATAAAGAAAGACAATTGGTATCGTCAAAATTCTTATTTTTCTCTTAAGTTTTTATTGTTGACTGGTTGGGCTATTAGGCTGAATTCATACTTCTTTGCGCATTCATTCATACAATTTTTTCGACCAATCATCTCTTGTGAAAAAATTTACAAGAAAAAAACGTCATTTTGGAGCAATAACATTGACCTTTGTGAAGATAGCCCAAAATTGTAGCCCCGAAAATAAAAAAAGATGCGTATGACAATACTATTTAATTCTATTTATACTATTACGACATTCCATTATAATTATAGCTCTCTCCTTACACATTATACTATTTATATGTCAAAAACTTAATAAAAATTTTAAGAACACTTTTAAAAAATTTCGAAAAATGTGATAAAAGCTTGCATACGGAATATAAACAGAACTAAACACGTCATTCAAACACGTCATGTACAACATTTTGAGCTCTTAAATAAATTACGTTAAACGAAAAATTTACTGTCAACTACACTAACAACGAATATGATATATAAAAGGGCCGGGGATTATTTGACCATAATTTTGCTTATTTGAATTTAAAATGAGTTCAGATGTCCATTGAAGTCAGGAACTATTTGTTGGCCCAACTAGCGGTGCACATCGTTTGATAGGTGAATGTTTAAGGAGCACGTGCGATTTTTTTTAGAACTTTTCTATGTCTAGGAGTTGTGATATAGTCCATAGAAGTCAGGAAATAATCGTTAGGCCAACTAGCGGTGCACATCGTTTGATAGGAGATTGTTTAAGAAGCTGTACGATTTATTTAAGAAGGTGAGATATAGTCCATAGAAGTCAAGAACAATTCGTTGGCCCAACTAGCGGTGCACATCGTTTGATAGGAGATTGTTTAAGGAGCATGTGCGATTTTTTAAGAATTTTTCTGTATCTAGGAGTTGAGATATAGCCTATAGAAGCCAGGAACTAATCGTTGCCCAACTAGCGGTGCACATCATTTGATAGTAGATTATTTAAGGAGCATGCACGATTTTTTATAATTTTTACTTTTTGTTTTCTATTGTAGTGGGTTTTATTGTGATTGTTTCGTAGATTGGTCTGTCTTCAGTATTCTCGAATTAAATACACAATCATAGGAAATTATTCCATTTAGCGTCAATCTGAGTGACAAACGACTATGATAATTGACACCTACTTATACACAATCAACTTCCCATAACCACTCCATACTTTTTCGTCCGTTGTCTCTGGACGGATAAATTTGAATTTTTAACTCGTCGTCGCGACCTGATTTTTTCAAATCAATAATCTCATCCGCTCAAATCTGATTGTTGTTTTCTTACAAATTTTCCATCTATGAGTCAAAAATTCAAATTTTCCTATGTCTAGGTGTTGAGATATAGTCCATAAAAGTCAAGAACTCTTCGTTGGCCCAACTAGCGGTGCACATCGTTTGATAGGTAACTATGTTTAAGGAACACGTGCGATTTTTTCTCCTAAATATAGGAAAATTGCTCCTTAAACACTCACCTATCAAACGATAGTTCTATGGACTATCTCAACTCCTAGACATAGAAAAATTCTAAAAGAAATCGTACGTGCTCTTTAAACAGTTAGCTAACCCAAGATGTGCACCGCTAGTTCGACCAGCGAATAGCTCCTTAAACAGTCACCTATCAAGCGATGTGCACCGCTAGTTGGGCCAACGAATAGTTCCCGACTTCTATGGGCTATATCTCAACTCCGACATTGAAAAATTCTAAAAAAAAATGCACGTGCTTTGATCCAATATAAAATGAAAATAATTTTATACATAGAAACATGCCACACTTGAATTTTGCGTGGAAAGAGAAGTGCTGCTTGAGTTTGTGTGTGGAAAGTCTAAATCCGCCATTCCGCACTTAGATTCTTTCGACGTGATTATTTCCTCGTTTCCTTCCCCTACACATACAAACCCAACAAATTTTTTGTCTTTGGTAATATGTCTTGCCAGTTAACTGTTGTTAGTTTGTTGGTGAAGAAGAAGGAGGTGAGTAAAGAATCACGACGAAAGAGTCAAAATGTGGAATGGCGGCATAGTTATTTATATTTTGATTATAAAATAATCTAAATTGTTTTGCTTGTGAAATTTCATTCATTAGCCAATTTCACCTACATCGATACTCGTTTTAGTAAACTTATCTCAAAATTTTTGTTATCCGGTTTCTATGGGTAGGAATAAAACGGCAAAATAAAATAAACCTCGCATATGTTTGTGTAATGTTGAAGTATTTAAAAAATGAGATGCGATTTTTATCGTTATAAATAATTCATTGTATGTACATTCAAACAGCGCCACAATATTTTTATTCCTTTGCACGACCTTCTTCCGCCGTTTCACACTTTCTTTCCTCGTTTCCTTTCTCTTCATCTACAAACTGTTGTTAGTTTGTGGATGAAGGGTAAGCAAACGAGGAAAGAATCACGATGAAAGAATCAAAGTGTGGAATGGTGGATTAGGCGTATTGCATTGGTCATGGATTCACAAATTTACAAAAAGTAAATGGATTTACTAAAACCCAATCCAATTTTTAGTACTAAAGATTTGTATTAAACGTGATATTTCAAACTACAAAATCGACATAAATATTATTGTATATAAATATACATAGGAAAAAGCATTTTTACTTACAAGGTTAGGTTTCAGTGGTTGCTATCACACACTTAGGCCAGTTTTGGCCCATTGTGATGCCACAGGATCCGAAATCATAAACTCTCTTTAAACCCATCTAGTGCTATTCACATAGCGTAAGAGATCTCGCATTACAGCTTTCGATATCAGAGGCCAACCATAGTGTATTTGCCCAAGTGATCATGTCTTCTGTCAGCAAGTGCAGGACATGAGCATAGTGTAAGTGAACAAGAGCCTCCTCCTCGTCCTTGCAGCTTCTGCAGAAGTTATTTGCATCCAGACCCAGCCTTCTCGCATACTTTCAAACTTTGAAGCCAAAAATTAAATCCGAAAATGGCTGTTGATTTTGAAAATTATAAATCTAAAACTAAATCCTAATTCACTTTTACCAATGCATTACGCTTATTAGGTTCTTATATTTTTCTATGAACCACCAGGCTGTAAAAGTCTTGTTGAAAAATATATATTTATTTGTGAATCGATCTTCTCAAGAACTATTAGTACGTATTTGAAGTCATTAGACATCATTAGACTAATAAACAATAGGTGTATCAAAGCCATGTAGACATCACTAAAAAATAGTAGGGTTCACTTCACATATATTATGGGCTGGATGCAAAACATTTCACTAAATGTAGATCTCAATGTTTGGTGTGGCAAACATTTTCTGTTTACTTTTGAGTAGAATTTTTTTGGTTTGAACCTGTACCTTAATTAACAATTTATTTCGTTCTATTCTCATTTGTTTTTATCTTCAAGGCATGAAGTTTTATAGATTAAGGTATGTGACATTTACTTAATTATTAAAATAAATTATATTAGGCATAAACCCAAAATAACATGAAGATATTGCATCTAGCTCAAATAGAATTTAACAACTGAGGTAAAACAGGAATAGAATTAGATTAAAAATCGGTTGTAAAAAGATCCCATGTTATTCGCTGACCCCCTCCTACATCCTCGTAGTCTCATTTACTGAGAGCAGTACTGGCACAGTCAGCACCCATGCGTCCGTGAGTTATTGAAGCCGTTAGCCTTTTTTGTTTCAGATGACGTACTAATAGCATTAAAAATAGCCCACGAGATGAAGAATGAACCATTTCAAAGATATAACAACGGATCAATTAAACAGCTTTTTATACGCACATTAACCGATTTCGCGCTTTATGACCGTAACAAATATATTAATTAGTTCTATTAATAGGCATTTTATAACGTACAAGGTATTTGAAACTACTCGTTATTCACAAAAAAATCGAATGATTCTTCAAACTGTTGGCCATTTTGTTGGTTTTGCGGGCGTGGAACACCTCCCATTTGTCCAATGTTCTGTTGCTGCATACCCATAACTTGCCGATATTGTTGGGTATTTTGAGGTTGTTGTTGCTGCTGCTGCAGTAAATGCCTCAATCCAGGATTGCTTGCACCAGGTACACCAGGACGAATCATTCGCTGTTGATTTAGTTGATTAGCCTGTGGATTATTACTCATGTTATTCCGTTGTTGTTGCTGCTGTTGCATCATAAGCAATTTGTATTGATCTTGTTGGTTTTGTTGTTGTTGAACTGATTGCATTGTGTCTTGCATTTGTAATGGAATTTGGCCGTACGCATCATATACCTGATCTAACGGTTGTTTCAAATGGGACATTTTATCCATATTAGTTTGTTGACGTTGATCGAATTCAAAGCGTTGCTGTTGTTGCATCTGAGATGGCGATGGACCTCGCATATTTTGCATTTGATTTTGGTTTCCCATAGTTTGCTGTTGCTGTAGAGCCGGCAGATTTACTAAACTCATTCGTGAACCAGCTTGTTGTATTTGTTGCGCACTCTGCATCTGAGCGGATGAATCTTGCACCATTTGCATCATCTGTAAGAATGTAATTAAACATATGCGAACAAAGAGCACCGCATTACTCACCTGTGGATTTTGGGCTTGTGATGAATTAGGCAGGGCTCCACCACTCTGTTGTTGAATAGATTGTTGTCCTGACTGGACAGATGGTTGCTGAGGACCTTGGACAAGACGACTAGCACCTTGCTTCTGTGCAATTACTTTACGTAATCGATCAACAAATCCAGTTTGATTATTCGGAATGAATCCAAGGAATGCTTTCTTTTCATTGGTGAACAAAAGGATTAAAATTTTGATTTCACACTGATTCGGCGGCGTATTAAAATGGACGCAACCAGCCTAGAAAATATCAAATCATAATATAATTTTATATTCGCAATAGACATTTTCTTACAAATCCACTAAATAACACTTTACTCAAAGCATCAAGAGAATCGCAGGCACTCGGGTGAAATACGACAGTTTTTGCATCTTTTATGTACTGTTCACCAATACTCCCGATTAATTGTTTCGGCATTAGTTGCATAATTAACCGTGATGGCCAATTATCCGCTTTAATATCTAGTTCACCGTCTTTTAAACTGGACGTGACATAGCAAGGCACATGTCGCGTCACTTTGGATTGGTCGTTTTTCATTTTCTCCGTCCATTCAATGATGCCGGTCCAAATTTTTTTACGCGAAGCCGGCGGTTGTGGTTGAACCATTTGAACTTGTCTATTTTGTTGACCAGTTTGTTGTTGAGTTTGGTTTTGCTGGAGTTGCTGTGGTTGTACAATCTGTTGTGTGTTCATGTGATTTAACATAACTGACCCTAAGTTTGCTTGCTGTTGTTGCATTCCAGGATTTATAAGATTTTGGTTTTGTTGTTGTAGTTGTTGATTTTGAAGCATTTGTTGTTGAGATAACATTCTAATTATTTGTTGTTGGTTCATATTTTGCATCTGAGAATTATTCAGATTAGTCATTGGATGGGGCGGAGTTGTTAATTGGGATATTAACGCGGAATTCTGTTGAATAATGGGTTGTCCCTGTTGTTGTTGAAGTTGACTTGGTACAAATTGGCGTTGTTGCTGCTGTACTTGCTGTTGCTGTAGTAACCAAGTACGGTGGCCACGGGGCTGTGTTTGTTGCATTTGTGAATTTATATAGCCCATGGAACTAATCATTTGATTTTGTTGCATTATTCCGCTAGGCGTTTGTTGAATTTGTGGACTAGATTGATTCACAAACTGAGATTGCATACCACCTGGCTGCTGATTTGGATCTATACCTCCTGAGGACATTGGCCGGGATGCAATGGCCATCGCAACACTCAACTGAGGCGTTTCTTTATTTCCAATTGACATAAAATTTGATCCCAATTGTGTTGTTTGACCATTACCTTGCATAGAAGGAGTTGTTGTGCGTTCTTCTAAACTGTATCCATTCAACAGTACCAAATGTCTAGGATCTTTACAGTAATTTTTTGTTGTCGATTGATTTAAATCTCCGCCAGCTTTTTCAAAGATTTTGAAAAGGATGGGAATTTTTCGCGGTGAAAGAATCGACAAGTGGATATTTTTATCCTGGAAAATAGTTGCCAATTGTTCGACATTTTTATTTTCATACAAGTAGCAATCCATGACTGGCATAGAGTACGGCGGACTGTTACAAATCAGTATACAGTGCTTATGAATAGAACAATTTTTCTCTCGCTTTACATCAAAGTCATCAAAACATATTAAAGCTGTTGCCATACCTTCCGCCAAATTAGCGTTTGATTCGCTTCGCCCACCTGTCAATTCCAGTCTTTCAATTGTGTTTAAAACCTTTTGTGGTGACGAGAAAGGTCCATGAGTTAAACAGCTCACACCTAACCCTACTTGTGCTGTTCGGTAAAGAATAATACCGTACATTGTGCTTGTCCGGTCATTTAAATAAAAATCTCGATCATCTATAACACCATGGGAGAAATACTCTAGCGTTGGTATGACATAGTTTTGTTTTAAATCATTTATATAGGCACCATTAATGGATGTGCCCTCAATCACAAAAACAACATCAGCGATTTGATCCATTTTTGAGGTTGCTACCATTTTATTCTAAACAAATATTTATATGAAATATTAACGTTTTCACAACACAGACATTAGTTTCAATAATTATTTATCACAAATAATGTAAACTAAATCTAAAAATTTATAGAAATCTACAAGAAAAAACAACGTATTTTATTTTACACAAGGGGAAGCACGAAGATTCTGACGTTTAAAATGTCAGTGTTAGTGTTTAGTTAAGAGAAAGTAATATGTAGTTATTCCGCTTTAGATCAAATGGGCGTTAATGTATTATTAAACGTACAATAAAAATAACAATCTTGTGTTTGTTGTCAACTTGTCAAGTATAATTCATTTGTGTAGTTTACTAGTTAGTTTGGCTGCTTAGCGAACGAAGTTTCCGGCAATAAGATTTATAATGGAAGAAGCTTTGTCGAAATCTGTTTTGTCTAATAGTGACATTTTAGTGAAAGATGAGTACTGTGTAAATGGAACTTCCTATGGATTTTTAAACCTGCTGGAAGAAGGTAATACGGTTAAAGAGGAAGTAGAACTAATGATTGAAGATACGGCTCAAAGTGAACAAGAACACAACGGGGCGGCCGTTATGGGTAATTCAGAATCGCTTCAATATTATCCATCAACATCTCAGCAGAATTTGGAGGTAGGTAATAAATAATTGTTTAGTTTTTTTAGGTATGTATGTACATAGTTAAAAAAGTGTATTTAATTTGCTCTAATTAACCCTTTCGAATTTAGGTAGGTAGTTTTTATTGGTTTATATATTGTAAAATATGCTTTGGTAAAAATTCTTATTTGTAACGAGCTCGACTCAATGTTCAGGATCATGGCGAAAACATATAAAAACTTGCTAGTGCAATAATTGAGCAAACCCAACATTCTAACATGGGGAATTGTTAGATGTGCATTTTATGAACTAGTGAATAGCACTTTATCTGGCCCGTGCGAGCTAGTACAACAATGTTACTTCGCTTTGATTAATGCATTCAACCCTGTTCATATTTATTTATTTATATTGATATAAGTACAAATTTGACTTGAAAAATATTAATGTAAAAATAGATACAATATAAAATAAATCCAATTTGGATTTAAAAATGAAAAATATAAAAGTAAAGGAACAGTTATAAAATCACTGGGGAGGCATAAAATTGCCTTAATCTACTGTTAAAATTATCTTTAGTTAAACAAAAATCAAACAAATAGGCCTAGTAGGAGATTACCAACAAATGTACTTTTTAGCAATTCACGCCTATTTTCTAGCGTTGTCAAGTTGTATGTCTTACATCCAGTTAAATATGGTGGTTCTCACTGTATGTTTGTACATAACTTTAAATTGTATGATCGTACAATTCGTGTCAACTCACTTGCGGGACACTGTAAAATCGGCATGTAAAATTTAACGTTGTTCATCTATTGAGAACTATTATAGGTCATAAAGACCTGTGACACTATTCCGGCTTTCTCTGGAAATTAGGAAGAATAATTTCAAAGCATTTTTGTCTCTATATTTTTCTGGCCTACTGTGAAATCAGTTTGTTTTAAATTTTTTCAAAACAAATTTAATTTCCCTATAAAAATTGTATGAACCAATGGAGGAGTATTGAACTGAATTACAGATTTTAATTAGCTAGTAACTGTTTCTGAAGCAACTGAGTTAAATTGATTGTTCGATGTGCAGCTCTTCACTTCAGCTAAAAACTAAGCAACTGAATTACCTCAGCTCAGAAACTGAACTATTTGGTTCGTGCAACTTGTTCTGATAGGTAGTTTGTTTTAATTTTCGGCATTTATTATTTTTATATCAATTTTTATGAAGTGAAGAATAGCAATCTCCATTTCATTAATTTAGTTACATGAAGAGTAACTCAATCATCGTAATTGAATTCTTGCGCTCTTCAGTTGAAGCGAATGTACCTTATGTTTCGAAAACATTTAACCAAAATTTTATGGAGTTTACACCACAGTTACTTTAATGCTAAGTTTGTACCTATATGTACTATTTTTTACTTATAACACTTTCGAAACAAAGTTAACTGGGGAATGATTAAATTCTTTATCAAAATTGTATGGAACAAAGCAACACGGAGAGATTGAAAATATTGACATCAGAACACTCAACGAAACTCTCCAACTCAACTTCCCAAACCACTTTTGTAATTCAGTTTTTTCGCTCGATGGAAAAATCATGCTGCTTTGGTGAAAATTTTAAAATTTACATAAAGGAATAATATTTTTACTTCTAAAAAATGAAAACAGAAGAAGCAATTTAAGGAACGTCAGCATAAGTTACAAACTTAATAAAAGCACTAAGTGTGCACATTACATCATTATGTACCTATAAAAGTTACCGGAAAATTTACAACGTTACTGCCAAAAAAACAATATTTCGTCAAGTATCCGCACAAAATCGACAGCTAGTAGGCGCCTTATGCTCCTAAATTGGAGATAAAGCAAAAAATCGGGCGAAATTATTGAAATAGATATTGTTCAAGTATATTCTAGTAGGATCTGGTAATTTTTGTCAGCAAGTTACTCTAATGTTATTCGGATCTATTTACGAAAACGCATAAATTATACCACTTCAGGCTAGAAGTGGTGTAAACCCATAATATAATATCTTTAATATTTTCAAAATTATAAATCTTAAAACATATAAATTAACATTAAACATATAAATTGTAAACATTTACATGAAAAAAGGAAATAAATAAAACACATGTAGTTAAAAAGCGTTTATAACAACCAACTATTATCCACAAATTATGTACCTAAACATATTATTTTATGTATTTAAAAGACGTCAAAAACGCAAAACAAAACACGTACATGAATACTAAGATATTTGGGTAAATTCTCCTTAGAATTATAAAAAAACGTACAAAATACGTACAAAATCTCCTTTTCATTGGTTAAAACCATTTATTAGCAAATGAATCATTTAAAACAAAATCCTCGAATGTAATTTCCCTGTAATTGTTAAATAACTTTGGTCTAATTTTAACAGCGAGTGGGCTGTTATATCTAGGAAAGCCAACTTTATTTGTTAGAAAGTTTATTGTACCGGATGAGTCATGGTTAAGGTAGCCTAAAATACAACGCCCTTATCATCAAAATTGCACTAGTATGACGTAATTTATTAGCCCTATGAGTTAAGTTTATTGTTTATTATGTTTGTTATATTATGTGAGTCACTTTATTTTACTCTCTAAGGTACGTATCTCATTGTTTTATATATCTCTAGTATAATGTAGTTTAGGTAGTTTTCGTGATTTAAGGTTTCTACTCGAATATAGAATTTTTGTATCCAAGCATATGGTTCGATACGCCTCTTCCAATGTTTGCTATTGTCAACTATAAGTGGATCTGACGGCAATAAAAGATGTCACATTTAAAACTTTTACAGTCTTCAATATAAATAGATGAATAAATGTTTACTTTACTTAGTTAATACTTAACAGTAAACGACGTAGTAGTGCTCTTGTAAATTTTTAAGTGAGATATTTCTTGTAAAGTAAAAGATGGTAAATCCACAGTGTTGTAATCCATTTGAATTGGATCATTGAATCATACAAATATAAAACAACAATCTAGAGCCGTTAGCGAAGCATTAGCAGAAAAAGCCAAAAAGTATCTTAAAACGCGATTTATCCACATAGATAATTTGTGGAAAATGCAGCATAAAATTATACAAATTAAACGATGTGCCAATTATACCAAACCCAGCTTCCGAATTTGCAAGTCAACTTCCATCATCATCTGGGTCTTCTTCAAATCAATCGGGGCCGATATCACTGCCACCAACGGAAATGTTCCGAGAAGGTTATATGGAAGAGTTCTCTGAAATATCAATACGATTGGGTGGATCACCAGCAAATAAACACAGGCTCATTGAGCCAGGTTATAACAAAAAACAACTAGAAAAAGTAGTAAAACTCACTTGTGAAAATGTGCTACGCATACCGGTTCCAAAAATATCACCAATAAGTGAGCCAGATGACGAACATGAGCTCATGAACAATATTATGGAAGCATACAACCATAGCAAGGGACATCATATGCAAAACGAATGTTCCTCCTAACTTTGTTATCAGAGAATTGGTCAGTGGCTAAAATTATGGATACATTTAATACTCCGAAATATATGGCAGAAATGTTGAAAAATCTCATCAAAGACCATGGACATGGTAGCTTCCCAGGACCTACAAAAACTAGATCTGGAGTCTCTCCTGAAACAATTACATTAATAGAGGAATTCTACAGAAGTATGAACATCAGTCGTCAGCTTCCTGGAACCCACGACTTTGTTAGTGTTCCTGATCTTGATGGATCGCATTAAAAAACAGAAAATGCTTTTATGCAACTTCTCCGAGGCATACCAACATTTTTTGGAACAAAATCCAAATCAAAATATTGGATTTTCTAAATTTGTTGAGCTTCGCCCAAAAGAATGCATATTAGCTGGAAAACCAGGAACACATAATGTTTGTGTGTGCATAATTCATCAGAATTACAATTTATTATGTCCGGTTATATCAAAAATTTAAAATTGCGATCCTACCATTATGAATGAAAAACAATTATTAAAGAACATATCCTGTGAAAATTTGACGTGGGATTGTTGTGAAGGAAAGATTATTAGTTATTTTATGCAATTCGAAAATATTTAAAATTAGTCTAAATGGACGTTACTTTTATCTTTGTTTACAGGTAAATGTGAAGAATGTAACAGTCTGGTGTATACATTAATACAACAACTGAAAAATGCTGCAAAATTTGGAGTAATAGATGAAGTGACATACAATAATTGGATTTCCGTTCAAAATATATAAAAGCTGCTAAAGATCACTTCTTCAGTTGACGAAATTGCCGATATTTTATCAGAATCTTCAAAATTCGGCCTAGCAGCACTTCGCAAACATGATTACATAACCAAAGAACAGTCAGGATATCTAAAGTCAGTAAAAAAAATTTACAAGAAGGAGAATATGTATTGATTTTGGATTTTTCGGAAAATTTGAAATTTGTCACTCAGCAGCACATTATTTTACACCGCAAGCAACATTATTTCCGATCGTAGCCTACTATAAATCAGCAACAGGTTCAATAAGCATGCTCTCCTACGCAGTAATTTCAGAAGAAGATACGCATGATACTGTAGCAGTGTACACTTTTCAAACGAAATTTATAAAATTTGTACAAGAAAATGGGGCTTAATATCCAAATCCGACGAAATTATATTATTTTTCTGATGGAGCTGTATTAACCGCTAGATTAGCATCATTGAGAAATGTTGACGACAGTCTTTTCAATAAAGAAGAATTTCAATTTAAGAATTTTTTAAATGGTGTAAATTTAGAAGTAACATCAAGTCCGTGCACTTTGACTATGTATCTAAATTAGAATACACATCAACTAAAAAGTTACTAAATAAGAGATTTCGAAATATTATCACAGTTAAGAATACTAGACAAATTTTTCAGGTAACGCCAAATGCCGATTTAAACTTTATTAATACTAAAATGTTTTCCAATTCAATAGTTGTAAATAAAATTTGTTTATGAGGAAAAATTCTTTCTGTATTATTTAAATGTGTTTCTTAATTTGTGCTTGTTGACTCATTTCAAGTATTGTATTATTGTGTTTTAAAATCAAAAAATTAGTGCAGGACCGAGAAATTGTCTTTTCTTCTAACTTTAAACAGACTTGTAATGTATAATAAAACTGAACAAAACAATAACGTTTTAATTTTTAAAATCCTCTGATGCTCAAATTATGTAACATAAAGTTTTGCTTTTAGACTTATTTGATGCTCTACTTAATTGTGATCAAAGTTATTCCTAGGAATAGGATATATGTCGCCCTTTTCCCTAAATTTGATTCACATTTATAACGAAAAAAATGAAAATTTTGTAAATTTTTAACTTTAAAGTCATGTAACAGCCAAACTAGATGTAGTGCAAATATGATTTATAGCTTGTTTAAAAGGCAGAACCTCTACCTTGTATAAATAGTATTAAGATTTTGATAGCTGCGCCCTCTAGCAGTAAAAAGTCGTGCGCATCTTACCATAACTTCGAAAATAACGGTACTTTGAATTTTTATTTATTTATTAACCATAAATATTCACCTTTCTAACGTAGTAAAAACGAAAACAATATCGTTTACAGAACGGAAAATACAACATTTTATATATAGACACGATATTCAACGTGCGAAAGCTGTTCAAACTGACATATCGAATAACGGGAATTTGAGTGTCAAAATAAAAAATAAAAATACACGTGTCTTCTTTTTTTATCAGAGCAACAATAAAAAATAATAAAAATTTAAATTTAAGGTCATTTTGGGCGGTTCCCTGAAATACAGGGTGGCTGAAACAAAACGCCACAGAATTTTTATTTTTTCATGATTTTTATTGAATCAAAGTAAAAAATGTTCACAAATATTTAAATTTTCGAATTGCATTGGCAGTTTTCGATTTGGCCACCCTTAGCCGCGATTATGGCCTTCAAACGGCCGACAAAGCTATTGCATGCAGCACGAAAGTGGCTGTGCGGTATTTTGACCCATTCCCGGCGAAGCGCTTGCTTGAGATGATCGACACTTTGGTATTTTTTTGTTCCAACCTTGCTCTTCAAAATACCCTAAACCGAGAAATTTAGCGGATTTGCATCTGGTGAATTTGGTGGCCATTGGGCAGTGGAAATGAACCACGGAACGTTGTTTCTGAGCCAATCTTGGTTGACGCACGCTTTATGACTCGGCGCCGAGTCCTGTTGAAATGGCCAGGCTCTGCGGCCGAAATGTTTTTGTGCCCAAAGCTTCAACGCTCCCTCCAACACATGATCCCTATAAATTTGAGCATTCATCTTGATGCCATGGTCCAAAAAAACGAGCGGTGAACGGCTTTCGGCCGTTACGGTGGCCCAAACCATCACCATCGGCGGCGCTTGGGTTCGAGTGGCAATCCGTTGGTTCAAATATTCAGTAGAACGGCCGGCAAGTAAATCCGGTCGTTTTGCTTGTTCACGCAATTGTATTGCTCAATAACGAACGGTGACTCATCGGAGAAAACCAAATTCGGCAAATCGCCACTTTCGTGCAAGCGTAACAACTCCTTTGTTCTTTCCACTCTAACTTTTTTTGAGCATCGATGATACCATGCGTTTTATGGAATTTCAAGGCCTTTAGTCCAAGATGATCTTTCAATATGTGCTGCATCCGTTCGAGCGAAATGTTCGCCTCATGAGCCATTTTTCTGCCGCTACGGCGCGGATTCCGATCCAATTTGGCCTGCACCTTCCGAATGATATCCGGCGATGTTGCAGTGCGTTTAGGTCCCCATACGGTCGGTCCAATTTTTGAGCACATTTTCGATGGTATGCGGTATTATGTCTTCAATGGCAATGCGAATATTGTTCTTGAGAGCGTCAATCGCTGCTGGTTTATCGGCGTAAGACTTATCTTTGACGGCACCCCAAAGATAATAGTCCAACGGCGTCAAATCACAGCTCCGAGGCGGCCAAATTACATCAGCGTTTTGGCTCGATCTTCGAAGACAGTGCGCAAAAGATCAATTGAAACGTGTGCTGTGGCACGGAGCGCCGTCTTGTTGAAACCAAATGTTGCCTATGTCCTCCTCTTCAAGTGCCGGGAACAAACAATCGTTTATCATGGCGTGGTAGCGTTCACCATTGACAATGACGGCTCCTTGCACATTTTCAAAGAAAAATGGCCCTATGATGCCACCGGACCAAAACCCGCACCAAACAGTCACTCGTTGAGGATGCATCGGGTTCTTTACGATCACGTGCGGGCTCTCCGTGCCCCAAATGCGACAATTCTGTTTGTTTACATAGCGGCCAAGATGGAAATGCGCCTCATCTGAAAAGATGATTTTTTTGCCAAAATTTTCGAATTAATCTTTCAATATTTCCCAGCGTTGTTCAAGCGAAAATACAACCATTTTCGTTCAGCGGAAGGATAAAACTAACTTTCTGTCAAATCAGGAGTGCAATAACCCTTACCATACTAAAAAAAAACGCTAGTTAAAAAAAAATTATTTGGCCCACCCTGTACATAATATTTTGATTGATACAATTCTATACATACTATATGAACACATTGGATATTTTACATGCAGACATAAAATCACATAACACAAGTCCATAACACATATCCCTACACGAAGCTTAACACATCACATCACACACACACATACACACGCACACATCACATCACACATACACATACACACGCGCACAACACACCACACACATACACACGGACACATCACATCCCACACACGTACACACGCACACATCACATCACACATATACATACACACGCACACTTCACATCACACACAGACATGCACACACACATGCATGCACACACACATGCATGCACACACACACATGCATGCACACACACACATACATACACACAGGCACATACATACACACACACATCCACGCGCGCGCACCCACATACACACATATACACATACATACACTCACACCCACAATACACATCCACCCCACAGAAACACAACCATCCTAATAATTATATATGTATATTCACTCGTGTGTAAGGCACATATTTACATAACCTAAAAACCTGCATCCCATATTACATTAATATTTATGCAACACTCTCTTCTCCATTTCTTTTCAGAATTTTTTTATTTTCATTATGACAATCGTTTATTACTTAATTCTCTCACTCGCATTTGCTCTCGTAATCACTCTTGCGTTTTATGAACAAATTTCACTGTTATTTTCCTGGAATAATGCCAAAAGGGTTGTACGCAGTTTTTTTGATCAAATCGATTGAATTAGATAAGTTAACACTATCACCTACTCACCGTTAACATACTAAAATATTAAGAAATCATGTTTCTCAATCGGTTCATGTCTCACTTTCACTTTACAACTATACGGATTTTTAATTTACTTTAATTGAGAAATTACTATTCGAATGGAAATCAAACAGAACATCGACACAGAACTCCAACATAAACTTATAAATTACATTTTTATATTTTCATTAATTATGTAACAATTCAGTTGAATTGATTTCACAAGCTGTAGAATTTGGGTTGATCTCCCCGGCATAAAACAATTATATTTTTTAATAAGCTAACCGTAATTCATATTTCTTTTACTCGTATAGAATATTTTGGATAGCGGAAAGGTGTTTTGCGCGGGAAACAAGAGCATAAAAATATTTGTTCACATTTTTTTTGTAGAAGGTCAGTTTTTTGGTTTTTTGAAAAACCAAGGCATTAAGTGTCGAGAATTGCAATAAAGTGGTTGTTCGTTTTAAATATTGAAATTCAATAAATTATAAATAGAAAAAAACCAAAAGAATTGAAAATGGATAATTAAAGTAAATATTGCCCGGTTTAGGCAAAATTTAATTAAAATTAATATATGGTGTAGTTTTTCGTGAAATTAATAAGTTAAAAGGTTAACGAAAACATTATATATAAGAACCTATGTGACAAAATACCTTGCTGTGAATAATCGAACGGGATAACAAATTATGTATCCGCGATTAATATAATAATTAGTAATAAATTGTAGAAGCTACAAACACAAATTGAAAGTGCATCTAAAAAAAAAACCGATAAATGAACTATGTATTTAACCAAACGAATATTTTGTAAATAAATTTATTGGTAACATAAAATCGTTTGTGGTGTTGATTACTTACCAAAACACCCTTGTATTTCCTCGCTTGGTCAAGTGGAACTTTTTAAACGACCCTCGTTTATCCGTCGTTGCTTTACAATTTGGACCAATAAATTTTGTGGTGTAACGAATCTTGGTGTAAAACAAAAGCATATTGATAACGTTGAAGCTGTACTGAATCGTGATCTGGTGGATATATTGGTTCGGAAGTACCAGGAGGAGCCGCATTTATCCGCATGCTGTTTTTGGGCGTGGTACCGTACGCTGCTGATGAACATTCAGACAAGAGGTGTCAACAAAAAGAAACGTGGAACATACGGTAATTGATTTTTTTTGTAATAATTGTTAAACTGATGTTTTTGTTTGTGGTTGTTGGACTTATAAGAAAACGTATTCATATAGCAGTCCATTAGTCATTAATTGATATGATAATATTATTTTGTTTATTTCTTTTATTATCATTTTACGATTTATATGCGGTCATAATATTTTTCGAGATAATTGATTTTGGTAAAGGGGTTTTCAAGCATAGATATTTATATTTTGTTAATTAAATTTTGTATTTAACTCTAACTTGGATTTGCGTTAAACACCATGTACTAATTTTCATATAATTGGGAGTGAAGTTCTGAAGGGTGATGATGACAGGCGCTTCTAAAATTTAATTGCACAGCTAAAGATGTCGTGTAATGTGTCTGAATTTTAAGAATCCCCCCGTTTGTCCTGAGTCAGTAGCCGGAAAAGCTGTGCTCAGACACGTTACTCGATGATTTTGTATTCGATCGATTAGTCGGTCGTTACAAATGGCGCCCAACTATTAAGGCTTTCAATTTCATTATGATAACCTTCCGTTATTTTAATTTCTTAGCATCGGTTATTTTTTTTATTTTCAACTTAAAACAAAATTAACGTAGCTACATTTTCCGTTTATACTTTTTGTAACCGTTGGCTAATAGATTACAGGATAATAATATTCACACATGATCGCGTTGATATTCGACTTTTTGGTCTTTGATTTACGACGTCAGAAATAATCATGGTTGGATATACGTTTATGATTTACATTTACACGCGCGCATATTTTCCTTAGAGTTTTTTGATTAATGCGTTTGTTCACGTGCAGATGTAAATTTTTCTTGGTTGGTAACTTCTGATCAAAGTGCGGTTACTTGTATTTCGCGTAATTATTCCTCTTTTCGAGTTATTTAGGTTAGCTAAATATGATTTTTTATGTTAGGTGTTAAGTAACCGAAATTTGATTTTGATCAGTTAACGTTTGGGTTCATACGCTTTTGAGTGTCTGAGCTTGTAATATTTTTTGCATGTTATCAATAGTTCGTTACATTTAATTGTCAATAGTTATATTTTTTTTTTTTTGAAGCCCTGTTTATCATTTCCTGACTGTGATCTTCACTCCTTTTACGTATTATAACATTAAAGTTACCATTTTTTTTTATTGCGAATTCTCGAACTTAGTATATTTCATAATTTTTTTTTGTGCTTATGTATGCAAATTAATCATACGTAATCTACTATTTTTGTGCTCTGTTTTTTTTTCGTTTCAAGTTACTTTATCTCTTATTATTTTGCTTACATATTTGATAATTTTTAAGTTTATATTTTTTACCATTTTGAATTACATAGCTATTGTTGAATTTTACGTTTAGCTTATTCTATACAATTCCTTTTTAATTTTCATAACCAATAAATATGTCTATGAATTTGGATCATTTAACCCATGACGAATTTCTGATTGAATGTGAAATTCGCAACTTTCATGGAACGGCCTTGGAGATTTATGCCCAACTGAAAGAACAGTTAATTTCGGAACGACAAGCCCCCGTTCTAATCCCTACCCGCGCACATGAGTTGGCCCGTAAAAATCCGAAACGGGAAATTGTGAAATGCAAAGCGAAATTACAAAGTCTCAAAAGCGCGATTCAAGAACTTGAAAATGTGACTAATAAAGGCGAACATGATACAATTTTGACTCGATTACTCCATGTAAAGGGTAGAGTACTCAGAATATCTCGTTCGCGAGCCATAAAAACCGAAATTTCGGAATTAAAATATATTATTCTTTCATTAAAAGGATGTTTGCAGAAGTGGTACATGGACGATTTTGACGAGGCTGATGGTGAAACGTCGTTTAACAAAACCTTAGAGGTTATTAACATCCAAGGACCTCCGGAAGAAGAACTTGATTCGGAATCCGATTTAACCGATGTTGATACTAAGAATAAACCAGTAGTGATCGTGCCAGTTGACACGTCAGCTCAAGTTATAGTACCTAAACAAATTTCATCCCAAGCGACCACATCCATGCAATCTACGGTCGCAAACCTTAATAAGGCCTCGTCCTCAAAAGATTACAGCACCAGCGCCCCTATTGCAGACTTCACACCGGTGGTACAAAAGAGTATTCCTAGTATGGAACCCGACCAATTAGATGCGCTACTCAAAATTATAAACGAGCGTTTTGTAAAATATGGTAGTCCTTTCACGGAGGAGCGCGTACCCAAGTCAATTCAGGAGACGCTAACGGTTGATAACAAAGTACCCGAACCTCCATACAGCCATATGGAAGTTCCCCCTAACCTATGCCATGGCCATAGCCATAAAGAGGTTAAAGGTAACTCTGAATCGGCAGTACCTAAAGCTAATATATGGTCTCAAATTCCACCTGCTACAGTAAACGATTTTAAATATTCCAATTCCCCCAATAAGCATCTTCATAAGTGGAACTTATGTTTTGACGGTTCCACCTCTGATAAAACTGACATAGACCGATTTTTATACCGAGTGGAACGGTCTGCGGTGCGATATAACGTCTCGCAGGTTTCGTTGGTTGAAGAACTAGGTGCTCTCCTTAAAGGAGAGGCACTCGAATGGTACTGGCTCTTCCTGGAAAGAAATGGTTTAGTTTCGTGGGCTCAACTGCGCGCTGAATTAGTACGTAGGTTTCAGCGATACTCAACTGAGGATGATATTCTTCAAGAATTAGATAATCGAAAACAGCGCTGGCCCAAAGAGTCCTTTTATGATTTTTATAGCGCATTATTAAAAATTGCAATGAAATCTCCTACGGCGATTTCTGAAAATGAACTCTTAAGATACGTTAAAAAGAATATGCGGCCTGGTTTGCAGTTTCATTTGCAGATGTCAGATAAAAAGATAAGTTCCATAGATCAACTCATTGCCGCCTGTGTGAGTTGGGAACAAACCTGGTCTAGAAATGGATATTGTCCTGAAAATTTTCTTCACCTGAATAAAAAATCCATCAATGAACTTGATTCTTGTTGCAATTCGGCTGATTTATCAGCTCCATCCTATCATGAAAACCAAATTGCGGCTTATCAACGGGTTAAAAATGATAAATCGACCTACGGTAATTATTCATCTTCTCAAACTGGACTTAAACCAAAATCTGAATCTGACGCCAAAATTAATGATGGTGCGAATAATACATGTATTTGTTGGAATTGTCAAGACATCGGCCACGTTTATCAAAATTGCCCCATTCCGTCATCTCATATTTTTTGCTATGGTTGTGGAAGCGAAAATGTACTTAAACCGAACTGTCGTAAATGTAATGCCGTCAAATCGGGAAACTTGAATACGGAAATGCGAGCGACTGGGCGATCACATTTCCAAAAGGTCATGCCACCCAGAACCATGCCGATGATTACAATAAGCCCACCCGAAACGGAATCCTCGCACCGTCCAGTTCAATAATTTCGTTTTCGCATAATTCAAATTCCGCAATCAACAGTGTCCCTAACCATCTTACGGGCATGTTTCAATCTACAATGTCTTCGTTCAGTCGAACTTCTCAATATTTTTATAAAAGACGTAAGTTTGGTTAAATTCGTTGAAGGTCAAGTATTTAATTTGTTCTCTGTCCCCGAAACAATTTTAACTGACAATGGTCAACAGTTTGTATCCCTTCAGTTCCAACATTTACTCTCTAAAAACGGCGTAAAACATCTTACTACCCTCAAATATACGTCGCAATCCAATGCTTCCGAACGAGTGAATCGGTGTATCTTATCCGCTATTCGCTCGTATATAAAGTCCGATCAACGAGAATGGGATATTCATCTAGACGAAATTGCTTCTGCATTGCGTAATGTTGTGCACGACTCTTGTGGGTACTCGCCGCACTATTTGGTATTTGGAACACACCAGAAGAATCGCGGATCTGATTATGCCTTGCGGAAACTTTTGTCTTCACATGGAGATAATGAACTTTTGATGTTATCAAAACCTAGTAGATTGAACTTAGCTAGAGAATCAGTTTTGTCTCATCTGAGGACCGCCTATGCTAAAAATACCAAACAATACAACCTTCGCAGTCGAGCCCGTCGATTCCTACCTGGTCAATCAGTGTTTGTCAAGAATTTCGTGCAAAGTGACGCAACTAAAAATTTTAACGCTAAGCTTGCTCCAAAATCCATCCCAGCTATTGTTTCAAAACCGGTCGGTCAAGTCGCATTTGAATGTACCGATTTAAATGGAAACTTTTTGGGCGTTTATCATATAAAAGATATATACAATCCCTGAAAATTTTCACTTATTTAGAATTTATTTAGTATAAAGTATTTATTTAACAAGCCCGGCTTCATGAGACATCTCAGTGGTATGGGTCGTCCCCACGAGTGTAACAATTCAGTTGAATTGATTTCACAAGCTGTAGAATTTGGGTTGATCTCCCCGCATAAAACAATTATATTTTTTAATAAGCTAACCGTAATTCATATTTCTTTTACTCGTATAGAATATTTTGGATAGCGGAAAGGTGTTTTGCGCGGGAAACAAGAGCATAAAAATATTTGTTCACATTTTTTTTGTAGAAGGTCAGTTTTTTGGTTTTTTGAAAAACCAAGGCATTAAGTGTCGAGAATTGCAATAAAGTGGTTGTTCGTTTTAAATATTGAAATTCAATAAATTATAAATAGAAAAAAACCAAAAGAATTGAAAATGGATAATTAAAGTAAATATTGCCCGGTTTAGGCAAAATTTAATTAAAATTAATATATGGTGTAGTTTTTCGTGAAATTAATAAGTTAAAAGGTTAACGAAAACATTATATATAAGAACCTATGTGACAAAATACCTTGCTGTGAATAATCGAACGGGATAACAAATTATGTATCCGCGATTAATATAATAATTAGTAATAAATTGTAGAAGCTACAAACACAAATTGAAAGTGCATCTAAAAAAAAACCGATAAATGAACTATGTATTTAACCAAACGAATATTTTGTAAATAAATTTATTGGTAACATAAAATCGTTTGTGGTGTTGATTACTTACCAAAACACCCTTGTATTTCCTCGCTTGGTCAAGTGGAACTTTTTAAACGACCCTCGTTTATCCGTCGTTGCTTTACAATTTGGACCAATAAATTTTGTGGTGTAACGAATCTTGGTGTAAAACAAAAGCATATTGATAACGTTGAAGCTGTACTGAATCGTGATCTGGTGGATATATTGGTTCGGAAGTACCAGGAGGAGCCGCATTTATCCGCATGCTGTTTTTGGGCGTGGTACCGTACGCTGCTGATGAACATTCAGACAAGAGGTGTCAACAAAAAGAAACGTGGAACATACGGTAATTGATTTTTTTTGTAATAATTGTTAAACTGATGTTTTTGTTTGTGGTTGTTGGACTTATAAGAAAACGTATTCATATAGCAGTCCATTAGTCATTAATTGATATGATAATATTATTTTGTTTATTTCTTTTATTATCATTTTACGATTTATATGCGGTCATAATATTTTTCGAGATAATTGATTTTGGTAAAGGGGTTTTCAAGCATAGATATTTATATTTTGTTAATTAAATTTTGTATTTAACTCTAACTTGGATTTGCGTTAAACACCATGTACTAATTTTCATATAATTGGGAGTGAAGTTCTGAAGGGTGATGATGACAGGCGCTTCTAAAATTTAATTGCACAGCTAAAGATGTCGTGTAATGTGTCTGAATTTTAAGAATCCCCCCGTTTGTCCTGAGTCAGTAGCCGGAAAAGCTGTGCTCAGACACGTTACTCGATGATTTTGTATTCGATCGATTAGTCGGTCGTTACAATTATGACACTTACTTTATCACCAAAGATTACAAATCTTTTTCAACATTTAACTACTAAAATTGAATTATTAAAACAAATAACACAAATAACCGGGATAAAATACGGTTAGCACGTGCAAATTTTAGAAAAAACTAATTTTTTTATGATTTTTGCACGATATAGTAACTTCTACCACCTCTCTTCGGCATAGTTTCAGACTGGTTTTTTTTATACCGATTCTGAAACGTAATTAAACGTTTTAAACTCGATTTAGAAACTACGGTTTTAAATCGTTTTTTAAACCTTATTGGATAGTTTTGAAAAAACTAAAAAGTACTATACGAGGCTCAATAAAACGGATAGAAAACGTTTCAAAATTATTAAAATAATGGAATGAACACCACAAAAATTTAGTTTTGTAACCATTTTAAAGAAGCTAGGTTCAGTATATTTTATATTAATTATTTTAAGTGTGTGAAGTTATCCCAGTTTTTCATCCCATGAAAATAAAATTGTTTATCAGGTAACACTAATTTCATCCCATCCCAGGATTTTTAAATTATACATTTAATTAGGACTGTTATACTTGTTAAAGGTAGCTAACATGTTAGCTTTCGACTATGCAGAACCCTAAAATTAATTTAAATCAAAAATACATATATGAGTACAAACTGTAATTCATATATTACGAAAAAATACTCAATAAAATAATTAATAATTCTCTCAAACCTATAGAGTGCCGAAAGATTTGACTTCTGGTTATAACTCGTCATGGTGTCCACTAACTTTGATAACAATTTGGATATCAGCCGTATGTTAGGATTTTCGCTATATGCTCATTTGCATATGGCCCACCACCATATGAAATTTGAAGAAAATACTCAATAAAATAATATTTCTCTCAAACCTATAGAGTGCCTAAAGATTTGACTTCTGGTTATGACTCGTAATGGTGTCCACTAACTCTGATAACAATTTGGATATCAGCCTTATGTTAGGATTTTTGCCATATGCTCATTTGCATATGGCCCACCACCATATGAAATTTGAATAAAATACTCAATAAAATAATTAATATTGCTCTCAAACCTATAGAGTGTGTAACGCTAGAAGTTTACCGTCTTACGACAGTATACCCTAACGCTAAAGAAATTGTCCCCATTTCATGCACTAACCCCATGTGCGGCTTTGATCCCCGCAGCTCAGTCTTGTAGGGGATGTGGTCGTGGGTTTTGGGGTTAGACGAAATGTGGGACCTAGATTACCGCACAATAACAAAAGAGAAAGAGAAAGATGGCCTAATACTTACTATCTAAAGGTTAAAAACAAATAAAAAAATGAAAAGTGGGGTCCTCGGACCCAAAACTGGCGGGTCCTACACATTTCAAACGGATGTGTTTTACCCATGGTTGTTAATTCTGGTTTCTTAGGGTAACATAATTACCCTAAGAAATACGCACCAAAAAAATATTAATAGAAAAATTTAACGATCAGTGGTTTAATGACGCGGAGGAGGTCCTCAGCAGAAAGAGGGTGTCCCGCCTATGGGCAGGGTTACTGTCGATGCCCTCGCTTCTAGCAAGACTCAGCTTTGCTAGAAGCAACTAAAGAACCTCGCCACGATTAGAATGGTTAGTACCTCTACTGCACTAAAATCATACTTACCAAACAAAAAGAAAATTTAGTCTGCAAAGCACTAGACTAAAAACTCGCACTTTTAATTTATCTCCTGGATCAGTCTTTCAATGTCTTTCATTGTGTTTTCACTAACGTTTATTTTTAATTTTTAAATTAATGAACAAAAATTTTCTTTGGTGTCAAAAATAAATCAAACTTGCAACACTCTCACAAAACGAATTTTTCAGATATTTCACATTCATTGGCACTTGATTTGGTTTATTCCCCGATTACATCAATTTATTTATGTAAATTAATGAATACTGTATAGTATCACGGTATAATAATTCATCCAATTTTCTTAATTAAAATTATTTCAGATTAACTTATAATTTTTTTTTTAAATTATTATTGTATTTCACTAAATTTTACACATGCTAACAAACGCATTTTATTTTAGATATCAGGAAATTACTGACTAAAAAAAATTTATAATAAAATTAATTAATTAATAAAATAAAACGATACTCTTGAATTAATCGTGGGCATACCACTCCGATTGGAAGTGGTCAAAAGTTTTCTTTTCTATTTTGTATACGCGCAGCACGCGGCTTAAAAAAAAACCCCAAAGAAAAACTGAACTCTCTACCTCTCGGAAAAATACTCTCTTCTTAACACAGCCGCACGGCTGACTGTCTAGCACGCAACTCCCTTTCTTTCTTTCCGTTGTACATTTTATACCAAAAATTGGAAAAAAAATATTGTACATTCATCAAAATGTACGAACGCAAAAACGTACAACAACATGACATTGATTTTCGCTTACTCAATGCACGCGCAAAAATTTATTTACATCAAAAAAAATCAATCGATCGAAATGTGCAATTGTAGGTATTTTCAATAGCAGAGTTTTTTTTTCATGCTATTTACCTCAAGACATATCGATGCAAAAATAAATTGATAATGTTGCATTATATTATTATGGTTTACGTTTATTCACCTACTGCATGGATATATACAGTAATCTGAGTAACATAAGCAACCAATAACAATGCGAAATACGGCATGGTAATTTCTTTTGGTAGAATTTGAGGTATCACCTCGAAGGTTATGCCGAATGTTAAAATTTGATGTTTGGGTTGATAACGGAACTGAATAAAATTCCGTTACAAGTGCCTAAAGATTTGACTTCTGGTTATGACTCGTAATGGTGTCCACCAACTCTGATAACAATTTGGATATCAGCCGTATGTTAGGATTTTTGCTACATGCTCATTTGCATATGGTCCACCACCATATGCAATTTGAAGAAAACAATCAATAAAATAATTAATAATTCTCTCAAACCTATAAAGTGCCTAAAGATTTGACTTCTGGTTATGACTCGTCATGGTGTCCACTAAATCTGATAACAATTTGGATATCAGCCGTATGTTAGGATTTTTGCTATATGCTCATTTGCATATGGCCCACCACCATATGAAATATGAAGAAAATACTCAATAAGATAATTAATAATTCTCTCAAACCTATAGAGTGCCTAAAGATTTGACTTCTGGTTATGACTAGTCATGGTGTCCACTAACTCTGATAACAATTTGGATATCAGCCGTATGTTATGATTTTTGCTATTATGCTCATTTGCATATGGTTCACCACCATATGAAATTTGAAAAAAATAATAAAATAATTCTCTCAAACCTATAGAGTGCCTAAATATTTGACTTCTGGTTATGACTCGTCATGGTGTCCACTAGGTTAGGTTTCAGTGGTTGCTTACTGCACACTTAGGCCAATTTTTAGGCCCATTGTGTTACCACTCATTCACTCCACATCATTAACCCTCCTACTTCACCTACTCACACAACTACAGTATACCACCTGCACATTGCAAGCTCCATGTCAACCTGTACATTGACATGGAAGGTGGGTCGGCGCGTGACACGGAATTCTGCACTCCATCAGAGGGTCTTAGTTGTATTTATTAGCATCACCGATCGTAATCAATGATGAAAATTCGATTTGCATCTAGCCTCTGATGGGATTCGAACCCAGCACCTCCCGGTCCAAGTGCCGAAGCTTTAACCACTGCACCACTTGTCCGGTCATGGTGTCTACTAACTCTGATAACAATTTTGATATCTGCCGTATGTTAGGATTTTCGCTATATGCTCATTTGCATATGGCCCACTGCCATAAGAAATTTGAAAATAATTCTTAATAAATATAAAAATTAGATTGTTAGTAAATCTATCAGAAATTATTAATTATTTGAGAGAATTATTAATTATTTTATTGAGAATTATTTTCAAATTTCTTATGGTGGTGGTCCATATGCAAATGAGCATATAGCGAAAATCCTAACATACGGCTGATATCCAAATTTTTATCAGAGTTAGTGGACACCATGGCAAGTCATAACCAGATGTCAAGTCTTTAGGCACTCTATAGGTTTGAGAGAAATATTAATTATTTTATTGAGTATTTTCTTCAAATTTCATATGGTGGTTGGCCATATGCAAATGAGCATGTAGCAGAAATTTGAAGAAAATACTCAATAAAATAGTTAATAATTCTCTCAAACCTATAGAATGCCTAAAGATTTGACTTCTGGTTATGCCTCGTCATGGTGTCCACTAACTCTGATAACAATTTGGATATTAGTCGTATGTTAGGATTTTTGCTATATGCTCATTTGCATATGGCCCACCACCATATGAAGTTTGAAGAAAATACTCAATAAAATAATTAATAATTCTCTCAAACCTATAGAGTGCCTAAAGATTTGACTTCTGGTTATGCCTCGTCATGGCGTCCACTAACTCTGATAACAATTTGGATATCAGCCGTATGTTAGGATTTTCGCTATATGCTCATTTGCATATAGCCCAACATATGAAATTTGAAAGAAATGCTCAACAAAATAATTAATAATTCTCTCAAACCTATAGAATGCCTAAAGATTTGACTTCTGGTTATGCCTCGTCATGGTGTCCACTAACTCTGATAACAATTTGGATATCAGCCGTATGTTAGGATTTTTGCTATATGCTCATTTGCATATAGCTCAACATATGAAATTTGAAAAAAATACTCAACAAAATAATTAATAATTCTTTCAAACCTATAGAATGCCTAAAGATTTGACTTCTGGTTATGCCTCGTCATGGTGTCCACTAACTCTGATAACCTTTTTTCTTTTCTAAAATGACTGACGCTCACCTACCGTTGGTGTATGTAAGCTCTATTATTTCCGTATACTGAGCTGTGAACCTGGTTTCATTAACTACAGGGCTTCGAACAAGCTATTTGTTTTACCTTTGGCGCCACATTACACTCCTACCAGTGAGCGCTAAGCAAACGCTACTATATAAACCTGCGCGGTCGTTTTATCTGGCGCCCTAATCTAGTTTGGGACGAAAATTGTACTTCTGGACTGAATGTCACTTTACGTTTATGTGGTACTTGTTGCACCACTTCCGGAAGGTTCAATACAGATGTACCCGAAGATGTCTCATTGGGACTGGAATCGAATTACTCTAAAAAACAAGGTTTTAGACGTTTATGGAAATGTTGTTTCTCATTTTTACCGTAAAATATACGCCTTTAAAATATTTTCGCAGTTGGTCTACAAAATCGGACACGTTTGTTGTTGATTTAGATTTCACGAAAAATCCCCCGGTAATCTCAAGCATTCGCCGTATACTAACTCAGCGGGAGAAACTTTTAACTCTTCCTTCAATACTGTTCGGAGGCCCAGAGATATTATCGGCAAAGTTTTGGTCCATTGAGAATTCCTATGGCACTTTATAGCAGCCTTCAAAACGCGGTGCCACCTTTATATTATGCCATTACATGCCGGGTTATACGCAGTGGTCCGTTTATGTTTAAATCCCAAGAACGACGACAACTCCGTGAATAGAGCCGACTCAAATTGTGACCCCTGATCCGTTGTAATACTAGCTGGAACTACGAAACGACAAATTCAGTTCTTGAATATAGCATCTGCCACAGTATCTGCCTTTATATGTCACTGGGATCACTTCCGGCCATCGCGTAAACCTATCTATTAATGTCACACAATATCGATTACCTTCTACCGGAGATTTAACGTGTCTCGATACCTTTGACTTTTGGCATGCTATGCACGATCTGGCCATATTTCGAACGTCTTAACAAACTTCCGGCCAAACAAATTTTTTATTATCAGCCTAATCGTTGTTCGGATACTCGGATGTGATAAATTATGCACGCTGTCAAAAACTATTCGCCGGAAGTTTCCCGTAACGTACGGCCTTGAAGAACCGGTAGAAATATCGCAATAAATTTCGTTCTCAAAACTCAATATCGGAAATTTTTGGAATATAAGAGATTTGTTTGTTTCCATTAACTTCGATAATGTGATATCTGTGGTCTGATCTTTTGCTAGACTGTCAAACTCGATTGAGCTGCCAAAAGTTGTATTTTCAAGCCTTGACAACGTATCAGCTACGATGTTATCATTTCCCGCAATGTGCCGAATGTCCGTAGTATACTGTGATATGAAGTCCAAATGACGACGTTGACGAGGAGATGCCTTATCCAAATTCTCCTGTAAAGCATAAATCAAGGGCTTAAGCCCCATTTACATGTAGAAAATTATTTCGTCTGCAAATTTTTGTAGGTAAATAAGAAGCATCCACTATATAAAAATATTCAATGTGCGAGAAAGAAATAAACATATATAGTAACGCCATAATTTTTTTATAGGAAAATTATTAATTTATTTTTAATTAGTTCAAATGAGAAATTTACATTTTTATCTATGGCGTCTGTTTTTATTATGATTCCTTAATCTTTTGTAAATAGAAAATAATTTTTTTTTGTTAATTTTAAAAATGTTGCCATAAAAATACTCGGATCGAATATATTTTATGGCAACATTTTCATTTTTATAGTGGTTTTTGCAGTGTAGTGGCTCAAAAAGTCTTCTACAAAATTTTGCTGGGATATATTTCTTTTCTTGTGTCATGTGCAAAAAGTCAATGTTATATCTCTTTCATTTTGTAGAAGAAAAATGTTGGTCGCATGTAAATGCCCCATTATGATCTGTAAACAAAACAAACGTTCGGCCCTCGAGCAAATGCCTGAAGTGTTTAATCGAGCTATAGGCTGCCAATAGTTCGCGATCATACGCACTATATTTGCGTTGAGTATCATTTATATTGACCGAAAAGAATCCGAGTGGTGTTCAAGTTCCCGATAGTCGCTGTTGTACCACAGCACCTATGGCTGTATTGGACACATCCACCATAACTGCTAATACAGCTTCCGAAGAAGGGTGTGCGAGAATAACCGCGCTTTTCAATTTACTTTTACAAAGTTCAAATGCGCTAATTAATATTTCTCTCAAACCTATAGAGTGCCTAAAGATTTGACTTCTGGTTATGACTCGTCATGGTGTCCACTAACTCTGATAACAATTTGGATATCAGCCGTATGTTAGGATTTTTGCTATATGCTCATTTGCATATGGCCCACCACCATAAGAAATTTGAAAACAATTCTCAATAAAATAATTAATAATTCTCTCAAGAATATAGAGTGCCTAAAGATTTGACTTCAGGTTATGACTCGTCATGGTGTCCACTAACTTTGATAACAATTTGGATATCAGCCGTATGTTAGGATTTTCGCTATATGCTCATTTGCATATAGCCCAACATATGAAATTTGAAAACAATACTCAATAAAATAATTAATAATTCTCTCAAATCTATAGAGTGCCTAAAGATTTGACTTCTGGTTTTCAATTTACTTTTACAAAGTTCAAATGCGCTACTACTTTTCTCAGTTCAAGCAACTTTCCTTTTATCGTTTTTGCGACTTTCTTTGAGGAATTCGTTCAACATTGCTTGATCCTCTGCCGCATTCGGGATAAATTTCCTATACAAATTTATCATTCCCAAAAAACTACGTAAAGCTTTAATCGTCTCCGGCTTAGGAATGCTACTTATAGCTTCGATTTTTGACTCGGATGGTTTTATGCCAACGCACGAAATTGCATGTCCCAGAAATGTAACCTTAGACGTAGCAAAGACACACTTGCTAACATTTATCACTAATCCCGCGTCCAGTAATCGATCGAAAACAATTTTAAGATGGAGTAAATGATCTTCCATAGAATGTGATGCGACTAGCAGGTCGTCAATATATGGAAAAGCTAAATTTCTCAAAACTGCAATGACTGCGCGGCATTTCGTAGTCCGAAAGTCATCCTTGTGAACTCGAAAAGTCCGAAGGGTGTACATATGGCCGTTTTTGGGTTATCCTCCTCGCTAATGGGAATCTGATGGTAGGCTTTGATCAGGTCTATTGTTGAAAATACCCCACATCCATTCAACTGATACGCAAAATCAGTTAGAAATGGAATGGGATAACGATCGGGTTTGGTTTGCGAATTCAACATGCGTAGCCGCCACAAGGACGCCATGATCCGTTCTTTTTCTGAACGATCTGCAACGGACTGGACCATTCTGAATCTGATGAACGACAAATTCGTTGATTCAGGAGTATTTCGAATTCTTTCTTGGCTATCTCCAATTTCTCGGGAGACAGTCTCCGAACCTTTGAAACGCATGGATGTCCCATGGTAGAGATAACATGTGGAACCTTAAACCTGTTACACCTAATATCTAATTTGTCTACAGTTATTTCCTTATACTGACCTAATAATTTGAAAATATCTGGGCTCAATGACTCGGAGGAAATTGTTTTCAACTCGGAAGATGGCCCTGGTACTATTCCTCTAGAGCGAACGTAACTCGACGACAGTGGATTCAACAATTTTTTGCTTCTAACGTCTACTAACAAACCATAATGTTTCAAAAAGTCGGCACCGATAATAGACTTATCAACGTCTGCTATCACAAACTTCCAGACAAAGTCCCTACGAAGATTTAAATTTAATTTTAAAACTTTACTCCAGTACGTATTAATTTGCGTGGAATTAGCGGCGAATAATTTAAAATCGTGTTTATTGCTTTTTTCCAACATGTTAGGAGGAATGACCGACACATCTGCCTCACTATCTACGAGAAATTGCCTTTTATTGGAAAAATCGACAACAATAAGATGACAATTATTGAGGCTAACGTCGCTGGTCGTCATCAACGACGAGCCATTTAGTTTTCCGACTTATCGCCAGAAATGTTTTGAGATTTAAAATTACATGGTAGCGTGCATTTACGTGCTTTATCGTTGAATTTAAAATGATACCAACACATTAAATGTCTCTGTCTTCCGTTGGTATCGCGTTCCGAGTGAGCGCTGCTGTTTCGGCAAGTATTTGACGCTTGACTTGACGAACGGCTTCTACTTCTATGCTGATCATTCATGAGACTACTTAATTGTTTGGATAGCAAGTTAACTTGTTTTGTTAAGCTAACAATGGCGCTCGAATTACTTGGGGAAATTGCGTACACCTCTGCTACACTTTGTACTTCTAAAATCTTGTCAGCTGTGGATGCTAGTTTCTCCAAGCTGTTTTCTTCTAAGCTGGTTAATATTGACTGTGCTTGCGACGGTAAGCGTTGAAGCCACAGATTTTGTAATACTTCGTCTTGAATCTGTGTTCCAGCCAAGCTTTGCATTTCTCGCAATAGCTGCGACGGTTTTCTATCTCCTAACTGCAGTCCCTTAAGTAATCTGTCTAATCTAATCTTCGCCGAATCGCTTAATCTCTCAATAATTGTTTGTTTAAGATCATTATACTTTTCTTTCTCTGGTGGTTTCTTTATTTTTTCTCTGACGCATTTGCTTGTATCGTTATCTAGCGCTGCTACCAAATAGCTATATTTCGATTGATCTGTAATTATTCCCGAAATGTCGAATTTTGCCTCTAATTGATGAAACCATATTTCAGAATCCTCCCTATTAAATGGGGGAGTTTTAACCGACACTCTAAAATTCGATTTTGTTATTTTCTCATTGTTTTTTTGACTAATCGCATTCCCGGTCGGATCGACGTTGTACTTTTTTCGTTTTTTCGTTCACCTTTTTCTTTCCTAAAATGACTGACGCTCACCTACCGTTGGTGTATGTAAGCTCTTTTATTTCCGTATACTGAGCTGTAAACCTGGTTTCATTAATTACAGGGCTACTGTATATGTATATATGTATATATATATATATATATATATATATATATATATATATATATATATATATATATATATATATATATATATATATATATATATATATATATATATATGTGTATGTGTATGTATGTATAATTAATTATCTATCTAATTGATTGTTTTATTTTAATATTTTAATAATTTTTCCTTACTTTAAACAATTCTATAAATTGAAATTTTGTCGAAAGTCCTGTCTTAAAACAATAAAGTTGGCGGCAAATATAATTTATTTTTATTATTATTTAAATTTTTTTTTTTTTTTTTACATACCGGAAGGTCAGGTAAGATTGTGATTGCAACATTCTTGATCAGGGAGTCTATTTAATTACTTACCCTTTGAGCATAAACTCAATACAATCAAATATGTTAATGATCCAAAGACTTTTTGCTATGGAATGTTGTTTTTCGACGATCTTTCTGGTTGAATTAAGGTTATGTTTTAGTGAAGTTGTGTGAATGTTAGATATAAATTAACACTGCTTTTAGTTGGATGAATTTAAATATAGGTAGCTGAATGACAATACCGAATTTAAATTTTTTTTATTTTTTTTATTTTGACATTATTGACGGAATATTTAGGTCATCATATGTATGATAATACTGTCGTGTCATTACGAACGTGAAGTCTCTCGGTTAGATGGTGTTGAATAGGAAGATAGGGCAAAATAAGGTTACAAGCAGTATATGATGAGATGACCCATAGATGTGAATTAAATAACCTAACCAGTCTATTAGGACTGATGCCGAATACATATGATGAATATTAGTATCCTTTATCTCAAACACAACTAACCCAAATTAATAAACTAACAAACTCTATTCTAGAGTGTGAATTTAATTGAGACTAACATTCTAATGTATTTAAGTAGTTAGAAAATGACTTTGCTGCGGTTCGCCCTAGTCGTTTCTGTGACTAACATCCTTTCCTAACTAACCTTATATGTTAAGGATGCAGGCAGGGCCTGGGCCCGCATGATGCTGAAATATTATTCGCATTCAGATATAATTTGTCATTTGATTGTTGATATTTCAGGATTATGGTAACGCACCTAGGATCGCCGTTATGGTTGGCCTGTACGCCTCTATCATATCATATCATATCAAAATGCTTGATCCTTGACGTTATATGTACAGAAAGTGAATCTTGCTCCGTTATAACCGATCCCAAATATTTAAACTCTTTACATTGCTTGCCTTCTAAAATAAGCTCTCCTCGAACCAATTTGCCTTTTTGCAATAACCATATTGTTTCACTTCTGTTATTTGAAGACCAAATGATTAGCTGTTAATTTTAAATTAATTCCAACATCTTCCAAGGAAACGATGTGGCGACCCAAAATGCTTATATCCGCTAATAGATCGCTTATTTAAAATATGGGCAACTGCGCTGGGCTATCGTTGAGCTGCTGGACGTATTCTAAAGACAATTTGAACAGTATTTGGTCGATCTAAAGCCTCCGAAAGCTTGCTTTCGATTTTCATCTATGAAATTGTATCGCTCATCAATTATTTGCTCATAGATATAAATTTCAAAGGGATACCCAGATAGGATAATACGTCCCACAACATGTTCCTCTGCATGAAATTATCGCACGCCCTTTGAAAGTCTACAAAAATGCTATATCTTATTGATTGATTATTGATCTGTTTGGACATAATCCACACCGGTACCTACTAAGATATGCCCGCTATATATCATTAACATTGTTGCACTATGATGGCCAAAAGGTTATATCTAGAGATAACAAAGCGCGGTAGTTATAACGATTTAATCGATCATCCTTTTTATGTAGTGAGCAAATTCGAGCCACTTTTCACTGTTCTGGGATTACAGTTGACACAAGTTCGTATATCCGGTAGAACTTTGATTAGCGCCGTTTGTCTGCATTTCTCATGAAATTCCATCTTCACCAACAAAATGAAACCGAGATTTCAAAAAAACCTTTTGGTAATTTTAAAACGTTTATGGAATGATTTTTAAACTCTATAATAATAAGTGTGTGAAGTTATCCCAGTTTTTCATCCCAGGAAAAATAAAATGTTCATAGGGTAACACTAATTTCATCCCATCCCAGAATTTTTAAAATCATCCCATCCCAGGATTTTTAAAATATACAATTAATTAGGACTGTTATACTTGTTAAATATAGCGAACATCTTAGCTTCCGACTAAGCAGACCCCTAAAATTAATATAAATCAGAATTACATATATGAGTAAAAACTGTAATTCATATATTACGAAAAAAATACTCAATAAAATAATTAATATTTCTCTCAAACCTATAGAGTGCCTAAAGATTTGACTTCTGGTTATGACTCGTCATGGTGTCCACTAACTCTGATAACAATTTGGATATCAGCCGTATGTTAGGATTTTTGCTATATGCTCATTTGCATATGGCCCACCACCATAAGAAATTTGAAAACAATTCTCAATAAAATAATTAATAATTCTCTCAAGAATATAGAGTGCCTAAAGATTTGACTTCAGGTTATGACTCGTCATGGTGTCCACTAACTTTGATAACAATTTGGATATCAGCCGTATGTTAGGATTTTCGCTATATGCTCATTTGCATATAGCCCAACATATGAAATTTGAAAACAATACTCAATAAAATAATTAATAATTCTCTCAAATCTATAGAGTGCCTAAAGATTTGACTTCTGGTTTTCAATTTACTTTTACAAAGTTCAAATGCGCTACTACTTTTCTCAGTTCAAGCAACTTTCCTTTTATCGTTTTTGCGACTTTCTTTGAGGAATTCGTTCAACAGTGCTTGATCCTCTGCCGCATTCGGGATAAATTTCCTATACAAATTTATCATTCCCAAAAAACTACGTAAAGCTTTAATCGTCTCCGGCTTAGGAATGCTACTTATAGCTTCGATTTTTGACTCGGATGGTTTTATGCCAACGCACGAAATTGCATGTCCCAGAAATGTAACCTTAGACGTAGCAAAGACACACTTGCTAACATTTATCACTAATCCCGCGTCCAGTAATCGATCGAAAACAATTTTAAGATGGAGTAAATGATCTTCCATAGAATGTGATGCGACTAGCAGGTCGTCAATATATGGAAAAGCTAAATTTCTCAAAACTGCAATGACTGCGCGGCATTTCGTAGTCCGAAAGTCATCCTTGTGAACTCGAAAAGTCCGAAGGGTGTACATATGGCCGTTTTTGGGTTATCCTCCTCGCTAATGGGAATCTGATGGTAGGCTTTGATCAGGTCTATTGTTGAAAATACCCCACATCCATTCAACTGATACGCAAAATCAGTTAGAAATGGAATGGGATAACGATCGGGTTTGGTTTGCGAATTCAACATGCGTAGCCGCCACAAGGACGCCATGATCCGTTCTTTTTCTGAACGATCTGCAACGGACTGGACCATTCTGAATCTGATGAACGACAAATTCGTTGATTCAGGAGTATTTCGAATTCTTTCTTGGCTATCTCCAATTTCTCGGGAGACAGTCTCCAAACCTTTGAAACGCATGGATGTCCCATGGTAGAGATAACATGTGGAACCTTAAACCTGTTACACCTAATATCTAATTTGTCTACAGTTATTTCCTTATACTGACCTAATAATTTGAAAATATCTGGGCTCAATGACTCGGAGGAAATTGTTTTCAACTCGGAAGATGGCCCTGGTACTATTCCTCTAGAGCGAACGTAACTCGACGACAGTGGATTCAACAATTTTTTGCTTCTAACGTCTACTAACAAACCATAATGTTTCAAAAAATCGGCACCGATAATAGACTTATCAACGTCTGCTATCACAAACTTCCAGACAAAGTCCCTACGAAGATTTAAATTTAATTTTAAAACTTTACTCCAGTACGTATTAATTTGCGTGGAATTAGCGGCGAATAATTTAAAATCGTGTTTATTGCTTCTTTAATCTGTGGCTTTGCATTTTTTTCAAATTTCATATGTTGGGCTATATGCAAATGAGCATATAGCGAAAATCCTAACATACGGCTGATATCCAAATTGTTACAAGAGTTAGTGGACACCATGACGAGACATAACCAGAAGCCAAATCTTTAGGCACTCTACAGTAGCCCGCCAAAAAATTAGAATCACTTTAAAAATTTGTTTAATAAATCCGTTTTTTTATCATTTAGTATGGCAAAACTTAAAAACTTTTTTTTTACAAAATCCATTATTGAAGTTATATTTTTATAAACTTATGTAAATAAGACAAATAATCTATTTAGTATGTTGTTATATTCCCTTTAGTTTTAATGACTTCTTTAATTCTTTCAGGCATACTGTTTATACAGTTTTTTATCATCTGCTTAATTCCGACATCATTTTTCCAAATATCCTCAATGTTTTCCTTCAACATTTGAATGGTGTTATTTTGGCGAGCATACACTTTCGATTTGAGGTAAGACCAACAGTTTTCGATTGGGTTCATATCAGGGGAATTACCTGCCCAGTGAAGAATCGCAATATTATGTTCATCGAGCCATTTTCTGCTCTTTTTTGAATTGTGGCAAGGTGCGCCATCCTGCATCAAAGTGTATTCTGTTGCTGGCTTATTTAGGCTATTTATATACGGCAACACGACATCAGTCAACACTCTAATGTACTGATCGCTGTTCATTGTTTCTTCAACAAAGTAAATTGGCCCAGGACCTTCAGCAGAAATGCAGCTCCAAATCATCACCGAAGGTGGATGTTTCACTTTTCTTTGGATGCAATCGGCAGAATATCTTTCCTTAGAAAACCTTCGAACAAATTTAAAGGATTCTGTTACAGCTTCCAGCCGGCACTCATCACTGAAGATGACCTATCCCAATTTGAAAAAAAGAAAAAGTTGAATAGTATAGAAAACATTTCTCTAAACCACTTAACTCCCAATATTTTGGCATCTTACCTTATTCCAGTCATTCTGTGTGTAAGCCTGATGAAGTTTAGCCCAAATCAATCGCTGTTTTATCATATGTTTTGTCAGTTTTGGTTTTTTTGCTGGACGTCGACATTTTAGATGTTTCGTAGCAAATATTCGTTCGACGCTTCGAAGAGAAATATCCACCCCTCCATCGTTCAAATCTTTAACAATTTCTTTAGCTGGTTTTCTTCTGTTCTGTATTGCCATTCTAACCACTTTTCTTTTGACCCGTTCAGTTATTTTCGCTTTTCTTCCACAATTTCCTCTTCGGTTTATTATAAGACCACTACGTGTATTTTGCGAATTTATGGCTTTTGCAATTTTAGACACCGTTGGCTGACTCACATTAGTCTTTCTGGCTATTTCCCTATGTGAATACCTTTTACTGTCAAGGTACGCAAATATCGAAGCCTTAATATCGCGCGAAACATCTTTTTCTATACCCATCTTCCTTAAAATGCTAATAGCTATTTATAATTTAAAAAAATACCGAAATTAAACGAAGGTAGAGCAAAATGTAGTATCGAATTTTACTTACCTACACAATTAAATCAAAAAAGAAATACCAAAAACACAATTAATCAGCGTAAATTATGGAAAATTTTGCCTTTATTTTCAAACGTATTTGAAACGAAAAAAAAACAGATGTTGTTTCTAACGAGTTACGATTTTAAATGCGCATTTTTTCGTTTATATACTCGTTTATATTTTAGTGGAAACTAATCGTAAAAACATATTTGACAAACCAAATTTGTTTCTTTTTTAATTCTAGGTCATAGCTTACTAGTTCCGTTGAAAACATTGAAATTGCATAGTGATTCTAATTTTTTGGCGGTATACTATAGGTTTGAGAGAATTATTAATTATTTTATTGAGTGTTTTCTTCAAATTTCATATGGTGGTGGGCCATATGCAAATGAGCATATAGCAAAAATTCTAACATACGGCTGATATCCAAATTGTTATCAGAGTTAGTGGACACCATGACGAGTCATAACCAGAAGTCAAATCTTTAGGCACTCTATAGGTTTGAGAGAATTATTAATTATTTTATTGAGAATTATTTTCAAATTTCATATGGTGGTGAGCCATATGCAAATGAGCATATAGCGAAAATCCTAACATACGGCTGATATCCAAATTGTTATCAGAGTTAGTGGACATCATGACGAGTCATAACCAGAAGTCAAATCTTTAGGCACTCTATAGGTTTGAGAGAATTATTAATTATTTTTTTGAGTATTTTCTTCAAATTTCATATGTTGTGCTATATGCAAATGAGCATATAGCGAAAATCCTAACATACGGCTGATATCCAAATTGTTATCAGAGTTAGTGGACACCATGACGAGGCATAACCAGAAGTCAAATCTTTAGGCACTCTATAGGTTTGAGAGAATTATTAATTATTTTATTGAGTATTTTTTTTAAATTTCATATGTTGGGCTATATGCAAATGAGCATATAGCGAAAATCCTAACATACGGCTGATATCCAAATTGTTATCAGAGTTAGTGGACGCCATGACGAGGCATAACCAGAAGTCAAATCTTTAGGCACTCTATAGGTTTGAGAGAATTATTAATTATTTTATTGAGTATTTTCTTCAAACTTCATATGGTGGTGGGCCATATGCATATGAACATATAGCAAAAATCCTAACATACGGCTGATATCCAAATTGTTATCAGAGATAGTGGACACCATGACGAGGCATAACCAGAAGTCAAATCTTTAGGCACTCTATAGGTTTGAGAGCAATATTAATTATTTTTTTGAGTATTTTCTTCAAATTTCATATGGTGGTGAGCCATATGCATATGGGCATATAGCGAAAATCCTAACATACGGCTGATATCCAAATTGTTATCAGAGTTAGTGGACACTATGACGAGTCACAACCAGAAGTCAAATCTTTAGGCACTCTATAGGTTTGAGAGAATTATTAATTATTTTATTGAGGATTTTCTTCAAACTTCATATGGTGGTGGGCCATATGCAAATGAGCATATAGCAAAAATCCTAACATACGGCTGATATCCAAATTGTTATCAGAGTTAGTGGACACCATGACGAGGCATAACCAGAAGTCAAATCTTTAGGCACTCTATAGGTTTGAGAGAATTATTAATTATTTTGTTGAGTATTTTTTTCAAATTTCATAAGGTGGTGAGCCATATGCAAATGAGCATATAGCGAAAATCCTAACATACGGCTGATATCCAAATTGTTATCAGAGTTAGTGGACATTATGACGAGTCATAACCAGAAGTCAAATCTTTAGGCACTCTATAGGTTTGAGAGAATTATTAATTATTTTGTTGAGTATTTTTTCAAATTTCATATGTTGGGCTATATGCAAATGAGCATATAGCGATAATCCTAACATACGGCTGATATCCAAATTGTTATCAGAGTTAGTGGACACCATGACGAGGCATAACCAGAAGTCAAATCTTTAGGCACTCTATAGGTTTCAGAGAATTATTAATTATTTTATTGTGTATTTTCTTCAAACTTCATATGGTGGTGGGCCATATGCAAATGAGCATATAGCAAAAATCCTAACATACAGCATATAGCGAAAATTCTAACATACGGCTGATATCCAAATTATTATCAGAGTTAGTGGACACCATGACGAGGCATAACCAGAAGTCAAATCTTTAGGCACTCTATAGGTTTGAAGAATTATTAATTATTTTTTTGAGTATTTTCTTCAAACTTCATATGGTGGTGGGCCATATGCGAATGAGCATATAGGGAAAATCCTAACATACGGCTGATATCCAAATTGTTATCAGAGTTAGTGGACACCATGCATGACGAGGCATAACCAGAAGTCAAATCTTTAGGCACTCTATAGGTTTGAGAGAATTATTAATTATTTTTTTGAGTATTTTCTTCAAATTTGATATGGTGGTGAGCCATATGCAAATGAGCATATAGCGAAAATCCTAACATACGGCTGATATCCAAATTGTTATCAGAGTTAGTGGACACTATGACAAGTCACAACCAGAAGTCAAATCTTTAGGCACGCTATAGGTTTGAGAGGATTATTAATTATTTTATTGAGTATTTTCTTCAAATTTCATATGTTGGGCTATATGCAAATGAGCATATAGCGAAAATCCTAACATACGGCTGATATCCGAGTTGTTATCAGTGTTAATGGACACCATGACGAGTCATATCCAGAAGTCAAATCTTTAGGCACTCTATAGGTTTGAGAGCAATATTAATTATTTTATTGAGTATTTTCTTCAAACTTCATATGGTGGTGGGCCATATGCAAATGAGCATATAGCGAAAATCCTAACATACGGCTGATATCCAAATTGTTATCAGAGTTAGTAGACATCATGACGAGTCATAACCAGAAATCAAATCTTTAGGCACTCTATAGGTTTGAGAGAATTATTAATTATTTTATTGAGAATTATTTTCAAATTTCATATGGTGGTGAGCCATATGCAAATGAGCATATAGCGAAAATCCTAACATACGGCTGATATCCAAATTGTTGTCAGAGTTAGTGGACACCATGACGAGTCATAACCAGAAGTCAAATCTTTAGGCACTCTATAGGTTTGAGAGAATTATTAATTATTTTATTGAGTATTTTCTTCAAATTTCATATGGTGGTGGGCCATATGCAAATGAGCATATAGCGAGAATCCTAACATACGGCTGATATCCAAATTGTTATCAGAGTTAGTGGACACCATGGTGAGTCACAACCAGAAGTCAAATCTTTAGGCACTCTATAGGTTTGAGAGAATTATTAATTATTTTATTGAGTATTTTCTTCAAACTTCATATGGTGGTGGGCCATATGCAAATGAGCATATAGCGAAAATCCTAACATACGGCTGGTATCCAAATCGTTATCAGAGTTAGTGGACATCATGACCAGTCATAACCAGAAGTCAAATCTTTAGGCACTCTATAGGTTTGAGAGAATTATTAATTATTTTATTGAGAATTATTTTCAAATTTCATATGGTGGTGAGCCATATGCAAATGAGCATATAGCGAAAATCCTAACATACGGCTGATATCCAAATTGTTGTCAGAGTTAGTGGACACCATGACGAGTCATAACCAGAAGTCAAATCTTTAGGCACTCTATAGGTTTGAGAGAATTATTAATTATTTTATTGAGTATTTTCTTCAAATTTCATATGGTGGTGGGCCATATGCAAATGAGCATATAGCGAGAATCCTAACATACGGCTGATATCCAAATTGTTATCAGAGTTAGTGGACACCATGGTGAGTCACAACCAGAAGTCAAATCTTTAGGCACTCTATAGGTTTGAGAGAATTATTAATTATTTTATTGAGTATTTTCTTCAAACTTCATATGGTGGTGGGCCATATGCAAATGAGCATATAGCGAAAATCCTAACATACGGCTGGTATCCAAATCGTTATCAGAGTTAGTGGACATCATGACCAGTCATAACCAGAAGTCAAATCTTTAGGCACTCTATAGGTTTGAGAGCATTATTAATTATTTTATTGAGTATTTTCTTCAAATTTCATATGGTGGTGGGTCATATGAGAATGAGCATATAGCGAAAATCCTAACATACGGCTGATATCCAAATTGTTATCAGAGTTAGTGGACACCATGACGAGTCATAACCAGAAGTCAAATCTTTAGGCACTCTATAGGTTTGAGAGAATTATTAATTATTTTATTGAGAATTATTTTCAAATTTCATATGGTGGTGAGCCATATGCAAATGAGCATATAGCGAAAATCCTAACATACGGCTGATATCCAAATTGTTATCAGAGTTAGTGGACATCATGACGAGTCATAGCCAGAAGTCAAATCTTTAGGCACTCTATAGGTTTGAGAGAATTATTAATTATTTTATTGAGTATTTTCTTCAAACTTCATATGGTGGTGGGCCATATGCAAATGAGCATATAGCGAAAATCCTAACATACGGCTGATATCCAAATTGTTATCAGAGTTAGTGGACATCATGACGAGTCATAACCAGAAGTCAAATCTTTAGGCACTCTATAGGTTTGAGAGAATTATTAATTATTTTATTGAGTATTTTCTTCAAATTTCATATGGTGGTGGGTCATATGAGAATGAGCATATAGCGAAAATCCTAACATACGGCTGATATCCAAATTGTTATCAGAGTTAGTGGACACCATGACGAGTCATAACCAGAAGTCAAATCTTTAGGCACTCTATAGGTTTGAGAGAATTATTAATTATTTTATTGAGAATTATTTTCAAATTTCATATGGTGGTGGGCCATATGCAAATGAGCATATAGCGAAAATCCTAACATACGGCTGATATCCAAATTGTTATCAGAGTTAGTGGACATCATGACGAGTCATAACCAGAAGTCAAATCTTTAGGCACTCTATAGGTTTGAGAGAATTATTAATCATTTTTTTGAGTATTTTCTTCAAATTTCATATGGTGGTGAGCCATATGTAAATGAGCATATAGCGAAAATCCTAACATACGGCTGATATCCAAATTGTTATCAGAGTTAGTGGACACCATGACGAGTCATAACCAGAAGTCAAATCTTTAGGCACTCTATAGGTTTGAGAGAATTATTAATTATTTTATTGAGAATTATTTTCAAATTTCATTGGTGAGCCATATGCAAATGAGCATATAGCGAAAATCCTAACATACGGCTGATATCCAAATTGTTATCAGAGTTAGTGGACACCATGACGAGGCATAACCAGAAGTCAAATCTTTAGGCACTCTATAGGTTTGAGAGCAATATTAATTATTTTATTGAGTATTTTCTTCAAATTTGATATGATGGTGAGCCATATGCAAATGAGCATATAACGAAAATCCTAACATACGGCTGATATCCAAATTGTTACCAGAGTTAGTAGACACCATGACGAGTCATAACCAGAAGTCAAATCTTTAGGCACTCTATAGGTTTGAGAGCAATATTAATTATTTTATTGAGTATTTTCTTCAAATTTCATATGGTGGTGAACCATATGCAAATGAGCATATAGCAAAAATCCTAACATACGGCTGATATCCAAATTGTTATCAGAGTTAGTGGACACCATGGCGAGTCATAACCAGAAGTCAAATCTTTAGACACTCTATAGGTTTGAGAGCAATATTAATTATTTTATTGAGTATTTTTTCGTAATATATGAATTACAGTTTGTACTCATATATGTAATATTGATTTAAATTAATTTTAGGGTCTTGCATAGTCCGAAGCTAAGATGTTCGCTACTTTTGACAAGTATAACAGTCCTAATTAATTGTATAATCTAAAAATCCTTGGATGGGATGGTTTAAAAAATCCTGGGATGGGATGAAATAAGTGTTACCTGATGAACATTTTTATTTTTCCTGGGATGAAAAACTGGGATAACTTCACACACTTGTAGGTTAAGGAAGTATCCCAAATCTTAAAGCAAGTGTAAATTCGCAGATTAGAAGTAGAGCGTGAAGATTCATTTCTAGCGCCATTTAAGGCACATGTCGCCGCGCAAAAACAACCGCAGCGTGAGATAGAGGCATGTACCAAGAAACTTCTACAGCTGTGTCAGGGTATGGTCGAGAATCTAAGGAACAATACCGCTGTGGCCGATTGGTTGCCCGAGGCGATGGCAAAACTGGTGCATATCCAGGGTAGGACCAATCGGGTAACTAAAACCCAAGAGTCCTTTAAGATGTTCGAGAGCTTAGATGAAGCTGTAACCGAAAGTGGAAGGATAATATCCCGGATCAAACGGAGTAGGGTGACATTCAAGCAAGCTCAAGAAAAATTGGAGGGTTTGGTCATCACAATACCTGAACAAGAGTGTTTTAGGGAATCAGAGGAGGTTCAAAAGTTGCCACCAAATAGTACGTTAACTGATTCTGCGTCAAGTGCGTACTATAAAAATGAGCACGCGCAACGACAACATCTCAGGCTATTGCGAAAATTTCAAAAGAAACAATGCCTGTCGAATAAATCAGTAGTGATTTCATCGCCAGTACCGAGCCGCCCGCCAGTAACAGATGACGATCAGGGGATTGGCAATAAAGTAGGTAGTAAGTCGTCACCTACAGAAGACCAAACCATATTTCCATCTGCAGTAGAAAAGCATTTCTAAAAATAAAACCAGAGCTAAGGTTGACGGGAAATTTTCCAAAATTGTTCCTTTGGAATATTTCAGAGATAAAACGAATGGTAGAGTTAATGATACTCTAATCAGAAGTAAGTATAAAATACAGGTAGGTAATACCATTTTACCAGTCGAGATCTCCCCAAGTCAATCGGCTAATATGGTTAAATTATCGACGACTTTCCTTTCTGATTTATTCAAGATTGCTTCATTAAAGACATACTATTTCTACATGAGTCCCTTAAGTGTAGAACTTACAAAAAAGTATCTGAGATGTTTACCATCAAACATCCCAATGTTAGAACCAAGGTCACGTGCAATTGAAGTGGGCGCAGTTTCCTTGACTAAGGGCCATCAAGTAATTTGGCAAAAATTTGTTAAATCTAAATCACCCTCCTATAACAGATGTAGTGATAAAAAGTTGTCCATGGGAATCCAAACTGTTGCATTAGGAAGTAGAGCTTATGTAAACATACATAAAAAGCTAAAGTTAATTCTCAGTAATGTTATAACCGCCCCAGTATTACCATCAAGGTTAAGGTTACAAGTGCAAATGTTCAATTCTCGTAATTGGGAGTAGCATTGTGAGACTGAGCATGGCAATAGGGCATTATTGAATTGTGTAGAAACTGCGCCCGGTTACAAAGAGTATTACAACCGGAAGTTTCTAGCGAAGATCCCCCACCGGAACTGGAAGCGCCGCCGTAGGAGACGTGGACGTGTACATCATCCGCTTTCCCATTAGGACATCTATGTATAGGCGGGCATGTACATAGGTGATGTAATGGTAAAGTGAAGGCTGGTATTCCGCGCAATTATCAATATACCAGCGACACTAGTTAAGACAAGTTAGGAAAGAATAATATTAAGATTAGTTTAAAAAAAAAGAAAAAAGGATGAGGTTGGCTCAATCCCATACAGATAATTTAGCAAAGTGGGATTGAGGTAGCGCCATCTACTTTAATATTGGTAGGTTAAGTTTAAAACTCATAAAAAAAGGGTAAAACAGTCAACTAATAATTTTATCACCTAAACAATTTTTACAATAAGGCCACAATTAAGATTTAAAAGTCATTTATATCAATTGTTACGACCAGCAGGAATTAGCAGACCAGGAAAAGTGTACATCATAATTACCAACAGCGTAGAAACATCAAAACACACTAATGTCACACTGCTCAAAACATCACGAATGTATCACCGCAACAAAAACCACCACGCCATTAATAACAAATTTTCGCTGTCCATAAACATGAGAGAGGTCGTTTGCCTCGTTACATCTGCCGCTGTGCAAACACTCAATCAAGCTGCAAGGATTTCAATTTCAAAATCACGCACAACTAGACATCCGCCTGAGGAATTTCTTCGGCAAGCGGAATAATGATGACAAATTAACACTTCATCATGAGTTGAGTCGATAATATTCGGACTCCATTACTACCAAAGATCAGAGTCATAAATAACCTTTCCGCAGCTTCACACCATGATGCAATGTTCACTGACGGATGACGAGCCGACACATATAAGCCAATTTTGAGTCGTGGGAACAAATTTGAAGTCCAACTTGAAAACAACATAAACGAAGCCGGTTATGTCGTGTACACGGATGATTATACTTAAACTTTGTCACTCGACTAAAAATGTCACGGTATGTCGAGCACCGCAACCACCATTTGCGGTAGATACCAAATTAATGTCCCTAGTGCATGAGCAATACAGGCAACCGGTGTCATTAAATTCGGATTTTCCAGTTCTGATGTCGCAGAAGATTGCCAGATCAGCATCTGTGAACTCACGAAAGCCAATTCCTGTAAGCGCCGCGGAAGCAACAGAACCAGGAACAGATTTTGTTTTTGCGCATAAGACTATACAACTGCGCTAACGCCACCGCGCTCCGCCAAGTCAAGAAGCGTTCCAGGAGACAACATTAAATAATCGGATGTCAAGAGTATGTGTGATGTTTCGTGCGTATTCAACAAAAGGGAAATACCATCGACCGGGGGCCCCATTGGTAATAACATCGACACCTGCTGCGTAGTGAATAACGTCCAAATAATTGATACACTTTGGAAGTTTGTTGTTACTTTCGTTAAAATAATAAATAAAATAAAACAGGATTTGTTGATTGAACCTAAAATTGATCAGCCAAAATATGTAAATTAGTTCGACTTTTATTAGTTCGTTTTTCTGTACAATTTTCAAAACTAGATAATTAGGAAATATATGTATAGATATAATACTAGCCCGTATTATTTAAGTTAAGTAATTAAGAAATGTAGGTTTAGTTTGCCCGGCTGAGACTTTCTCAGGGTGTGGGGCGTCCGCCACGTTGGGCTATCTAAAGTCTGAATCCCTAAACCACGTCCCCCTCAATAGAGCATGAGATCTCTTGTCATCTCAGGGATTGGTTTTCCCCACGCTGTAACAGAATTCTATTTAATTCTGTTACCAACCTACCCTAATAAAATAAATTTCCTATATATAACATGACCTCGAAGATAATATCTTCAATTATTTCTAATGTAAGGTGACCGTCATGTTTTGATTTTCTACATTTCTTTTAGAGTTTATTTAATTCAAGGTAACATGATTCATTCATATACGAATGTTTTCTGTTCCGCGGTTAAATGAACTCAAATATGTTCATTAGCGTAATTTAATTATGACGTTGATGCACATATTGAAATGTGTGGTTTTTACTTGTGCATAGGTAAAAGACAATGACCGATACAATTATTGGAAATGTTGTATTTGTTGTTGTGACCAATTTACCATGCAAGTTTCTTACACGCCCGTCAATTGATAATCGTTTTCGATTATCATCAAAAAAAATGTTTTTTGTATTGATCGAGAGTTTTTTTATTGTCGAATTCAAAATATTATTTCCCCCTCAATCAATTTTTTTTTGTGAATGACGAAAAACATATCGCGTGGGTTTTTTGGTTTTTGGAAAAGGAAAAAAAGACAGTGAGTTTTTAGATAGACCAACCGGTGGTCATAGAGTTTTGGGAGTGAGTTTTGGAATAGACCACCGTGAGGTCAATTAATTTTGTTTGAGTTTTTTGCGAGAAGTGTTCGTGTTTGTATAGAATTAGATTTGTTTTTTTTTTGCGTGTGAAAATATAATAAAGTGCTGTTACGTTAATAGACTGTTTTTGTTGTTTTTTTTTTGTTGTCGTTGTATGCGGATTCTTTTTTTGTGATTGATAATTTGATTTTTAGTTTGGGATACATAAGGTAAGTCCGAGGCAAGGGGGCGTTATTAACAAATTAAATAACGATAGGGGGTTGTTACCGACAGCCTGTGACAAAGAAATTGTTGACGCTAAGCGGCCCTTACTAACACCACCCCATTAGGGCCCATGGGCCAAATAGTTATTATAACTTTAGTTAGGATAGGGTAAAATGTTATTTTAAACATTTTACCAATACAACCACAGTTGATGCTGCCCGCGTAATGGGCAGGTCATGCTATCCACTACTTCGGGGTCCGATACCCCAATTCTTATTCTCAATGTGTCTTTTTTTATTAACTTTTTATAATGCGGTAATCTAGGCCACAATCTGCGGTACCTCTAAACCCACACCAATCCCTCTACCCGACTGAGCTGCGGGAATCAATGCCGCATGGGGTACAAAACGCAGAGAGTGGCAAATCTATGAAACTGGGTTGACTTTAGCAGTAGCTAAAGTTTAACCCGTTTCAATACATCAAAAGTTTCGAAATCGAGATATCGATTCATTGCTAATAATATGTAAGCCACCGCATTCGGAATATTATATATTATTATACGATGTCTAGAAATTTGCCAGTGACCAATCCGTTTTACTGTAATAATACATATCTTTTAAGATAGGTCTGCGTTGTCCCGTATCTATATATACTAGTGGATATGTCCTTAAAATTTCTGAGATGTATGATAATTGCTATTAAATAAATACTATACTACTATACGATATCAAGAAAATCGTCAGACGAGCCCAACCCTTTTTATTGGAATAACACATAACAATTTAGATAGGTCTGAGATCTCGAAAATTTTAGTTTTTTCATAAGATTTGTTAATAATTTAATTTATAATATAATTACACTGTTAATAATTGAACTGTTGTATAGCGCTTCTAAATAGGTAATATAGTAAAGCCCTGTATGCAATTATGTTTATTTTTATACTATTATATATTATCATTATATACTTGATTTTACATTATATACATCATTTAATTTAAATACTTGTTGTTAAAAAAGTAACCATCTTTAGATTTTCCATAACAGAACGCACAATCACTTACGTAAATTGTAAATTAATAAAAAAAATTGTAGGCAAATTAACATTTATGTTTTTCATTTACATTTAGATTTTCCATAACAGAACGAACAATCACTTACGTAAATTGTAAATTAATAAAAAAAAAATTGTAGACAAATTAACATTTATGTTAAAATCTTCAAACTGGTCTTGAACTAATGCATAGCCTCCTTCAATTTTACCAATTCGAATATATTTTCATATAAGTTAACTTTTGTGCTATTAAGGTAGTGAATTTTGACGTCCCATAAACGGCTTAGAATGGAATAGAGAGATACCATTTAAATTTTTTTATACATCTATAAATATGTATGTACATAAGGGTTATCTCTGTGTAATTTGAAAAATTGAATACAATTGTTCTTGAATACAATTTACAAAATATAAAAATGATCGATTTTCAATGCCAGTGTTTCCCAAACTTATTTTTTACATCTTAATTTCATATTTATCATAATCAATATTTATAATTTCCAACTTTTTAGTAACATACACGTACATGTAATCGTACATACATTTATTAAATCATCTTACAGAAACCAACAACAAAACTAATTAATAAACATACACATAAAAAACTTGATCGTAGCTATTTTATTTTGCTTATTCCTTCATTCATACGTACGCGTATAGAAAAAATATATTGAACGAGAAATGAGCAAGTAAGCATCTAGACCAAAATAGGGTTTGCGTTTTAGCTAAATATTTCTATAAACAACCGCTAGAGATATTTTTCCATTTGTAACGACATCGTGAGTTTGATTTATCAATGAATCTTCTTTCCGTTTAGGTCTCTGATTGTGATGTATTTCTCTGTGATTATACGTAGGTCTGTTAGAGTAGTCTTATTAGTGATTCTTCGTTATTGTCGTGCCCGTTAAAATGTTCAGTGACTGTTGATTAGTAACTCTGCAATTTTACTTGCTGATCTTCTAACGCAATGACATTCCACCGACCAACTATCGACATTGATTTGTCGTCTAATAGAAGGCAATTTGCCCTTATACTTAAAAAATATATATCATTTACTTAGCAAAAAATGAAGCTTAATACAAAATAATTAATTTTTGTATTCCAGATGATTTTATTATTAATGTTAATGGATTCCAGATAAAATAGCAGTCAACTTGACTGTGAAAATATAAATCGAGATACCCATAATTTCATATCTAAACAGCGAATTTTAGCATTTCAAAAGAAGCTGTTCGCGAGTAGTCGTTTAAGTACATAAATTAATAATTCCATTGTTTTTAACAGTCCTGGGTGCTTTTTATGCAAAATTCAATGCAAAAACTAAACTTTATATTGTGTGTCGAATGAAATTTCTCATACAATTATTAACTGTAATTTATTTTCATTTCAAGAAGTCAGCACATGATGGTTTATAAAAAACGACAAAACTAAATTTCATTACAAAATTAAAGTAAAAACAAAAAACAACAACATCTATAGAATACTAAAAAAAACATTTAAAATATTTTATTTCGTATACTATAGAAAACGTGGAATCACATAAATACATTGATAATATTAAATGTTGTTTGTCGCGCTCTTGGTGAGGTGATATCGTAATATTTTTTTTAAGCTCATGATTTCTCTATATAATTGTAAACTAATCAGTAAAGAATTTTTTGTTGCATTTTTTGTAAATTTTATTGATTTTTATTGATTTTTATACAAGCACATGAAAGAGAACGAAAATTATTTTTTACTCAAATAGGTTTGTTTGTGTCTTTGATAGTTTGTAAATTTTGTGTCTTTGATAGTTTGTTTGTATTTTTTCCACATATTGGAAAAATTGCATACTGTGATTTTACATAAAAAATTTGCGTCACACTAGATATGTAAATTGCGACGCCATTCGAAGTTGTTTTTTCGATCGCAGCTTATTTTATAATTAAACTAAAGAAATTGTTACTGAATTAATTGAAAACCATTAAACAACATTACAAAATAAAATAAACAAAAAGATGCACCCACAAGTGTGTATTCCCCGTTGACTTGTCACATGAAACTGAAGAAACAAACAAAAATAATAAAATTACCGCGAAATAGAAAGAGAAAGATAAATATTTTTGTCCAAAATATAATTTATTGTTTCTTTGATATTTGTAGCACGGAATTTAGTAAGGAATCAAACCTATTTTTTCCACACAGTGTAAAATTTGTATACCAGGACTTTTCTTTGGTGAGTAGTATCCCAATATGCAATGCCGACGGAATTCCGTTTACATTCGCGCTCAAATACCACACTCTTTCTATGGAAAGAAACATGTATAATACGAGTACATGGAAATCATACTACTCGCCAATGAAAAGTGTCACAAAAATTCCAGTGTGGGTGTGAATCCCGACTGAAAAGAGAAAAAACAAATGGGAAAATAGGTGATATTTGGCGTTTTTTTCAGTCTTTTCCATACTGATTTCAAACACTTTTATGCACGAAAAAAGAGGAACGTGCTTGTATATATTTTTCAATTCGAATAATAATTTTTGATTTATAAAAATTTTGCATTTATTATAAAAGAAATATTAATTTTTTATTGACATAAATATACACTTAATAGTACATTTTATAAAACCCATCCATATTCATCCGTAAGCGCCATCTAATTTTACATTCCAATATACCTTGAAAAATAAAAAACGATAAGATCGAAAATTTCCATCATCTCATGACGACGCCATTTTAAAATTATTACCATTTTTATATCCAAATTCATAGAATTTACATCCAAATTTATAGAAAGAGTGTGGTTTTTACACGCGAATGTAAAAGAAATTCTGTCGGCATTGCAATTGGGTTACCCAGTATGCAATTTTTCCACTATGTGGAAAAAATTGTTTTATTTCCATACTAAATTCCTTACAACAAAATATCAAAGAGACAAAAATTTGGGGCCAACAAAAAGATTTGGGGCCAACAAAAAGATTTAGGACCAACAAAAAATTCTTTCTCTTTCATTCGTGAGATTTTTAATTTTTTTTTGTTAGTTTTGTTTATTGTTTTGTATCTTCCAGGTCTTCCTTTAGTTTAATGTAGCACTTGACAGGATAACACGTACATTCTGGTGTTTTCCGCGATTTTTATTTTTTATTATGTTAACTTGTGTTGTTTGTGTCTATTTAAATTAGTTATTAATCTTTAAATTATTTAATATTATATATACGAGTACTAATTGTATTACGTGTTTATGACCAATGTAAAAAATGGTAATAAAATAATGTTAAAATGGCGTCATAGTTCCGATCAGTCTTATCTTTTTTTACTTTTTAAGGTTGTGCATACTGGATGTACAATTAGATGGAGCTTCAAGAATGAATATGGATGGCTTTTATAAAAGTACATATTAAGTGTATATTTATGTCAATAATAAATTAATATTTTATAACAAATGCAAAATTTTGTTTTATTTCGTATACAAATTATTATTTATTCCAATTGAAAATTATATAGAATCATGTTCGTCTTTTTTCGTGCATAAAAGTGTGAAATCAGTATGGAGTGGAAAAAACGCCAATTTCCATTAAAATTCCACCTACTTTCCCATTTGTTTTTTCTCTTTAGTCGCATATATATATTATATTATAATCTAAATCTTTCATGTGTGAAATTTTAAATTAAGAATTTATTAATTTTGTTTTCCCTTTTATGAAAGGTGAACCATCTTTATCATACAACATCTATAAATCGAAAAGCAACATACCATCATACAGAACAATCAGATCGTAAATTGTTTACGAAATTGTTAACATCTTGGAATATAAAGAAAGAAAAAATTAAACATTTACTCGACCTTGGCTTTATGGTGAATGATCTGAAAATTATTACTAATGAAGACATTAACGATTTGTTTGCGAAAAGTGAAATTGTAATACGAATTCGATTCAGAGATGGGGTGACTAAATTGAAGGAGTTTGGTATTGAGTATTTTGGGAGCATGGATACACTAGATGATCAACACGACAATGATCTAGGCGCTGGAAACACTTCTTTGAATTGGAGTAATAATTTACAAATTCGTATGCCATCAGAAGAAGAGATGAAATCGATTAATTCAATTTCGTTGCGGTATCATACAGATTTGAGTGAATCTGAGGTGGGTTTTGGTATTTTTATCTAAAAGCTTTTTAATTTGTATAAATATTCTTCTTCAGGATATAGAACAATTACTGCTGCAAACATTGAGAGGAAAACAGGTTTTAAAACACTACAAAAAATACAAATCACTATCCGATCAACACCATAAGATAATTACTGGTATTGTGGTTGATAACCTAATTAATCGCGGATACCACCTTAAATGTAGTGATTTTATTATGTATGCCGAAAAAATTGTTACAACTTTTCCGACTGAAAATCGAGATATTTATTTCATCAAAGGTACCAAAGGCAATCATCGTGGTAAACTGGTTGATAGATATTATAATGTTCTCAAAAAACTTCGTAAAAAAGGCTTATGGAAATCGTCACGAAAAACCAATTCTTCTTTTAGTAAACTCTCAGAACGGAATCCTAATGAGATTACTCGTTTGCAATTGATGACATGCAGTGATTGGGATAAAGTATTAAAAAGTTGGGATGAGACATTTAAGTATCGCATGTCGTTTAATCGACAAAAGTCCATGATGGAGATCTGTAACTACTGGACCAAGTATAATGATAAACGAGGGGCTGCATTAATTGAGTTGGATTATAAACTATTACTTCCTGGAACTAGTAATAATTTGTTGGCAGATTGGAATCGATATATCGAAAATTGGAAACATTTATATAAGAATTGTACTTTTCAACATCCAAATGATTTATTCTACAGACGATTAATAACAGAAAAACTTTCTGACGATACGCAAAATTATTTAATTTTCATGTTGCTTCACACACTATTGCCGCCAAACTATATGATTGACCATGTAACAAATAATCGTAAAACTTGGCGGTTGTCTGTCTCACATAGTCAAAATAGTATCATTATACATGTTTTAACAATTCATAGCAATCTAACTCGGAAAATCGATGAAATAAGAACGATTTACCTTAAATATGGATTAGATATGCATCCGTTCATTGTAGTCGTTGGTACAGATGTGTTTAACTATTCTGAGAGTTTTGTATTTCTAAATGATCATTTGCATAGAACATCATCATTTTTAAAATCACTAGATTTGTGCTTTAAAATTTACAAAATATTTCATTTGGAATTCCCAAAAGAAAGTATTCTTGTATGGCAATTGATCGAGAGCTTATTTTATAAGATAAATACTGATGTGACGGAATCTTCAGTAAAACAACTACTTCTTTCCTTAAACAATAATTAAATTAATTATGATATTTTTTCAAAATTTGTTTGGTTAATTTTTTTTTAAATAAATAAATTATTATATCGACAAAAAGAGCATACATTTTGGGTTTTACTTGATCAGACAAAATACAAAAAAGGAAAAATAATACAAAAGTTTAAGATTGTTGGAATATTAAATAAAGCATCAGCCAAGTATCGTCAATTTTGTTAGACTAGAAACTCGACTAAATGCCAGATTGTTGTTGTTATAATTATTGATAGATGGCAATTGAAACATTAAGAACGAAATAGAAAGAATGTTATTATTTTATATAGATGGCACGTTAATACATGAAAAATGTAAGGAACGAAATAAAAAAATAGTGTCGAGTTTTAGTGTTCTTACAATAAAAAAGGCATTTTATTAATAAAAGAAACATTGGATGGTTCGTCCAGACATTCCATGCGTTTATTTCTACTTGTCGCAAAATAAAAGTATTTTCTAAACTAAATCAAACACTGAAACTATTTACTAATTGTATGGTACTCAAATTGTCAAAAACGACGTGTAGGTGTACTAAAATCAACTACGGAACACAAAAAATTACAAATTGATCTAATCCAGACAATGCTTTTATTATTTTATAATAAAAACTAACACACAATTAATTAATATTTCAAAATGAATACATATATGTATTTTCGTCATCCACTATGATGACATTGTCAGATCTAAATTGCAACTGTGATGATTACAATTTTCTTATTCAGCTTGTAAAAAAAGGAGACAAACAATACCAATAAAGTACTTGCTGTTTCTACTGAACATGATCTATTTTAACTAAACATAGAATTTCATATTGTACAGCTATAAATACATATAGTACAGCCAAAGAAGATATACAACTAGAAAGTGATTTTGTTTGATAGACAACAAATACTTATCCATTTCGTAAATTTTTATTCGAAATTTACTTCACAAGTAATACAACGGAAGATATTTTGTTTTATATTTCTTAATATTTTTCATTCATAAAGTTCCTTCACTACGTGAGTATGTTTGTCAATTTATCTTTTTTGTAAAATCAAAATTTTTCCTAAATACATACATAGAAATCAACAAACATTTTCAAATAAATTGTTTCCGTATGTATATAATATGTATTCCAACAAAAAAAAAAAGGTTGGTTCCATGTGCTATTTTGATTAAAAATGTGTAGCTACGTACAGAAACAAATTCAAGCTGAAAAATAATACGTAAATGCATTCCGATTTCGAATAATTTCAAGTGAAATACATCCTTTGAAGGATAAAGCGTTAGTAAATTGCATGCGACTGCGATATAATTAAAAATGTTTTACTTGTGCCTTCGCAATATTTTTCCCCTTCTCCAATATGTTCGATTTTTCTATTGCTTTGTTTGGCGATTTCAAGCCGAAGTTGTGTTTATAAAATGAATGTTAGAGCGAGAAATGTATGATTATAGGACCATCTCGTTCTTCGAAAGTTACAAACAAAAACTCAGAAAATCAGAAACGATTTTTTGTTGGTATATTTCTATCGAACAAAATCACTCTCTAGTTGTATATCTTCTTTGGTGATACGCTGTCGAATTTAGCTTTCTTATTTTTAACAGCTTACACACATTAGTAAAAACGGCACTCATGAAATTTGCTCCTTGGTCCGACAATATTTGTTGAGGTACTCCGAAAGCACATATTAATTTTTCGACAAATACACGAGCTATTGTATCAGCTTCTTGGTTAGCAATTGGAAAACCTAACGAACATTTTGTTAAATCATCTTGGATTGTTAAAATATACTTATTTTCAACGTAAGATATAGGAAGGGGACCGACTATATCCAAGAAAATTTTTTCAAATGGTTGCGATGATGTAGATGTTATTGGCATTGGAACTTTATTTAATTTATTGCATTTGTTTTTCTGGCACAGTTCACACGATTGAATAAATTTTCTAATTCGGGAATATAAGTTCTTAAACTGATAATATGATTTTAATCTTGCAGCTGTACGAAATGCACCTTGATGACCTCCTGAAGGAGTCGTATGGAAATCTTCAATAATTTTAGAGATTTCTGTATCATCAGTTAGTTGTATGATTGGTGAATTACGATTAGCAATTGTTCGGTGTTCAGAATTTGATTGATTGGTTAGATCATCTTGTATTATTTGTTGTTTGGTCTGTGATCGTGTCATTACGTTCACTTCATTTTCGACATGCGTGTCTGTCTCTAACTTAATTCTACTTAAGGCATCCGCGTTAAGATTTAAATTTCCAGGTTTATGAACAACCTTATAATCAAAATCGTCTAATCTTATTCGCCACCTCATCAAGCGAGACGATGGATTTTTTAAGTTGCACAGCCAGATTAACGGTTGATGATCCGTGACAATTATAAAGTGACGACCATATACATATGGACGGAAATGTTCTACAGCCCATACCATCGCTAATAACTCTTTCTCAATTGTCGGATAATTTACTTCGGCTTTGTTTAACACACGACTAGCAAATGCTATTGGCAAGTCGAAACGATTTTTGCATTGAGATAAAACGGCCCCGATGGCAATGTCACTTGCATCCGTTGTTATTGTAAATGGTGTGGAAAAATCAGGATACTTAAGGGTTGGCGGGTTTACTAAAGCACTTCTTAATTTTTAAAAGATAAATCGCAAAAAGCATCCCATATAAAAGGTTGGCCCTTCTTTAATAAAGTAGTTAAGGGTTTTGCGATTTCAGAATATCTACTTATGAAACGTCTGTAGTATCCAGATAGTTACAAAAATGATTTGACTTGTTTTTGATTTGTTGGTTTATGGTAAGTTTTTATGACATTTATTTTAGTTTGATCTGGTTTAATTCCGTCTTCTGTCACAATGTGTCAATGATAAGCGATTTCTTTCGATAAAAATTCACATTTTTCTAATTTGACTTTTAAATTGTTTGTTCTGAAACAATCAAAAACTGATGTTAGTTTTGAGTTATGGTCCTTTAGATTATGTCCGGTGACAATAATATCGTCTAAATATACTAAACATTTAATTCCTTGTAGACCGCTAAAAACATGGTTAATCAGACGTTGGAAAGTCGACGGCGCTCCCTTCAACCCGAAAGGCATTCTTTTAAAATGATAATGTCCTAGAGAAGTACTAAACGCTGTCTTTTCTTTATCAGATTCATTTAAACGTATTTGATGATAACCATTTGCGAGGTCTAAAGTAGTTGATTTACCCAGATGATCTAATATATCAGATATATTTGGTAACGGAAATACATCGTTAGTAGTAATATTATTTAATTTCCGAAAGTCTACCACAATTCTCCATTTCCTTTCTCCGTTGTTAGATTTTTTTGGAACTACAATAAGACAAAAATTCCACGGACTTTTGCTCGATTCGATTATTTCGTCTTCCAATATTTGTGAGACTTGTTTGTCAATTTCCAGTTTCGTTTGAATTTGGTTCAGTTGGAATTTTATGATAAGTGATGTCAGTTGCACTAAGTTTATCGCCAGGCAAATAAAATATATCGTTATAAGTTTTGCATAAATCCAAAATAGATTTTGCTTCTTCTGTATTAAGATGATCTAGTTTAAGTGATGATTGAATAGTTTCTAATCGACTAACTCTATTATTGTGCCACGAGTTTAAATTAAGGACTTCAAAATCATCTAATTGTTGTAGAGGTAGTTCTAAATTTTCTATGTGTACATCATGTTCATTGGTATTCACAAGACTTATTGTTGTTAAATTGTTCTGGGATTTTATAAGTGAGTTCGCCGTATATACTCCACGTTGAATTTCACGAGATTGGCATATATAATCCACATTATTCGGAATTTGTAAAAATGAAGAAAATGTTTTTTCTGTTCGAGCAGGAATGGAAATGCAATTGTTTGTTGTTAAATTAAATACAATCGAACTATTATTGAATGGAATTTCCAAACAATAGTTAGAAAAATCTATTTTACATTTGTGTTTGGACAAGAAATCTTTGCCAATAATACCTGCGCAGGAAATGGGAAAAGTACTAGGAACGATTTGAAAAGAATGTGACATTGTTAGAGAGTTTGTAATTTTAATATTTGCTTCATAACTTGCTATTGTTTCTATGATTTCTGAAGTGATACCCTTCATCGTACATTTTCTATCAGGATAACACAAAGTATCGTTTTTAACAAAATTTCGTTTAAGTATGCTTATGTCGGCCCCAGTATCGATTAGAAAAAAGTACGATTTACATTTTAAAATATCTAATACAAGTTCAATGTATTTTCTGTCATGATTTTCGGTTGTTAAGTGAATTGAATATTGTTTTGAATTTAAATGATGTGACGATCCAATTGACTCTAAAGAAGAATTACAAGATTTAGTAAACGAATTGAAGGTGTAACGGAGTGTGAAAATCTTTCTTGAAACACCGAAAACAGATTAATCTTGTAAGGACCTCTACGCGGTGATTTGTAGCCGGCTAAGCTTAGGGTAGGTCGTGGGATTGGTAGAGGCTTACAGGATCCTTTAATACACCGCATTCGGAAGGGAAAAGTTAAATGGGAGTTGTGACGAATCTTCAACGCGGAAGCCTACTTACCATGGCTACATCATCCCCGCACCGGGTGTTTCTTATTTCATATCAAAATATTGTATTCCAAGTAAAAAAATTCTTTTACGAAAATAAATATACCAAAAATTGTATTTCGGAAATTATTACTAACAATGAATCAGACATCAATTACTGAATAGCAAACATTAAAATTATAGCAAATACCTAGTTCTAGTATAAATGTAGAAACTATAAATTAAAAATTATAAATTTTGGTGTCCGGACCCACCTTGTAACTAAAATTAATTTTAAACCTAATTTATTATTATTTATATTATTGGTTCTAAGATTAGTAAAAAAAACTTCTTATCAAATTTAATTACTTTGAGAACAAAAATTTAAATTAAATAATTGAATCTAATTGAATCATTGAATGATTGATAAACTCTAATTGAACCATTGAATCATTGATAAAAAAAATTAATAAGATGGCGAGAAAAAAAAATGTTTAATATAATTAACATTAACACATTATTATAATTTTTGTTTTATATTAATTAATTTTCCCGAATTCAACCGCAATCATTTAGATCAAATGATTTTATGATTACTTGAAAGTTTAGTAATTTAGTAACATAACTTAATAATATATTAAATAATATAATAGATAATATAATTGGTAATAGTATATATAAAAAACACCTAATTCGTTAGTTATCCAAAAAAAAATCCAAGGTTATTTGATCCGCTCAACCTCCAACACTGTTGTTTATGTATATTTTGTAACTGGTACGTTCACGCACTGGTTGTCTTATGTACATACAATCGAATTGGCTTTTATCAATAACCATGTATCAGTTATTTTAGCTTTAGAAATAACCGTGTTTTTTTTTATGTACAAATATTAATTATTAGTGAAGATTACGTCTTACTTATGTTACACAGTTTTTATTATTACTAACAGTTTCACTATAATTTTATTGTTTTTTTCTTAAATTTGCTAGTACACAGCACTAATAGACATTTATACCCAAACACAAGATAAAATGAAAAATTGGAAAATTTAATTTAATTTTTTTTGCTAGTTTAAACTATGTACTTAATCGGCTTACTTAAGTCAATGTACTTAAGCCCAACAAAAGAATAATAAATTTTGTTATTTTTTTTTCTATTGATCGCACCTATGCATCAGTCGCGTATTTTTATTAAATTTTTGGTATATATTTTTTTGTGTTTGGTTGTTTTCTCTTAGCTAACCAAAAAAACAAGAGATCAAGTCAATCATCGGACGACTATTTATTGCTTTTTCTTTGTTTGGGATTGCCCAATCTGTTCAAAATTTTATGGTTTTTATGACAACAATTACGTAACAAAACTAAAATACAGGGAAATTTGCGTACATTTCAGTACTAGAAACGACGACAGCCGCGGGCGCCCTTACAAATAAGATCTAAATTAGAATCAAAAGGAACAACCGAGTTTGGTTGATTTGTAGGTATATTGAAATAAGTGATATCTAGATTTGATTGTGGGTTTGAACACTCTATTTTGAGATATCTTGGATCCGAACTGGAGTGCTCGGTGTAATTGTTGGAACGGACCCCGAATTGTTTCCCGGAATAGTAGAGGTTTCATTTTTAGAAGCATCACTAGTGGATTTGGTTTTTGAATTGACATACTGGCGTTTCCTGCAGGAACTAATGTGATGTCCTGGTATCATACAATAAGCACAGACCACGGTTCCTAGGACAACGCGTACGTTTGAAGATGGTCGAAAGTTACTTGATCTATGAGTAAATGAATTAATATACGATGGTATTTTACTTGAATAGTTTAAACTTGATGCCGTATTTCGATTGTAACATTTTTCTGCAGAATGGCCATTTCGTTAACATATTTGACATTTTATTAGGTTACTCGTTGGAGCAAAGTTCGAATTGTTTCGGCTACTGATGATAAGTTCCTCTTCGCATGCTTGGTTTACAGCACCTTCGAGGTCGGAAAATCTACACGCTTTAATTATTGTTTTAATTGAATCATGAAGGCCTTCTTGAAAAGCTTTACGAGCTGTTTTAGAATTCAAATTCACGACAATATTTGCAGAATTAGCTCCTTCAGTTTCGATGCACACTTCATTTAGCTCTGATAACAACTTTTCTATTCTACCTGCATAAGTTATGACACTTTCGTTTCGTTGCTGGCAAATATTAATCAGTTGAATTTGCAATTGCTCTAATGACCGTGAATACTGAAATTTATGTTTTAATTCGGGTTTTAAATCACCCCACGAATCGAATTTTTTATATTTTACTATGTCGTAAGCTTTACCTGATAGTTTAGTTTTTAACAGATTTAGAATATTTCCACTTTCTGTATTTAACAAACTGTCATTCACTACATCACAACACGAAAGAAATTTATGCAAATTATCCGAATTTCCGTCAAAGTCCGGAATTAGTTTTAACGCTATTTCAACATTTAATTTAGACATTTTGAGATTAGTTTTTACGGGTACCGTAATGGGGTACCCATTTTTTAGGGTGTAACGTCGAACGTTCCAAGACTGGTTGGTTTAACTACCCTGACCTAACGTTTAGTCAAACAAATACTAGAGAGAGACGGTCGGCGTTTAGAATATTGGAGAAACTGGCTGCGACCCCTGAGGGGCAGCTTACAGTGGAACAAAAGGAATCTCTGGCATGGGCAAAAAAAACTGTCGCCGGCGATAGCTCGGAAAGGGCCCTTGTGTCTAAAAGGCAGAGGTCCCAGAATGAGCTGGTAGCTGGCGATAGTAAGCGAGCCAAGGTTCAAGCAGATAGGACGTCGGGTGCTCCTAAGGATCAAAAGCTGAAGCTATTCAGTGAAATCCTAAAGGAGCACGTGTTGGTGCTAGCCGTCATTGACAGGAGTCAGGAAGATGGGAGCATCACGTCAGAGAAGTGGAGGGTGGTGTACAATGCACTAAACTCCACTTTTCTGAGGATCCTGAGAGAAAATCCGGGATCCCCCCCCGTCCTGCAGAGATGCGGGATGGTACCAGGGGTGCGTGAAGTTAACTGCGTGCTCAGACCAGAGATAGGTCGACCTTTACAAAAGGGCAGTGGCCGAAGTAGGCGAGGTGTGGCAGGGCGCAAGGCTTGAGGTAGTCTCCAGGGAGGAACTCCCGAGCAGACCGAGGGCACGCGTATGGTTGCCAACCGAGCCGGAGAAACCGGAGGAGATCCTCGAGATCATTCGGGCCAGCAATCCAGATCTTCCAACGAAAGATTGGAGGATTGTGAAGCAAGAGGAGGCTAAGGGGGCTTTAGATTGGCAATCATGCTGATCAATAAAGAATCCCTGGCTTCCCTTGCTAAAACAAAGCGAGTGATCAACTTCGGGTTCGGGTCGATCACTCTCAAAACATATAAAAAGGACGAGGCCGATGCAGGAGTGAAAGACCATTCTGAGGGTGACGGAGAACGGACCCAACGGGATATGGTCAAGCAGGCAGAGGCCGGCCAGGAGAGTGATGCTTCTGATGTGGGGAGCATAGTTATGGGAGGTAGTCTCTTCTCTCTGGAGACTGTTGAGCGTGTACTGACGGACTCTCGACAAGAGGAGAATGGCGACCGAAATAACGCGTTAGATGGCATTATCCCGATGCAGGGGGTGCAGGAGGAGGTGAGTAAGGTGGACTGCAATGATTAAGATTGCACAAATAAACCTACACCATACAAAGGCTGCCTCGGCAGCTCTTGTTCTCAGGCTGACTAAATCATATGAGGACTTGGTGTTAATCCAAGAACCTTGGATTAACAATAACAGGATCTGTGGCTTCAGAACAAAATGGTATAAGTTATTATACTCAAGCAACTCTGAGAAGATCAGATCGTGTATTTTAGCGAAAACTAATCTGAATATTTTTCTTCTTTCTCAATTTAGTAGTGGAGACGTCACTGCAGTAAGTGTTGAGGCTAGTGGGGAAAAACTATGGCTAGCCTCAGCCTATATGGATAGCGAGAAGGAGGTTCCACCGGATAACCTGGGGGAACTGATCCGGGAAGCAGATCAAAGAAGGGTAGGTGTTATACTCGGTTGTGATGCAAACGCGCATCACACAATCTGGGGAAGCACAGACATAAACGAGAGGGGTGAGTTATTTTTTGATTACTTATTAAATACCAACCTTGTAGTTTGCAATATTGGACGAGAGCCAACATTCATTGTTAAAAATCGGCAGGAGGTTTTAGATGTGACCTTTGCGTCGGAAACGATCTTTCATATGATCAGAGGATGGAGAGTGGCGAAGGAGCACTCATTCTCTGATCACCGATATGTAACATACAACCTCGACATTAAACCTGTTACCCGGAAACCCTTCAGGAATCCCAGAAGGACTAAATGGAACAAATATAGGGAGATGTTGGCGCAAGTATTGCCACTGGAGGTCCTCGGACCTCCGTCGACTGTAGAAGAATTGGATCGCATGATTGATACGGTCACAAAAGCATGCAATCTCTCATTTAAGGCCGCGTGCCCCCTGATAAAGCCTAGAGGTAAGCAGAAACCGACTTGGTGGACCACGGAGTTGGAAACCTATCGAAGGGCATGTAGGACAGCTTTTAATAAAGCTAAAAGCACAAGGGAGGTACGTGATTGGGACTCCTACAAGGAGGACCTAAGAAGGTACAAGAAAGAGTTGAGGAAGGCACAAGGGTGGTCTTGGAGACTCTTCTATGGTAGGATGGAGGAGGTCTCTGAGACTTCTCGCCTTAGGAAAATTCTAGCTTCTAACCCAACCAGTCCTAGTTATTTGATAAGACCGGACGGGTCGTGGACAGCTTCAAGTGTGGAATCATTGAGACCCATTTTCCGGGAAGCTTTGATGACTCGATAGAGCCCGGAGCTCATCGAGTAACACCTTCAGTAGAGATGGAGGGCATTGTAGACAGGGAGCGAATCCAGTGGGCGCTGAACGGTTTTAAGCCGAATAAATCGGCGGGCCCGGATCGGATTATACCAGCAGAGATCCAAAGGAACTCGGCAGTCATCCTCCCCTAGCTGGAGGGTATCTTCAGGGGATGTCTGAAACCTGTCTATATTCCTAGGAAATGGACGGAGGTCAGAGTGGTCTTTATCCCGAAATCGGGAAAAAGCTCACATGCTTACCCAAAGGATCTGAGACCGGTAGCTCTATCATCCTTTCTGCTGAAAACCTTGGAAAGGTTGGTAGATGTAGGTATTCGATCAAAAATTGAGCCCAGGAATTGGGCAGTGTCGCAGCATGCGTACTGTAAGGGGAAGTCGGCGGACACAGCTCTGCACGATCTAGTACGCATGATTGAGAAGTCAATTCACTCGCAAGAGTTTTGTATGGTAGCATTTCGTGACATTGAGGGTGCCTTTAATAATGTAAAAACGGAGGCGATCATGGAAGGATTATCATGTTTGAAGGTGGACTACCCTATAAGTAGGTTGATAAATCAGATGCTGGTAAGCAGGATCATTACCTCAAAACTGGGGGAGTCCACCATTAGAAGAAGGGCGGTTAGAGGAACCCCGCAGGGAGGTGTAATGTCCCCCTTTCTTTGGAGTGCAGTGATGAATGGATTGCTATTGGAACTGGAGAGGGAGGGGACAGGAGTTGTAGCGTATGCAGATGATTTAGCGATAGTTATCTCAGGCAAACATGTGGATACGATTAGGGATGTTATGCAAAATACACTCCTGATCGTTACTAGATGGGCCAGCAAATGTGGATTAGGGATCAACCCTTCCAAGACAGAGCTGGTACTATTTACTAGGAAATATAAAATTCCGGTAGTTAGCCCTCCTACCGTGAACGGCATTAGACTGGCTTTTGCTGATAGAGCGAGATTTTTGGGCATAATCTTGGACAGTAAGCTCAGCTGGAAGCCCAACATTATAGAAAGGGTGAAGTAGGCTAATGTAGCCATTTACTCGTGTAGGAACACAATAGGTAAGAGTTGGGGTTTGAAACCAGCGCTGGTGCACTGGATCTATACAGCAGTGGTAAGACCTGTGCTGATGTATGGGGTGGGCGTGTGGTGGCCAGCTCTGAATAAGGTAACATATGTAAGGATGATGGAAAAGGTACAAAGAACGGCCTGTATGCTTATAAGCGGGGCGCTTAGGTCAACTCCTACACGCGTTTTAGAGGTTATGTTCCACCTTATTCCAATCGAATTTTCTGGTAAACAAATTGCAGCCAATGTGGCCACGAGACTCTCGGCGGTCTCGCAGTGGAAGTGTCTTCAGACGGGACACTCGACGATAGTTAGATCGCAAAGGGAAGAACTGGCGAATCTAGATTATAGTAAACCAACGTTGTGCTTCAATAAAGGTTTCGGGACCATCTGTTCCTCGAGAGAATCCTGGAGGAACGGATCAATACTGGAAAACGAGGCACTGCAATTTTTCACTGACGGCTCTAAGCTAGACGGTAAGGTAGGAGCCGGAGTCTTCTGTGAGAAGCTAAACGTCAATATTTCTGTTCGTCTCCCTGACTACTGCAGCGTGTACCAGGCTAAAGTGGTGGCGATCGGGGAAGTCATGGCATGGTTGAAGCATAATGTGGTATCCGGGAGGGATATCGCAATCTATGTGGACAGTCAGGCGGCGATCAAGTCAATAGAGGCGGTTTGTCTGAAGTCACGGGTGGCGCTGGATTGCCGATCATCTCTTAATGAGATGAGCGAGTATTTCAGCATCCAGATAATCTGGGTCCCTGGTCTATCGGACGTCACGGGAAACTGCAGGGCAGACGAACTAGCTAGGAACGGTACGACTCTCCAGATGCAGCCGGAAAAGGCAGTTCTGGGGAGACCTATAGCAGCGCTCAAATTGGCGCTCGGGAGAAAGGCAATCGCCTTGACAAATGAGAGGTGGACCAACACTCTCACGTGCAGGGTAGCAAAGCAGGTTTGGCCAAAACTGGACTTGAAGCGCTCCAAAGCACTCATATCCCTGGGGAAACGGGACTTAAGTTTGGTCGTAGGGATACTGACAGGACACTGCCTTTTTGATGAACATGCGAGAAGGCTGGGTCTACAGACGAATGACTTTTGTAGAAGTTGTATGGACGAAGAGGAGGAAGAGTCTTTAGATCACTTCCTATGCTCGTGTCCAGCTCTATCATACAGAAGGCATAAATACTTAGGTGTGTACGGGATGAACAGCCTTTCGGAACTCGCGAACTGTGGAGTGCGAGATATTTTACGCTACATAAGAAGCTCTGGATGGTGTTAACGGGGGTAAAGGGAAAATAGGATCCTGTGGTATCACAATGGGCCGCTATTGGCCTAAGTGTGCGGAAGCAGCCACTCTAACCTAACCTAACCTGACCTAGTCTAGTGCTGTTCTTAGCAGACTAAATTTTTTTTCTTTTTTTTTCGGTAGGTATGGTTTTAGCGAAGTAGGGGGTACTAACCATTCTAATCGTGGCGAGGTTCCTTAGTTGCTTCTAGCAAAGCTGAGTCTTGCTAGAAGCGAGGGCACCGAGAGTAACCCTGCCCATAGGCGGGACACCTTCTTTCTGCTGAGGACCTACTCCACGTCATCAAACTACTAATCGTTAGTTTTTCTGTTAATATTTTTGGTGTGTATTTCTTAGGGTAATTATGTTACCCTAAGAAACCAGAATTCACAACCATGGGTAAAACACATCCGTTTGAAATGTGTAGGACCCACCAGTTTTGGGTCCGAGGACCCCACTTTTCATTTTTTGTGTTTTTAACCTTTAGATGGTAAATATTAGGCCATCTTGCTCTGTCTTTAATGTTATTGTGCGGTAATCTAGGTCCCCACATTTCGTCTAACCCCAAAAACCCACGACCACATCCCCTACAAGACTGAGCTGCGGGGATCAAAGCCGCACATGGGGTTAGTGCATGAAATAGAGACAATTTCTTTAGCGTTAGGGTGTACTGTCGTAAGACGGTAAACTTCAAGCGTTATAGTGGTGGTAAGTTATTCTACTTTACTATATTAATGTCTTTCTATGCATTTTCTATTATAATCACTATGACGTTACTTTTAAACACTTGTCGAATTCTACGAACACTTTATAACTTTTACACTTTGCAAACAATTAAGTTAAGTTTAACTTTTGATTACACATTTTTGCAAATAATTATTTTAATTTTAGTTTTAAAGATATAATTGTGTTTAATTGTAGAAATTTTCAAAACAAGGATTGATCAATATCGCGAGCAAATCCCACCGCTGCCACCGAATTGTTATGTATTTATGATGTTTTGGGATTTCTAATTTTAAACACAAGTATTTATAGTTTATATCTTTCGTTTTAATGTATAATTTATTTTATGATTTTTTATTCAACAATTTATTTGTTTATTATTTGCAATATTTTTGTACAATTTAACTGGATAGCTAGACACTCTTAACTTCTTTTCAAGATGACCACTAACCCTTTTATACCTTTTCGTATATCAGTATAAGTAACTAAATACAATAAAATTTATTATATGATAATTATGAAAATTCAATACATATGTACGAGTAATAATTCGATTTTAATTACATTAAAGGAGTCAATATATAATATAGTTACTGAAAATACATAACAGCCTTAATAATTAATTAATTCACAACAACTTCTTCAGTTGACGATATTTTATCAGAATCTTCAAAATTCGGCCTAGCAGCACTTCGCAAACATGACTACAACATAACCAAAGGACAGTCAGGATATCTAAAGTCAGTAAAAAGTAATTTACAAGAAGGAGAATATGTATTGATTTTGGATTTTTCGGAAAATTTTAAATTTGTCACTCAGAATGAAGTACAAGCAGCACACTATTTTACACCGCAAGCAACATTATTTCCGATCATAGCCTACTGTAAATCAGCAACAGGTTCAATAAGCATACTCTCCTACGCAGTAATTTGAGAAGAAGTTACGAATGATACTGTAGCAGTGTACACTTTTCAAACGAAATTTATAAAATTTGTACAAGCAAATGGTGCTGAATATCCAAATGCGACGAAATTATATTATTTTTCTGATGGAGCTGTATCCCAATTCAAAAATAAGAAAAATTTTGTAAACACAAACTATCACAAGGCGGCTTTTGGCGTTGACTGCGAATGGAATTTCTTTGCTCCAATGGACCATCAAATGGTATAGGAGGCATCATTAAGAGAACCGCTACATTAGCATCATTGAGAACTGTTGATGACAGCCTTTTCAATAACCCAGAAGAATTTTTTAAATGGTGTAAATTTAGAAGTAACATCAAGTCCGTGCACTTTAACTATGTATCTAAATTAGAATACACATTAACTAAAAAGTTACTAAATAAGAGATTTCGTAATATTAGCACAGTTAAAAATACTAGACAAATTTTTCAGGTAACGCGGTTACCTTCGGTTTTATTAATACTTTATTAATACTAAAATGTTTTCCAATTCAATAGTTGTAAATAAAAGTTGTTTATGAGGAAAGATTCTTTCTGTAATATTTAAATGTGTTTCTTAATTTGTGCTTGTTGACTCATTTCAAGTATTGTATTATTGTGTTTTAAAATCATAAAATTAGTGCTGGACCGAGAAATTGTCTTTTCTTCTAACTTTAAACAAACTTGTAATGTATAATAAAACTGAACAAAAAATAACGTTTTAATTTTTAAAATCCTCTGATGCTCAAATTATGTAACATAAAGTTTTGCTTTTATACTCATTTGACGCGCTACTTAATTGTGATCAAAGTTATTCCTAGGAATAGGATATATGTCGCCGTTTTCTCTAAATTTGATTCACATTCACAACGAAAAAAAAAATGAAAATTTTGTAATTTTTCAACTTTAAAGTAATGTAGCAGCCAAACTAGATGCAGTGCAAATATGATTTATAACTTGTTTAAAAGGCTGAATTTCTACCGTTTAAACCCTGTATAAACAGTATTAGGATTTTGGTAGCTACGCCCTCTAGCGGTAAATCAGCCGTGCGCACATATATGTAGTAAAAACGAAAGCAATTTCTTTTACAGAACGGAAAATACAACATTTTATATATAGACACAATATTAAAAGTGCGAAAGCTGTTCAAACTGACATATCGAATAACGGGAATTTCGAATGTCAAAATAAAAGATAAAAATACACGTGTCTTCTTTTTTTATCAGAGCAACAATTAATATAATGGAATGACCCATATATATATAACTGACGGTAGGGACTTTTCATAAAACATTTTGCCAAATTTGCTCTCCCTGAATATCCCTTCATCACTCTGTCGCCCAGCGGCACCAATATTACACCATACGAAATTATAAGCATGGTCGCTGATTGCCATGAGAACTATAGAAGCAGTTTTTTTATAGTTAAAAAGCTCTGAGCCAGATTTAGCTGGTGCCTAAAACAAACATACCGTTACCGAATTAATTAAGAAATTTTTATATTGTATACCCACTTGTATTGTGATGTGTTTTCCATCAATTGCTCCAATGCAATTTGGAAAATTCCAACGATCTTCAAACCCATTGGCGATAGTCTCAAAATGATTGGCTGTCAAATCAGGAAACACCTTTACTTTTAATACCTGGATAATTGCTTTGGTCGTTTCTTTTATTATGCGGTGGACACTAGTTTGTGAACAATTATAACAAATGGCCAAACTTGTTTGTGACTCGAAAGTTGCAAGATGCCTAAAACTATAAAGCATTAATTAGTCATTGTACATTATTAATTTTAAATATATTTTAAAATACCTTAATGTTATCGCTAATCTCAATTCAGGACATAAAGGTTCTCTTATAACCGTTTACTTAACTATTAATGGCGCAACCATGAACAATAAGGATTTAAATTGTGTAATGCTCATTCTAGTATATTTATAAAACAGTTGCTGGTCTTGAAATAATCCGCTCTAAATAGTACGGTCGCTTCCAATATTTTCTTTTTTTTCGAGGAATATTATATTTAACGGTTTCTTTTTCACTACTTGAAAATATAATAATTTTTCACATATATGTAATTCAGTAAACTACACCGACTATGCTTACTAAACGATATAAAAAAATTTAATTTTGTTGGTTATGTACGTCTACATGACAAGTTTTTAACTATAAATTTTGCTATAAAAAAAACTATAGAAAAAAATGTCTCTTTCACTCTCGTGTATTTTTACGATTAATTATCTCTTTCTGATTTGCCAGTATTTTTTACTGGCAAAATATGTTTCATTGTGGAATTAAGCCTATATGTACATAACGATTTTGTTTTTATGTATGTGTTTTGATACCGTTGCTTGAATGCATCATACCAGAATCTACTTAAATATAAGTCCTGCTAACTCCAAACATGTGAAATAAACAATAACTAACTAAAGATGTATTGGAAATTTTTTTTCTAATGTAATTTTTTTTTAAATAACTAAGTATAAATGTGTTGGTGCAGAAACAAACAAAACATGCAAATAAATCAAATTTACATTGGATTGTTAGTGTAACCAACCATTCTTCGGTAGTTATTTTTATATAGGCATCTGTTAATGAGAGTTAGAGCAGGACTAATATTTAAGTAGATTTTGATTATACGCATTGCATGCAAACATTCATTGTGTTTGTGAAGAAATTTTTGATTCCAAAGGATGCGTAAGATATGTGTATTTTTCATTTTTTTTACTGTTTTAATCAAAACCAACAACAATTAAAAGCCATGAACAAAGTCCGAAACGCAGATACCAACATACAAGAAACTACAGAAGATTGTGTTGGGTACACTAACAATGCTATGTAATTATTTTTGTTCTTCTGATCATTTTGACATTTCGCACCACTACTTATTAACTAGTTAACGAGTTAGCACATATACTTCTTTATGTAGTGGCTGTCAATTTTTTGGCTAAAAAGATATTTTTTTTGTTTTAATATTTTGTTTATTTTAATAATAGTAATCAAATAATTTTTAGTTCTTTTAAGAAGCAAAATATTTAATAGTAATTACATATTTTGCTTCTTAGTTTGTTAGATAAAACAAATTTGTTTTGTTTTTTTATTCATCGTTTTCAACATTACAAACATCGAGGAATACATATATAAGAGAACAAGTAGTGCAAATTTTATAAACCCATTTCTACGAGGTTAATTTTATTTTATAGTTTTGATATATTTATATACACAAATTTAATTTTTTGCTATATTTAAACCATATATATATACATATCTTATAAACATATCGGCATAGTTATTTTATAGTTCATTGTGTTAGGCTTATACAGATTGCCAATAGTAAAATAGATGATTAACCTCGGAATGTCTACATGAGTCCTCTTATGTATATTTTGCTTTATGGTACAAACCAATGATATTAGTGTGTGAACATATTGAATTTTATTTGGAAACAATACAATGTATACATATACTCTAATACAACTTTCTGTAGTTTGGGTTCCTTTGTGTGTATTGCTGTAGCAGGGCTTATATTGTAGTTGGTTTTGTTTTAATACATATTTTAATACATATTAACACAAATAAATTAAGTACATAAACATATTTTATAGTGGATCCAGAATCTACTTAAATATAAGTCCTGCTAACTCCACACTTATGAAATAAACAATAACTAATTAAAGATGCATAGGTATTTTTTTTTTCCATAGTAATTTTTTTTTAAAAACTAAGTATACATGTGTACTGCAGAGTACTGTAGGTGCAGAAGCGAAAAAAAATGAAAAAAAAAATTCAAATTTACATTGCATTGTTAGTGTATCCAAACACTCTTTGGTAGTTTTTTTATATAGGTATCTGTCAATGAGCGTTGGAGCAGCACTTATATTTAAGTAGATTTTGGTGGATCATATACTTATTCGAGTATTGTACGCGAGAAAGGGTTTTTCATTTCTGTTTAGTACACTCGCTAACAATTGTTGTCGTTGTTTTGCTAAGGAGAGTATGCATGTTTGGTGATCGACGATTATTTTTCGTTTTTTCTGATTTTTGTAATTTTGCAACCATCTTTTGTTTTATATATGTACATCAGTATTTACTCGAACATAATTTCTATTGTAAAAAGGGTTTTCAATGTGTGTGTATATGAGCGCCAACATTTACTTAAATATTTAAGTAGATTTTGTGAGCGCACAAGAATGAATATATAATAATCGATGAACCGTCTCGCAATGTATGGACTTTGTATATTCATATGTATATAAAGCGTAGACACGGGGAAGAGCTTTCACTGTGCGTTTATGCTTGCGGAGGTTGGTGCGGCGCTGGTATGTCGCACTCGCTCCGCAGGTATGAATATATACCTGCGAGAGCGAGTGTGATATGTTGGTGCCGCGCTGGTTTCGGCTGTTATAAACGGACAGTCATACGTGTGATATATATTTTTTGAAATTTTTTTATGATTTTATTAGTTTGTTTTTTGTAGGTGTTGTGAGGAGATGGATTTGCATTCTCCTGAGCGTGAACTTTATTTATCTTCGGTTTTGGATAGTTGTTTTTTATTTTGGCCGAACCAATACTCACATCTTTTTATTGATGGAGCATGTTCCCCATATGATTCAGACAGCAATCGATGTCCATCAGCTGCAATTGTGTTCAAGTTGTAACAAAAAATCAACGCCTTACCCGCAAATTTTGTTTTGTTGGCATAAAGGCCATGGTTAGAGCACAAAAAAATATTATTTATACTTCAGCGAAATGACACATACTGATTTTTAGAGCTAAATGATGACGCTTTAACCTGAATATAGTTACAAAATTGCCCGATGCGATTTAATACTATTTATGCCTTCTTTTGCAAATCCCTCAAAACTTATTTGTACTCCCAATAAGTTGTAGATAAAGTATTGAATACTCGTAGTATTTGATTCGCACTTAATGGTTGACTTACATTCGGGTGAGATTTAAACACTCGCCTACCGACTAATACTCCTCGTTAATTATAGCGCCTATTATATGTGTAAATGTACATTATTAGATCAATGAGTTTAGTAAATTTATTTTGAAATATTAAATTTTTTATATTATATAATATAAGGAAATAATAATAAAAATAATATAAAAAAGTAAGGATTTTTAGGAAAACTTCTGCTTTAGAAGATCATATGATGATAAGGCATAAATTTTACCCAGCCCTCAACAAATGGGAGTGTGAAACTGAATCGAGAAACTATAATGAACGGATAATAATTATAAGGTGAATATTGCAAAATGTACTACATTTTGAAGAATTTTATTCAGTTTTTATAGTTATATGGTGTAAAATAAGGTAGTTGAATGAATAAAGGGTTTAATATACCCGCACAAATACTTTGAAAATTGTACTTGATTGAACTGCCCAGTTAAACTGTATAGTTCAAGTGTGATATATTATCTATACCTACGCTTAACCGAACTTAAGACAGCAAAAGTAAAGCGTTCGGTCGGATGAATTGTGAGGTTTGTACAAACACGTTTAGACCTGTGAATTCCCTGTCCCAATGGAATTGGTTGTCATTATATTTAAATGGTAGTCGACAAATCTACCCGTTGTACGACCACTTATCCAATTTGAAACCACAAAAACAGTAAGTAAATCTTGTAATATTATTAAATCTGTAGGTATATATTCAAGGACCTTCTCGACTTTATCGTTCTCGAATGGCGTACACCTCAAGAACAAATCATCTTGTCGAACCTAAATCCTAATACATCTAAATTCCTATAAACAGTGCGATTTAATATATTTTGTTGGGGTCCAAAACTTCTAAACATCTTATTCTATTAAAACCTCTGTGACGGAAGAAGATTTTAACTACACCCAAGTAGAGAAGCAGAGCTTTATAGGTATATAGGTATATAGGTATATAGATACATATATACATATATATATATATATATATATATATATATATATATATATATATATATATATATATATATATATATATATATATATATATATATATTTATATATATATATATATATATATATATATATATATATACATATATACATATACATATATATATATATATATATATATATATATATATATATATATATATATATATATATATATATATATATATATATATATATATATATATCCGAGTCCAGCTACAGATAATTCGGATTTCGTAACATAGCTTTGTAGAACACATTCAACCGAAAATGTAATGTACATTTCCAAAATAAAATTTAAGAGAACGGTTCACACGCGCTCATGCGCACGAACGGAGTAAGACAGTATTCATTAATGGTTCAAGTTTCAGAAGATCCATTTCTAAAAGAAAATTGAAACTCGAGTTAAATTACTATTTACTCGCTCCTGAGTCTTTTGAACTTAGCAACACTCGTAGAGGTCAGTGTGGGCTCATCGTTGAGTTGAGAATTTTCGCTTGCTTTATCACTTTGCGAGTGTCTGCCAAGAAATAGAAATCGCTTAACTATAAACATTTGTTAACAGCAAATATGGTTTAAATAACCCACACTAATTCAGCAATAGGCGCTAATAACTTATAATTTAAGCTTCCAAGTTAAAAAAAATTATTTTCTAAATTGACTTGATTTTAACCAGATCACAAAATAACTTGAAAATACACCATCCATATTATGTTAATCAGCCACGCTTTCCATTGTTTACGTGAGCTGCTTTTCATACTATATTTGCAATGCAATCGTGGAGAACCAAAACCGTACTTATGTTTCTAAAATTCGAATATAAGTGTTTCTCTGTGTAAAGATAACATACCCGTTCTTCCAAATAATCTAATCGTTTATAGAATAGAATAACAGTTGAACTCGTATGCCCGTATAGTTAGAGAGTCGCACATACCCCGAGAAGTAAAGGCCAAATAACTGAAACGTTATTCAAATCGCTGTTTAAAATTTTATTTCCAATAGTTAAAGTTTCAGTTTTTCACAATTTACGATAGAATAACATAATTCGTTAATAGAACTGTCCCAACTACATATTTTTATTTTTCCAAACATTAATTTAGAAATTCTCGATTATATTCTCGATTATTTTTCTCGATTTTTTTATCAAATCAAACTTGTAAAATACCAAATATGTTGGAGATCTAAACCAATAATTAAAAATCATTCATTAAAATCCACCTCATTTTACGAACTCAGACACTTTCATTCCAACGATATCACATTGTGTTCATTGCCTAACTTAAATCACTGCTCAAATTTTAGTTTCTGCACTCATAGTTCGGTTGCATTCTTAGATAAATAGTCAATGTTTTTATGTTTCGCTCATGATGTTCTTTAAGAGAAACAACGACTTTATTTTTTAAGCCTTCGATTATTTGTTCATACAGTGCGTATAATAAAAATTCCAGATAATATTAAAATAAATAATAATAAATAAAAGAAATAATGAATCACAGGACTTTGTGGCAACTTCGCAGCAGGAAAAATCGATTGTGGGTACGTTCACATTCTGGCAACCAACAAGTTTATTTCGAATGTCGATTTCAATCAAATACCAATACCAATACCTTAATTAAACATAACTTCAAAGTTTTCTCAAACTTCTTAAAAAATTTCCAGAGTTTAGCATAAAATTTAGTTTAAAATTCTTCCAATCTCCAGTTTTGTTTTTATTGAACTGAGCTCATTGCTTCAAGAGTCATTGACTTCATTCCAGTACTCCGCTAAAAATGTATTATTAAATCCCATAATATTATCCATAAATCTAATTTGTATATAACAACGGATAACTATCAGATTGGGATCATCTATTCTGCATCTGGCAATTTTAATTCCAAACAGTTACATTTTATAACCAAATTTCATCGTCAACTCAATCTAACAAAATTGAAAGGAAAAAAATAATGTTCGATACTGTACAGCTCGATACAGTGTACAATCTACATAATTATTGTTTCAAACAAATTCAGATTTGCTCAACCTATAAGTGATGAAGTGATTAAATGATAAATTGAAATTATAAAAATGTGCCAGTGCACACTTGCTTCATTTTTTACATTCACATCGTTACCGACCGCTATAGCAAAGTAAATAGAGCGCTTGCTTTGTAATTCGTTCGATTTTTGGTGATGACAAAATACAAAAATTATGACTGGCATTGCGGATTGTATTTATATCTCGAGCCTTTTTGTCGGTTTTTTTTTGTTTTTGTTAAAACAAATATTTTAACAAACTAAAATAACAAAAATACAAAATACAATTTCAAATTAGAAAATATATAAATTATTAAATTCACAATTTCTGAATAGCAATTCAAAATTTTTTGAGAACGCAAAAAATTCAAACTATCCCTATGGTTAAATTATTTTAAATCCTATTCTCAAAAAATTGCAATATAGCCTTGAACTTTTGAAATTTCCAAAAACAAAGTTGATTTTCATACATATATATTTATATATGTATGTTATTTATATACATACATATATATTTATTTATATATTTATATATATATATATATAGGATCACATATTTTACGATCGCGTGCAGATCATCTTTCTTAACAGAACGTGTGGTTTATTTTTTTCTTAAAATTAAATGACATACAACAACAACTAAATTTGAACGCAGTATCAAAGAACACATGTTTTTTAATTTGCATACATTTTACTTTTTTGTTTTTTTCATTCAAGAGACAAAAATCAATATTATTTTATACGATACAAAACGATACAAAATAACACGAAAAGCGAGACAGTGGAAATTTTTGTATAGTTAGCTCATTCAAACCTATGTGTGTGGTATATTTATGATCGCCTTGATTACCTCATGAAAGCAATCAACTTTTGGGCGATTATAGAAAGATTTTCTATGATATAATTTGAAATCAGTACTCGTGGCGGCATCCTAAATTTCATGTAGAAAACTACATTGTATTACTAGATAAGATTTTTTATACTATGTATGATGGTACCACTATTATATGATTCCATTATGCTGTCGTCTACTCGTAATGTATGTAGCTGTGTTTTTTCTTATTATTAAACGTTATAAGAAGTTATTTCTTTCTTATTATTAAACGTTACAATAAGTTTATTTTGAAAATTTGGTTAATGAAATTTTTGTGAATTTGCGTGATAAAATGGTGTGTGCATACAAAAACTGTTTTAATAAAAATGATTGTAAATCCACAAGGACATTTTTTACGGTGCCGCATGACCATCGTCGTAAATTATGGCTTAAACACGGTTGTGTGTTCGACAAAAGTAAAATAAATGCCAAACGCATAAGTTTTTGTGAAGAACATTTTAATTTTAGTGATTTTAAAATAAGTGGTTTTAGAACAATATTAAAAAAAACGGAAGTTCCCCAGCCATTTAATAATCAAGTTTGTAAGTGTAAGGACAATGACATGGATATACGATGCAAGCATTTATTAAAATTAGAATTTTCTTTAAATAAAAAGAAATTGATTCCAAAAGTTTCGCGTACGATTTCCGTCCAGACACACAACACTGCGGGTCAAACAACAAGAGTATTGAAAACACCTGACTCCCCACCTTTTACATTGAAATATGAAAAAGGGCCTCCAAGAACTTATTTAAAGAATTATCAAGTTCCACAAATTCCTCATGTATGTCCCATCTCGTCATCTCAATTTCCTAGTCCGCAACATCAAATTCAATTCGAGAATAAAGAACCCTTTCAATTTTTAAACAAAATTCCCAGGTTTATATTAAATACCCCTCAAAAAAGTAAAATTCAAACAGAAGAAAACGCAATAAAAACATTAATTGATAATACACTTGATGATCGACCACAAGTAAAATCATTTGTACTTGCACAAATATTCCATAAAAGAAAATCATCTTGGACCCAAGTTGAGCAAAAAATGTATTTGGAATTTTATTTTAAATCGCCTTCATTTTACAAGCATTTATTAAAGAAAGGTTTTAATTTGCCAGGTAAGAATTATAAATTTAATTACCCAGTGTAAAAGAACTAGCAAATATTTTAAAATTTTTGTATGTTTGAAAATTTTTCATTATATTTTTATGTGACTTAGAAGGGTATCGACAAACTGGCTCACGAACTTGGAACACATGTCGTGTTAGAAATAATTGAATTTTTGTAAAAAAGAATTAGATGAAAATGTTTTAGATATAAGAATAACATGAATAACTAATAATATATTTAATAGATAAGGCTAGCACTTGAGACTATTGTTACAATTTTGTATATCAAAATTGCTACATGAGTTAATTGGTAATTGATAAATTTATTTTTGTTATTAAATTGATATTAAACTGTAAGAATTATTTCTGTTGGCACCACAAAAAAATTATTTCATCAATTTAACATACGCCGCTTGTGTTTTGTTATGCATATTCTGCCCCTGTACAGCCTATTTGTAGAATTCATTTAAATTAAAACAATTCGAATGCAATTTGTTGAACACAAAGCCAATCAACAGTAATAAATTTTTTATATTGTTTGGTTTGCTGAAAAAATCGCACAAATAACAATCATACGGTTCATGTTGATCAGGTGACCAGTGTAAATTTGATGGTCATTCATATTCACAACCGGGTCATAAGCATTTAACTCTTTCGATTTTTTTTTGTTATGTACTCGTACATAAAGACTAACGGGTAAATATACCTCGATATAACTAGGAAACAATTATTTAGAAATTTAAGTATCAGTCATTTAAAAATCGGCAATTGCATGAGTACACTACTCACTCTATCAGTGTTATATCGATATAATAATAAAAAAAAAAAAAAATTTAAATTGTATGTACAAATTTATGGTACATTATTTAGTGCTAAAACTTTTATAAGTCCGCTCGTGCTAGTCGCAAATTCGATATTTTGATACTGATTCAATCGGTACGCTTTATATAAACGTTAATTGCGTAAGTTTTAGTGATTTTTGATAAGTTTAGTACTGTCTAAGTTAACTAAATTCGAATTGTAACGTATCGGTTTTTTTATATAGTGGGGTAAAGTGCAGCTTTTTCATAAAGGGGGAAAAATCTACCGAGATTCTTGGTATACATTTTTCCATTCCCGTAAAGGTAAAAATCGAATTATATTTTTAGTGTTGTAATGTATCTAATTTTTGTTTTCTGGCTTTTTTTTTTGATTTATCTTCGTTAGTCTTTAGATTACAAACGGGGGAAATTTTTATTTATCATTTGCATCGCAGGAAAGCCAGACAATTTCCGTTTGGTTGTACGAGACTTTTCTGCGCGGATTATTTGTGTTTTTTTTAGTGCGTTATGAGGTGAATTTATAGCCTATTAAAGGACTTAATGGAATAGTTGAATACCTGAACGAACCAAAATCCATGTGGTTTTAATATGAATGCGTGCCGTTAAAATTACCGGAAATTATGATCAACTGATCGCGACTTTGTACACAAACAGCTAAGTGAAACTATATGTATTGTCTTTATTTTTCTTATTATCAAAATTTATAAGTTCTATATTTATATTTTATTATGATTATTGCCAATTATTACCTCTAAAAAAAAAAAAAAAACATTATTCTTATTTCGCTATTAATATTTAAAAAAAAAAAAACAAAATTTACAAAAGCAAAAAAATGATTAAAAACTAAGTTTTACAAAATTAAACTAAAGAAAAAAACAAACTAATTAATAAGTTTATAATTATTAGATTTATAATTATTGTACTATTAGGTTCGCTAGGGGATCGATCCATGATTTTTAAGTAGCTCTTAATCATTAATTAATTAAATTATGTTTATGTGAAACCGTAATTGGTATAAATTAAGATATCTAATGTCTTTTTTTTTCTAAGTAATATTTGTTTGTTATTTGGCAATAAACCTTTCTCGTATGATTTGGTTATGTTGTTGGTACTAAAAATTAAATTGTTTTAATTTATTTATTGGATTTCTACCTAAGTAATTTTTCTTGATTGCCCGTTATGTTCTTTAATATGTATTTATTGGTTCTCTTGTGTTGATGAGATAATTATGTGTTGTTAAAATTATCAGTAAAAATTAAGCGGTGATTTAGAGTTCATCAACAGAGGGAGGGAAGTGCTAAGGTTACACTTCAACTGGGCGGCGTACGCACTAAGACCACCACATCTACGGTCTTACCAAATAAATAACATGTCCTCATTTGGATGTTAGTAAGAGTAATTGTTCGACCACCCAAACAAACAAACGGATTAATGGTTACGAATTAATTTAGCTCACATTCTTTAGAAGTAGTGTCAATAGTTTTCGTTAATCATTTTTTCATCTTTCCTTTAAAAATCATTTACCAGTGCAGCACCCACCAGTCTTCGGATACACTCCTACAGTTTATTTGACCCTCCCAACGACTGCCACCTAGCCTGGAAACGTGCTGCCGTAGGAGTCCCTGTCGAAGAAATTTTCTTGTTACGATCTCGCTTACTCAGATACCTCATTTGTTCTCGTGAGCATTTGTGCTTCGGTTACGGTAAAAGTAAAGTTACATCCCTAAAATAAAATAAGTGAGCGGGTTTCGTAACACTATAATCGACTTAAAGTCAAAGTGTTGTTGTGGGTATTTATTCTATTAGAATTAAAATATTTTTTACGCTGTAATTCGAAATTGAATCCAACAAGGTAAAGAATTTTTGTCACCAAAATTTTTTAATAAAATTGGTTTGTGTTATTCATGCCGAATTTGTGAATTTTAATACGTGGTTTACGGGCTTAAATTGTAACATAATATTAACGCTTGCAAACATACGAGTATACGTACTAGTACACAGCGATTCCGAACCATATTATATAACCACCAGTATTTTTAACTTTGTTATTGCCTAAAATGTAGTTGCCAAATAGAATAAAAGCTATTCTAAATTTGATTTGAATTGAAAAGCGTGAGGCTGAACAGTTCAAGTTATTTGATCGACATCGAATGAATATTATCAATTTTATAAAACCTATATTTTCAGTCCATTTTTATAAAATAATTTTGCTTATTTTAACACATATATGTTCTATAAACTAAATTATACAATCAACGAGCTACAGATACAGCATTATTTAATGAGGTCATTTCTAGTAACGAAAAAGTTTTACTAATTAATTTTAAAATTATAGTTTTAATTTTTTTAAATACATTTTAATTTTATTTGTTAAACTGTGTGAAGCGGTTAAAATGTTCTAATCCATAACTGGTTTCAAAAGTAACTAATCTTTGATAAAAACAAATAAAATTAACCGTAATACACAGAAATACATCTTACCACCCGATTCTGACGTACAGTCACAGATGTATTTTATGTCTTAGCAAAAACTTTTGTCTTAACAAACACCGTAGACTATAAATTCTTATTCTGCACTTACCTTTATCTGTCAGTAGTCTTAAAAAATTGTCTTCGTTAATATCAGCGAAATAGGTGGTGTTAGGAATCATAATTTTCTTGTTGCCAGTTAATAATTTTGACATTTAAACAGAGGTAATAATTATAATTGGTTTTAAAAACAGAAAAATTATTCAAAATAACATGCTATTTTATATTGTTATAATACACTCTTAGCATATATCGCATAGATTTAGGTTCTTTTAACAATTTCTAATTGAATTATCGCTTTTCGTTCATAAATTTGAAACAATATGGTGAACATTTGGTTTTGACAAAATACTTTGGAGAGTTTCTAACATATTATTTAAGACTACTGCCTTCAGAATTCCAATGAAGACTTTAGTCTTAAAAACAAAAGTCTTCACAAGAAAGTCTTAGCTAAGATGATCTTAGTAGTCTTATTATCAGAATCGGGGGGTAAGCACAGATAATATATTATTTCAGTAATCTGTATTTAATTAAGTATGTAAAAATCAAAATTTTATTGTTTTTCAATGGTTGGGCCTAATCGAACAAATGTGGGTGGCGTCAGAAAAATTTGTTTGGAATAACATATTACGATTAATAAGAGCATGTTATGAAATTGTCATTTATTTGCATCATTTTTCTTAGTACAATTGACTCGAAGAAATATTTTTATCCACAATACCAGGAGGTTCTCCAATTAAAAATATTTTTTGAGTTCAATGCATTTTGCGATCATTAAGAAAATTGTGGAGAGATTAAAACTCTAATAAGCAAATTAGATAACAACCATAATTTTGATGGCGATTGTTACCTATTTAAAACACAATTTAGATAAATAATATTATTATTTTATCGTTAGGAGATTCATTTGTTTTTTAAGATAAAAATATTAAATTTTAAGCAATTTGTATTGTAACACCCAGAACTATCAAGAGCCCGACTGAAATATTGAAGAAATGCTCCCATTTAATTAATCTTAATTTAGCACTAGGGTTCTTTCTGAAACGGCTACTTAATTCATACTTATTGTCATATTAGTAGCCTTCTTAAGTGAGTATGCAAAATCATCCGAATTGATTTTGTGTTCTTATTTACTATGAAATGTCAAAACAAACAGATCGAGTTGTTTGTATTGAGGAAACGATATTTTTCGCGCATTGGTCGTTTGCTACTAGATGCACAACAAATATTGCGTACCATTTTTTGTGAAGACTACTTATTCAAATAATTGGCCTTGCGAGTATTCTTATTTGAATATGTAACATAGCTCTCTCAATAGAAAAATTTTTGCTTTTACCGTTTGAGTAGCTCTCACAAAAAATCAAAAATGAATTACAAAAATTGAAATTGAAACCAACTTCGTTTTATTTTTTTCGATACTAGTGACATTTTTAAAATTATGTGTTATATATATGTTATATTACTAGTTATAGTTTTAAGATATCGATAAAATTTGCTTTTTAACAATCTAGACAAAAAAACAACAACATAAGACAAAAAGTTTACAGTTTACCAACTTTCTGTTTAAGGTAAAAACGCAAAATTTTTTTTTTAAAGTTTGATTTTCAAACAAACTTGTAAGGCAAATGTAAAAATTGTTCAATGGTGAGGGCTGTGTAAGCCTTCTTAAATAAATATTCATTTCGGAAAGGCAATTAATCATTAAAACGGTGTAAGACTAAATAAAAATTAAGATTATTAATTAAATTAAGACCAATTCGTGACTTATTTTGTGGAAACTACCTATTTGAAACTCAAATATATATATAGTCGACAATAAGTCTGGCCGGAAGGAGTCTTATTGTAGACTTTCAAATAAGTCAGTCTCCACCAAATACTCACGAATTGGACCGCAGTCTAAGTAGTTTTAGAAAAAAAAACTACACACATTGTTTTGTGAAAAACAGAAAACGAAGACAATAATGTATTTTAGTTCAATCATTTTTCAATTGATCTATATAGAAAGAATTTTGTCTAGTTTCAGATAATTTACGTCAGAAACTAATAGTTTTTATATGAAATAATATAAATACATTATATTTGAATAATAATACTATATTTTTAATCTAGGAGTCACAACTATTTTACGTTGGCATTCGATGACAAAATTTGAAAGCGAAATATCGATCAATGTACTAAATCTTTTAAAAAATAAATGTGATGGCATGATCGAAAGAGACAAAAAATGTATTTTGTTAATGGATGAAATGGTTATAAAAAAAGAATTAGAATACAATAAAGCAGATGATTTAATCCACGGATACTACGACTTTGGTGAACTTGGACGAAGTAATAATATTGCCGACAAAGCATTTGTATTTATGCTGCGAGGACTTAACCGAAATTGGAAACAAATAGTAGGTTACTATATGTGTTACAGGCTGGCTACTGCCAACCTGCAGATATCACTAAGCACCTGCAGAGGCCTCCACGGTGATTTTTGCCGGCTACGTTCTCAGGGAGAAGTGCTAAGGTCGTGGAGTTTGAGGCATACAGGGCTCCTGGCTTACACCGTGATGCTACAGAAATGTAGGGGAACGCAAATAATAATAAAATGTACCCGGAGTTCCGCCGAAACTCGTCGGCCGGAACCTGAGGAACGAACGCAACAAAATTATAAACCGAGAGCGGTGCCTTGGGGCGCGCATCCATCCGAATTCAAACGGGGACAAGCCCTGGTTACGGAATCGGATGCGGGCACCAAGGGACCGCAAACACTACGCCGATACAGAGGGAGTTTCCGCTCCCATCACACCACACCGAAAAAAAATTTAATAATTCATTTTATTTATAGTGAAAAACAACAACAGGAAAACAACTTCCCCTTCCACCCGCACCAGGAGAAAACGAGAGAGAGAGAAAACGATACGCACCGAGCGTGCACCCGTTGTGCGGCGCTCGATTACAAAATATTCAGAATTTAATATGATAATAAAATATAACAAAAATAAAATAAAAGAAAAATTAAAAATATAAATAAAAAAAATGGTACCTTACTATATATTTATAAAAATACTGGTGCGGCCTTGCGCGGCCGTCATGCCACAGATGATGTGCCACACCCGGACCGTTGCGGTGCCTTTCACCGTTACAAAAAAGAACTCGAAAACATGAGGGCCGATTGGCCACCCGTACGTAGCGACCTTGTGCGGTCGGGCGTTGCGGGGCCTTTCCTCGATACCAATTACAAGAAAAACACGATAGGCCGGTTGGCCACCCTTAACCAAACTTTTGTTGGGTGTAATAATATGTACGCCTCGATAGGCCGCCTTATTGTTGGCCGTCTTCCCGCCGTAATAAATTTGCCTCAATAGGCCTCCCGTGGATTATGTGTGGCACTTTTGTTAATTTCTTTTTACAATCAACAATTTTCCGAACAAAAACCAGAAATTCAGAACATGTAATGTTATTTATTTGTTCTTCAAATTCAAAAGCAAAAAGATTCACTTTACACACCTTAAACTTTAATCGAATAATTTCTTTGAATAAATTGAACACAAGAGAAACACTTTAATAAAGAATTTTATTACTCGTTCAAATATTTTTTTATTTATTAATTTAAATATAAAATTATAAAATTTTAGTTTTATCATTTTCTTTTTCACAGTACCAAAATTCAAATAAAATCGACATAGGTGCTAATTGTATAAAATTCAAAACTCGACTTTTATTCTTGAAATCCAAAACTAGACTACCTCGATTAAAAAAAAACTCTTACGCCGCACAAACGACGCGCAAAACATTCCAGAAGAATTGTCTTTCTTCTCTGTCTCTCGTTTACATCAATTCGCATTGAGGTAAACGAGAAGCATATAAAAAAAAACATTCTTATGAAATGTTTTGCTTTACACACCACTCGATGTACATTGCTCTCCCTCTCTCCGATTTTCGTACAATCACTACCAACCAAACAGAAAGAAACACACAGGAATCCATCCACCATTAACCGCGTTTAGATATAAAAAAAACGGACTAAAGAAACGTTACCTAAACCAACCGATGAGAATCAATTAGGGCAAAGAACGCAGTTGCGACAGTACAGTCGTAACATATGGGTTCACCAAAAGGCCACCAAATGAAACTTTTACTAGAAACAGTCATCTGTAAAATCGGGGAGAGCGGTCTAAAAATAGTTGGAATCACTTGCAATCAAGGCAGTGCAAATCGAAAGGCATTTTCTATTTTAGGAGTTACCAGGCAGGAACCATGGATAATGTTTGGTTCACAAAAAATATTTTGCTTTTATGACGTCCCTCATCTTTTTAAAAGTGTACGGAATTGTTTAAACTCTGCCAATATTACAACCAACGACGGCGAAAAAACAATTTCGTGGCATATTTTACAAAAATTGTATTTAATGGAGCATGGAACAGTAAGGGTACTACATGGTCTTAGCCGTAAGCATGTTTATCCCGACGTTTTTGAAAAATTGAAAGTTAAATTAGCGACTCAAGTTTTTAGCGCGAATGTCGCATTAGCTATTTATGCTGCTGTTTCGCTTAATTGTTTCTCTGGTAAACCATTTTATTTATTTTATTATAACATTATGTGTCAAAATTAAAATTTAATAAATTTTATTAAAAATTAATTCTAACTAAAAACAATATATTATACAACAAGCGGAATAGTAATCATTTCGTATTATTATTGTAAATATAATTAACAGGGGAAACTAAATATTCTGAGAAAATTTTACTTTACATGTTTTCAAACCTTATAAAAACCTTATGGTTATTTAGTACTTTATAACCATAAAGCTTTTATTTAATTCAAAAAACGCAATACAATATTATTATATTTCCCACCTTGTACCCGAATACGTACTATAAACAAAATTAATTTAATAGTTTATTCCATGAGGCCACTGAATTTGTCCACAGTTGTTTCATATAAACATTTAAATATCTATGGCTCAAAATTCATTCAATAAATGAAATAACGATAAGAACGTACATTATTTTACAAGTAATTGATGATATAAACATTTGCAAGGAACAAATTTCGTAATAGATATATAGAAAAATAATTAATGTCGTAATAAAATGTTTATAATTTCGGTTTCTTGTTTAGGTTAACCTGATTTTTATCTAGCGAGTATTCGGTCTACTTTGAAAAACAAATACCTATTTAAAAATGAACTCTCATTTGAGACGTTATATATTCTATTTTATTTACACAGATCAGCTGAAATCAACTGGCAGTACAACAACTAAATTACAACAAGTAGCACTTGATACAGCTGAATTTATTTTCAAAATGAATAATTTATTTGACAATTTAAACTCTAAACCTAAATATTCCCAAAATCCGAACAATTGTGCTTACGCTGACACAACTGAGGCGAGCGTTGTGTTCCAAAATTTAGCATCAGCAGTATCGTGGATAGAGGGATGGAGGCACCAAGGGTTTATGGAACGTCCGTTCTGTTTTGATGGTCTTCTCCAAACAATAAACGCATTGAAGTTTTTGTGGTGTGATTTACAAAATATGCAGCATTATATTATTACATCACATATTAATCAAGATCCAATAGAAAATCTTTTTTCTGCGATTAGAGCTGGCAAAGGTATATAAACACCTTCGTTATATCGATAGATGTCAACATTTCTTCGTGCTCAAACAATGCTTTATACGAGGTTCTTTTATCTACATATTTCACATGAAATTTAAAAACTAAAACGTTTAAGCTAATATACCTAAAAACATGAAGTCCGTTAAAGTGAGTGAACAAAAAAATTCGGAAGAGTTATTTGAAATATATGTATATTCTAATAGTATCTATATCGTATATATAGATACTATTAGAAATTAATGTAAACGCTTTAGTATTATTGATCACTCAGCTTTATCGTCTCTTTCATGCATTATTAGGTCTATTTTACCAATTGTGATTGTAGGAAAATCAACCTATTGGCAGCAAAAACATAAATAATTTAATCTCATATTTTACTCCCAATTAGGTTCCTATGAAAAAAATCCGTCAGCATCACGATTTATAAAATTTTTAAAAGAAATATGTTTTCAAGAAACAGTTCCTTCGATGTTTTCGGGGTATGAAGATTCACTTTCTGAAAATTTAATAAATTTCAACGATCAAGCATCGAACACAATCAACAAGGACGTAGAAGAATGTGAACTCGAACCTCAGATCACTGAAGTACCCTATTTTGAAAATATTAATAAACGGTTTATTTTTCGAAGCCAACTACCAACATCATCGATTCCCACAATGCAATTTGAAAAATTGCGAAAATGTTCCTTAGTATACTTAACTGGGTTTTTTAGTTATAAAATTGTTAAACAGTATAATTGTGACATTTGCTCACAGTTCGCAGTTGATTTAAATAATAAAACCCGGGAAAATGACACACTTTTAAAAGTAAAAGCTTATGTTACGGAAAACACAAAATCAGATATTTATGGAAACTTATCCGTACCTTCCGACGAATTTCCAAAATTAGTTGAAAACATTTTAGTTTTATTCGAAGAAAACATATCAAATATGGGTTACCAAGGAAATATTCTTCAAAAATTGTTTACGAAGTTTATCGATCGGCAATTTCTACATCGATTATGTGACCAGCATTCAACGCGCATTGTTAAATATATATTTACGACTTTTATGCGCTTTAGCTTAAAGCAAAAAAATGATGAACTTGTACAGCCAAAGCGGCATAAAAATAAAATTTTACAGTTTAGAGGAAAATAAAAAATTAATTTGTTTTATTCAAAATAAAATACATAACACATTTTTTATTTAAAAACTAATTTGTATGCTACAGAAAACTAAACAATTTGAAATTAGCGAACCTTATAAACAACCTTATTTGTTCGAACAAACACGGAACTTAAAGGTAAGACATTACTTATCCTGCCATAAATAATTGCAACGTTTCTTTTCAGACCAAGCTCACCAATCTCTAGCCTAACTACTATTTAAAAATAGTTTTTATTACAAAATTTTGTAAGCTGCAACCTGAGATCGTGAGCTATTCATTTATATATTGATTTTATATAAAATATGTTTTATACGTATTTTCGTATAATCCATTTGAGATGGATTAATACAGTCCCCAATTTAAACATTAAAATTTATTTAATCTAAAGCAGATTATATTATTAACAGAAAAGTGAATTTAAGTTTTGTTAGCGAACTTTAAATGCTCGTAATTAGACCATAATTATACACTCTAGATTTACACACCTTGAACACTATGTGACTCATTGGATTCTGTGACTCAAAACAGATCAAGTCAGACATGCATAATAGTTTTGGTTGAGATTATAATCTTTATGGTGACAAGAATTCCTTAAAATTTAAGAAAATTAATGTTCACGTACTCCAGCTTTATTGCGTAACATTTGGTAAGTTTCGGTCTTTCGCCATGCTCCTGTTTCCTTTTTTAATGAGAAACAATCCCTTAATAAATGCTTGATTGAAAGAAAAGAATGAAAAACAATATACAAAAAATATGTACAATTGAAGTTTGTCCACGATGATAATTAAATGATAACTATTTTTATGATAAAATCGAGTTGACAAATTTTATTTCAATTCTGAAACAAATATTGGGTTCAATGCCCTTGAACTTAACCACAGATTTCCATAAATAGAATCTGCGTTTCCGTAACAATTACAATTATATTAAGAAAAGAACTCGTACAATTAAAAACATATTTTCAATTATAAATTTCTTTACTGCAACAGTGCAATCAACGGTAACTTAAAAAATTGTATTCGAAATAGTTTTTCAATATAGATTTCAACATCGTTTTCAGTTAGTTTGTGTTTGTGAGACCAGATGTATTTAAAATAAACAATGATACACAACTATAGTACTCAATATATTAATATATTTATTAATATATACTCATGTATGTATATACCTATCCTTCATCTCTTCTTTTCCAATAATGGATTTATTTGATTGAACAATTCAATATTCTTTTACATTTCTATCATATTAGAAAAAAATTATCTACGTAAATTTTTATAAAAAGGAAAGGGTGTAACGTTTTATTTTATTGTTTATCACAAAAACTGTTAATGCGCTTGTTTTAAACACATTTTCGACACGACCTTGACAATTATAAAACAATAAGAGTTGAAATAAATATATTTTGTGTTAATATGTAGCATAATGAGTTAGAGTGAAGCAAAACTATACTGGATAATGTATACAAAAATACGCCGTGTTTACTGTAAGTGTAATTAATCTTGCAAACATTTAGGCGATTTAGGAAAATGTAGTTTCGATTGACTCGTCACTGGATTTTCATCGTCTAAAGATTTTTTTCGAATGATGGTACTACTATTACATGATTATACAATGGGTTGAGCCAACCTCATCATTTAAACAAACTTATTATTCTATTTTCTTAATTACTATTGCCTTAACTAATGATGCTGGTATATCCATATAATATCGCACGCGGTATACCACCCTTCAATCTGTCGTTGCATCATCTAAGCATGCCTCTAGGGATGCGTAGATGGTGCAATCACAGATTGCTTTGCGTCATTGGGTGTGATTCTACCCATGATCAACCGCTCGTCTCTTCTATTCTTCTCCTCCCTCAACCGATTCCTCCTCTCTCTCCTCCAGGCACTCAGTTGCAATTTGTAACTGTCAAGCCTCTTCTTCGATTTTTCCTCATCTCCTAGTGTTGTGCAAGACCCTGCAATGCCACTCTCTTCCCATAATTTATTCTTCAGTTTGGCCTTCTGGCCACCCCGTCTCGGAGTCACAGCATCCGATGTTAATGGTCTCCTGCCCCAGTATTCTGCTCGAATGATAGCCTCTTAATCTTTTCCGTGGGCCTTTCCCCTTCTTCTTCCCTTACTGTTGCTACTTCTTCCTTCCCTGGCTCCTCTGCCATCTTTCCGGAATCCCTGGGAAAAGGAAAGACTGTTGTTAGCAACAGCTGACTTACCGGTTCGAAATGGGTTCTGGAGCTATTCTCAGCCCGACTAGGTTTCTGTGCTACCTCTAATGTGCTTTGCGTGGAATATGCCCAGCCTTTTTCCCTTCTCGTCAACTAATTGGTAGGCAACGTGGCCTACGCGCTGGGAAACTTTAGCCGGGACAAATTACTTATCCAGCTTTGCCGAGTATTGCTGGAAGGCATTACTCTGGCCAAAGTTGCGCACATAAACCTTCTGACCCACACTCAGTACACGATCTGCTGATCGTTAGTTGTAGCGGTGTGCTGACTTATCATGTGCCTGGCGGAGGTGATTTAGAACCAGCTCTCGAGCTAGTTCAAGGCGATCGTCTTTAGCATTTACCGTGAAGGTACTCAAACTTTGATCCCCTAGGAGACGCAGTAACTCATACTGTGAGCCGTGATTAACTGTATGTTGACCAAACACTAGATAGGTCGTGATACTCCGTGGAGGAATGCGCTGTATTTCTTAATGCGCTCGCAATTGAACTTAGGTGTTCATCCCATGTGCGCTGGTCCTCTTTCACATAAGCGCGGATGGCGGCTAGCACTGATCGATTTACCCGCTCAGAGGCATTGGCCTGTGGAGAATACACTGGCGTGAACACGTGCCTTATCCCCAGTTTAGCTAAACAGTTCTTGAATAAATTAGACTTGAACTGCTTGCCATTGTCTGTATGGATCACATCGGGTACAGAAAATAAAGAGAACACTTCCTTTTCCAGGTAATCCACGACCTTAGCGGCTGTTGCATCGCGTAGTGGCTTGAGCAGAACAAATTTAGAATATTGATCCAGTATAATGAGGATACAAGTGTTGCCATTGGTGGACCTGGGGTATGGTCCTAGGAAATCCAAATACAGCTTCTGGAAAGGCCTGACATATTCTCTCATTTTAGGTCTCAGAATAGAATTTGCAGCTTTAGTCAGCTTACACATTTGGCACTGGCGTACGTAATCCCGAGTATCTTTTACTAAAGATGGCCAAAAATAATATCGCCGAATATACTCAAGCATTTTGTCCGTGCCCATGTGTGCTGCAATAGGTGGTTCATAAGCCTGGGCTAGAATCTTACGAGTTAAGCTGCTGGGGCCCCAAAGCTTCCAACTAGGAGTATCGGTTTTTGTATCGGGGTCCCCTGTGGGCTTGTGAATGAGTATTTTCCCATCCACTATCTTGATGCTGTCAGATATGGGCTTCATGTTTAGCAAGGTATTAGCTAGGTTCTGGTAGTTTGAACTAGTTCAATCAGGAGCTTGCAGATCTACATGAAAGGGATTATCTCCTAGTTGCAAGGTTGCTACTTCACTTGAGTGTATTCTAGATAGCACATCAGGAACCACGTTTTGGGCTCCTTTACGGTATTCGATACGGAACTTGTAGCCTTGCAGTTTCAGACTCTATCTTGCTAATCGACCAGAGAGCTCTGACTGGTTCATTAGCCACTGAAGGCTGGCATGGTCTGTAATCAGAACAAACTCGTATCCTTCAACATAGGCTCGGAACTTTTTTACACTGAGGACCGCAGCTAGACACTCCAGTTCCGTAACACTGTAGTTCTTCTGTGCCCCATTTAGCTTATGTGAGAAGTAGCTGATGGGGTGTTCTTCATCTTTATCGTCCTTTTAGAACAGAACTCCACCTACGTTTTAGAAGCATCTACCTGAATATAGAAGGTACGTGTATAATCCGGGTGCACCAGTACTGGTGCCTCGGTCAGGCAGGATTTTAGCTGCTCAAAATACTTCTGGGTTTATTCATTCCACACTATACCTCCTTTGGATTTTAAAAGGTCAGTGAGTGGTGAGCGGTTCAAGCGATTGATGAATAGTTCGTAATGAATTTTCGGTACCATTCACTCATTCCTAGGAATTGCCTAACCCGCTTGACTGTCTTCGGGATTGGGAAATTTTGAATAGCTGTGGCCTTATCCGGGTCCACTTTAATACTACCATCCTCAATCACGTGTCCCAGGTATTTCAGCCGTTTCAACAGAAATTTTGACTTCTCTATGTTGATGGTGAGTCCAGCTTCACTCAACCGCCTGGCTACTAATTCCCTGTTTTATTGATCGGTTTTACATTCTATCTCTAAGTTCAATTGTTAAAAAATAACGAATACCTAAAGTAGGTCTAAATGATAATTACGATTGAGATACTATGTACTCGTACATAGTATATTTGATAGAAAGGAGGTGTTTTTTGTACTATGTAAACTCTGACAATGCCTGATTTTTCTACTCTCCTTCTTAAATGTTATTGTGTAACAGTGAACAGACAATCTCTTCTAATATTTAGAGAAGAATAGGAAAAATTTATACGAGAGAGATGAGGAAATAGAAAATGAAATAAAAATAAACTGACTATGAAAATTTGTAATAAAATTTTATTACATTATTATTCTTTTTTTATTTCCGTACATAATGTAGTTAGTAAGAAAAAGCTCTAGTTGCAGTTTCCCTAGACATGCGAATCGAATATAGAAGTTGTATATGGTAACTTATTTGTTCGGATACTTCCTATCAGGTCAAACTAATTCAATTTGGAATCCATCGCTGGTTCACATATAAAATTACATAAAAAAAGCTTATTCAGCTTTTTTATATCGTTTCTAGTTGTATTCATGATATTTTATTTTATTTGAACATTTACAAAAAAAAAAATCAAAATCAAAACAGAAACTTTAAACTTTATTTACATGTTTATTTTATATAATATGTCGTTCTTATTCATAGTTTGTATACTTTAAGTATGTACAATTTTAATTTGTGCCAGAATAATTTTATTTAAACATGTTCATTTGACTAACAAAAAGTACAGTCCAAAGAAGCTCTTCGAAGTAATAATAGTTAAATATATTTATCGTGAATGAACTGGGTCTTTGCTATACTACTATTTATGTACATTTTTGTTTCTGTTAAAGCTTTTTGTTTGTTATGGCAGTATAATGATAACTTCCTCGAAATGAAGTTATAAAAATTCATATCTTGTAACAAAATTTTATTTTTCGGATTGCCATCTTTATTATTTTCTTATCAAAATGCTTAATAATTCGATTTCAATTTTTGCATAACTGTATTATATAGCTTAGCTATCTACTCGTATATGTGACAGCACAGATTTAGGGTTCAATTATTTAAGATAAAAATGAAACTGTCTTTGTTTTTCTGGTTGATAATTGGATGACCATCAGAGCGAATTTATCTTTGGTGTGTGTCTGTATTTATACTATAGTATATGAGCCAGAGACTAAAAAAATTTGAACTTATTTTTGACTATAAAAAGCTTTTTATGTTTCCAATATGGTTATTAGAAATTCGAAATTTTATTTTATTAATACATATACAAAAATATGGAAAGCTGTTTGGGTTCTTTAAATAAAAGCTCTCAATGGGCAAGCTATTTTATTATTTAAGTTTAAATTTTTTTGTTTTTTAACATGAAAGTAGTTTAATACTTATGGTCAGATTTATGAAATGTAACAAATGGTTGAAATGGGATTAGTTTTTGTATCGTACGACAAGCGATTTTCATTTCATTCAAACCCGTTTCTCGAAATTTATATTTTAATTCTCATTTACTTATATGACAGATTTACATAAATTAGTTGAGTCAAATACGATGTCTAAAGATTTGTGGTTGATATCATTTATGACAAAAGGTAACACGGATTCTGAAATTTAAAAAATGTGTCAATGTCGTTGCTGAAGACAAGATCCAGTAATCTATCACGATTATTAGCAATTGTGTTTATCTTCAAATTATAACCAAGCATGGCGTCCGCAAATAAAGATTCGGCATCTGTTTTTATATTGCTTGGAAAAATGCAATTTAGTTCCTGGTTCAGATTCCATATTTATATTTGGAAGATTAAATCACCAAGCACAAGAACTAAATCTGACGAGTTTGTTGTATTAATAACTTCATCAATCGCATCGATGCAAGTTGCATAACGATCACTATTTGATTGAGGTGGTTTGGTTAATTTTGATTTTTACACCAATTTGTTCGACTCTCTATGAGGCTAAAGTTACTGGAGCATTCGAGAGTTTAGAATGTACTGCTATTAGTACGCCACCACCCGATTTCTTTGACCTAGTTTCGAGAAACCGATCGCATCTGTAGACAACGTAATCATGGCCAAAATATTCACTGCTCATTATGCCGGGTTTTAATGAAGTTTCACAAATTAGATAGATTAGGTAGTTTGATTTTAAAACGAAGTTATAAAACTTAGATGCTTTTGATGCCATTTTGTTGACGTTTTGATAGTAAATTGCATATTCCTCATAAACCAAACTTTTCTTGGATTTTTTGGGTCGTGAAATTGCACCTATGGCATGGGGTACACTATCGAACAGCTCAAGTGGTTGAGAATTGATTCTTATACATACCACATTTGGTGAGGTTAATCCTTGTGCTTCGTGGATCGTCATGACTTTACTAGATTCTGGTATCTGAAAATCACATTCCGTTCCCAAACTCATTTCATCATATTTCCTTTATTTACGAAACATGCCGTGGGAAATAATATTCCCAAATATATCTAGATTAAATGACCGGCATGTAAATTCTCTCACATTGTGTTTACACTTTATCAACTGCAAGCCATTGAACTTATCTACATGAGATTTTTTCTATGGGAAATTCGCTCAGATAAAGCATAAACATTATTATTATTCATTATTATAAGCTCTTCTTATGTTTCATAAATTGAAGATAACAACTTCACTCAAGAAACTCATATTTAGGTCAAATATTTCTCTTTGCACGTATGCCATGCAACATTGTAACGACTGCATACCATAATGTTTACAAACGTAGTCCTTTTCTTTTTCTACGAAATTTGATTTGGTGATGCATAATGTTTGCAAAAATATACTTCCTATGTTGATCGTCAAGTAAATTCGTAGAAGTTAATTTTATGTGAGCGATATTTATGTTTATTTAGCAAAGACGCTTTGTTTGATTGTGGGAATTTTCGTGTTGTTCGATCTCTGTTTTTCTTCGCTTTCCTACAATAATCAACAGCAAAGATGAGTATAAATATCGTGAAAATTGGAAAAGTTTTTTGGGGAGTGAAGTAGCGTCGAAGTTGTGTAGAATTTAATATTTTTTTTTTGGTTTAATTGACATATGTTTAATAAGATAAAATCGATACAAAAAAAAATCCTTGTAAAATAAAAGTTTTAAGTTATAAAAGAATTCATTAAAAGAGGTGAGTGCATTTATTTATAGCGATATCAAGAGAAAAAGTGAAAATTCTATAAAAATATATACATATTTATTTTGTTTATGGTAACTAAAAAGGAAAATAACTCACTATCCTAAAACCGGCCCAGAAATTAGGGTGTCTGTCTGGTTGTCTTTCGAGACAGGAATTGTTGTCGTGATCAACCCCTTTCCTTTCTACCAGAACCACCTTAATACCCTCTAACTTATTAACAACGACCATGAGCCCGAGGCCAATATCTTCCTTTTTATGTTTTTGAGTAATTAAGATGAACATTTAAACACCCCATATATACAACGACTGCCCGATACCTCACTCAAACTCCCTTCCTTCTTCAATAGCGGTTAACAAGGCCACTATTTCAGCACCCCAACACCCACGAAATTTCCTCTTAGCGACTGGCAATGGTGAATGATGTGATCCCTGGAGGAATGTGCATATCCCTTTCTCGAGGAAGATACCAGGGATATAAAGGGCTGCACATTCCCAGCTAAATTTGAAACATCATTCCATATCCCGGTCAGATTGTAAAGATTGCCTTTAATGATCCAGCTTGTAGTAAGAAGTTACTCCAAGTGAATATAAATTTGTTAAATTCGGTTAAAAGTATAGATTTCCACCCACAACGTTAGTTAGGTTTTTCGCATTGCTTCACTTCATTAATTAATTTTAAATTTCCATCCTTAGGGATGGGTTCGCCAGTCCTCCTCTTTAGATTAAGTACATCCAGAGCGTAGCACTCGTAGCTGTTCAATCTTGTGTTCTAATTGTGGACGGTTATATGACTCCAAGTTTTTGGACATAAGTTACAAGTAGGTTATGGGAGACGTTGTGGAAATCTTGGCGATAACCGGTGAGTTATAGTTCCTTGATTGATAAAACAGTAATCCGGTCTCGCGAGCTGAGCATTTGGCCTCGTAGATATCAGATTATTGCATGTAAGTTTTAGACTTATCACTCACACAATCCATTATCTCCAAATGTAGGGTAGGAATCCGGATTGTGGAACGAGAGTAAGACTGATAGGATCAATAAGGTAATCTATTCAGCTTTGTTAGTCTAATCAACATGGCAGTGAGGATCACTCGTAAGTAGTTGGGATGCCCACTGCATAATTGAAGGTAGAGTAGCAAGCTGGTCAAAATTAATAATCCGTTCCTTTTCCTTGTTTGACCCAAGTAGTGGAATTTGACTGTCACCTCATGGCGACGGTGAGATGAACTGTGGTTGTATATATTTTAATTTCAGAATATCGTGTGGTTCGTAATTTTCTTTCTTTTTTGTTGTTGTTTAGATAGTTTTTAGTAGCAATTTTAATCTTTTTTTTTATTTGAAAAGGTTAAGATATAGTTTTATATAGATAAACTCAGTGACGGGGAGTTGCGTATAGAGTATGAGGTGCGCAATCTGGTTGACAAAGCCAACCAGGAAATAACTCAAACGATGAGAGAAGCTCTAGTGCGTAAAATAGAAGAAGAGTGTGAAGTCTTGTTCTTCGCGCCTAGCAAACCGCACCAGGCCACACAGAAACAACCTAAACGTGAAATTGAGGCCTGCATAAAGAATCTAAAGTTGGTATGGGAAGGGGTAATGCAAAACCTAAGAGATGGTGTACCTACCAAAGATTGGTTAAGAGTGCAAAATTAGCTTACATTCAAGGTCGAGCCGTTCGGGTAAACAAGTCACCAAAGTTCTCTGTAATGTCAACGTGCTTAAGAGAAGTGACCCACGTTTTTCGCAAGATAGTAGCAATACTGAAGCGCGGAAAGCTGGTCCCAGAGCAAGCTCGAGAGCAGTTAGAGGGGTTAGTGATTGAAATACCAGGCAAAGAGGCTATAGTGACCCTCGGGTTAAAGCCAACACAACTCCAAGATGAGGTTGGGATTAGCAAAGCTGCCCAGCAGGTCGAAACCAAGTCCCCATTTATGTTACAGGATATTGGGAAAGACCTGTTGGAGGATCTTGGTGATGGAATGGATCAAATGAAGTTTAGCAGTTCGGATAGAACACAGTGAGACGAAACTGTGTTTGATATGCCCTATAGTATGTCTCATAATTCTACTAAGTTTCCCGAAGTACCAGCCTGGAGTAATACAAAACTACGGCAGGAAGCGAAAATCTGGGAAATCAGATTCCAGGGTCTCCGAAGCGAATTAACGATTCAACGCTTTCTCAAACAAATAGAGCGGCACGTCGACAGGTCATATATCTCCTATGACCAGTTGGTGCGAGTACTAGATCACCGCCTAGAGGACGGAACTATCGAATGGTTTTGGAATACGGTCGATCGTAATCCTGGGGCCTCCTGGGAACAGGTGAGACAAGCAATGATTGTCCGGTTCATGCCGAGCACAACGGATGACGACGGGCTAGTTGTTCTTAAACCCAGTCTAAACGTCACAGGGCTTTCATGGCCTGGACACCGAAGTTATTGGAATTGTGACAATACAACCCATTACTTTAGTGTTTGTATGAAACCCTTCAATATTAATTTCTGTTTTGGGTGTGAAGCCAAAACACGTTCAAAGTGATTTGTTCTGCGTGTAATCCTCCGGGAAACTGGAAGGCCGAGATGAGGTGTACTCGGGACACTTGTCTTGATCGCGAAAGCCCGAGATTTAACAAGAGGACGGAAGAAGCTGCATCCAACACCAATCCGGAATTATACCGGTGGTGGCGGAAATAAGCACACCTAAAACCAAATCTTTTTATTCGACTTCTTGTCAGCGGTTGGAAAATTACTATTCATTCGTAATTCGTAATTATGAATGAATTATGAAAAACAAAACCACCTCGAAAAGTATACATGTTTAATTGGAGTCATTAAAAATTCACTAAAGTCAGCAAGTTAAAAACTCAGTTTCGTTGGAAAGTAGAACTGACAGAAGAAATGATACACGATGGATGTATCATATTGAGCGGGATCTAAACTCATTCGATTATGGTTTCTCTCATCTCCTTGTTGTAAATTATAAAATTTGAAGTAATATCTTTGAGGATGCCAAATTCCTTCATGGAATGTACCACCAACAGACAAAAAATATAAATTTTTGGAAAAACAGGCATTTACACATTTAATATCAGTTTGAAATAGTTTACTAAGTGGACTTAATAATTTGTGAAATTTACCAGACTTCCAGTCTGCACCAAAAGTGTAAAAACAGAAACAAAAGAAAATTTTGGTTTAAAAATTTTAATGCGACCAGTAGATACTCGTATTATGTATATAATACTGTGGGCAAAAAACAGTATGCACAAAACCATCAATTAATCTATAATTCGGTGAAGCATACTTACGGAATTAAATCACTCATTAAACATTTTCTTACAACTAATCTTTTTTATTATTATTTTATTTAAAAAAAAAGGTGTCGAGCAAAAGCCATATGGAAGCCTATAAAAATGAACAGAAATAAAAAGCGACAGTTAATAACATTTTACCTTCATTATCGGATGTCTGGCAATTAAAATTCCAAAAAAATGTTGTGTAGCCTGTTATAAGTCGGTTGGACGAACCACAACTGTTTTGTTGTTTTGTTACCTAAAACATAATAAAATACAGTATTATTAATATTGCGTTTCGAAGTAGATACATTTTATTGGGAAATAAATTCTTCTGGACGACATAACCACCGCACTATTTTGCTCGGTACAAAAATTTTATAATAATCAATAATACGACTTTTGCAATTATTTCACAGTAACCGAATTCAAATAATTAAGATTTATCAATTTTTTTAAATACTTTGTTCATAATTTTAAAATTCTTTATTTATTTGTCCAAATTTATTTCGTTCCCCTCAGAGTAATCCCTCCCGGCCTCAATGCACTTGTGCCAACGTTTTTTCCAATCCTCAAAACAGTTGTTAAAGTCAATTTCCAGAATAGCCTCCAATGCGCGTAGCGATTCACGTTTAATGTCTTCAATTGACTCAAATCGGTTTCCTCGGAGCGGTCGTTTGAGTTTGCTGAACAGTCAGAAGTCACACGGAGCTAAATCAGGCGAATACGGTGGTTGCGGAACGATATGTAAAAAATCACGTTAAACCAAAGCAGTATGAGAAGGTGTATTATCGTGATGCAAGAACCAAGAATTGTCGACCCATAATTCCGGCCTCTTTTTACGAATAGCTTCGCGCGAACGATGTATAACACTCAAATAGTATTCCTTGTTGACAGTTTGGCCGGTCGGAAGGAATATGGAGTGCACCACATCTCGAAAAATGAGAAATTCAGATTTATTATCCCCATAGGGAATACGATCATAATTTTTAGATCTGTCTTCAGATATTTGGGTGATTTAAAGTTATGTGCGTTTTCACCTGAAATATTAATAATTTAAAGCATTCCGTTAAATCCAGCTCAATGGGGTCAGTTCTTGAGTTGAGGTCACTATCTACTTTGCTACTCGTACTATGAGATCATTTTATAAAAAATTCATATTTCATTGAGATTGTAATAAAAAACAACAACAAATACCAAAACGATTCATGTATCAAAGTACTGAAAATAACAACCAAAATATAAATATGTTTGTGTTAGGACCAATAGGTACTCGAATATGGAAAAAACTATTTTTCATTCTTTCATTTTACGTTTATTTCGCCTCAAAAAATAATAATTTAAATTTAAAAAATTACGAATGATACAATTTGAATGAAAGTTTAAAATGGTACTGTACGCTCCATCTATTGGATAAAATAAACCAGTTTTTTGTGTCTTAGCTTTGAAAATCGACCACGTATTTTCTTGAATCGGGGCCTTAATTTTTATATTTTAATTTTTATATCTTTTTTTATAGTTTTTTTACCTACCAACTATGCCGTTGTATACCGTTTAACTTATTGGTTTTTTACGTTGGGAACGAAGTGACCAAAATATAAAGAACATAGGGATTAAAGTATTGCTTTTTACAGAGTCTGTTTTATTTAGAATACGAGTATATAAACAAGCAATATAAAATAACTGATTCTTAACGAATCAGAAAAATATCGGTTAAACATAAAATATAAAATCAATATACAAACCATGATCGAGTTACTTGTATGATCTCATCATGCATATCAGCAAATGGATAATGCTTCCGTTATTTACTTGTTGATTTTGGAATATTAGCTTGGATTGATTATAACACTATGTTGTTACATATAATTAGCCTTGAAGTTTGGTGTACGTGTCTTGCGCAATGTTAACTAGTCTTGTGGTTTAAAGTAGGTGTACTAGTAACGGAAATTTTCGATTATAGCATCCCTCACTTATCGAAATTTGATAACGTATAAATATATTCAACATAGGTTTTGAGGTTTTTTTTTTAGGTTTCAGTGGTTGCTTACTGCACACTTAGGCCAATTTTTAGGCCCATTGTGATACCACTCATTCACTCCACATCATTAACCCACCTACTTCAGCTACTCACACAACTACAGTATACCACCTGCACATTGCAAGCTCCATGTCAACCTGTACATTGACATGGAAGGTGGGTCGGCGCGTAATACGGAATTCTGCACTCCATCAGAGGGTCTTAGTTGTATTTATTAGCAGCACCGATCGTAATCGATGATGAAAATTCGATTTGCATCTAGCCTCTGATGGGATTCGACCTCAGCACCTCCCGGTCCAAGTGCCGAAGCTTTAACCACTGCACCACTTGTCCGGTATATTCAACATAAGAAACCACCAATTACGATTGATTAACCTGGAGAGATTCGGATTAAAATTTATATAGTTATGAGTAATTGGTTAGTCATCACATAGAGCTCTATGGAAACATCAACGTAAGTGCACCAACGTATATTTTTTTGATTATTAAATTTAATAGATTTTATTTCAATAATAAATGATATTTGTATAATAATTATATATTTTTTCGTTTTATTGTCATTTTTGCTTAATTGAATTTATTATACAGCGTTATATTTAAAATGAGTAGATAAAAGTTTTACCTTTGTTTTGATATGGAAATATCCAGTGCTTTTACATTTCTATTTTTATTTGATATTATTTATTATTTGTTTTTATACGTGGTATATAATAAATTTGTTGCTACTTCTCTAAATAGCCACACTTAATGCTGAGTTTTAGTAGGCTACTAGTTATCGCGAGAGGTCCCTAACTAAAAAAATTTCCGTAACCAATTATATTTTGTTTATTATTTATGATTTTTACATGGTCAAGTGTATCGTCTAAGTTGTGATAATATGATTTGGTTACAAAGGAGTTTTTTGGTTACAAAGGATCTGTTCTTTTCAACATATTAGTAACTTCTGTTTCGTTTTTTAAAAGAAAGTATTCCTTTATTTCTCCTGACTGACAGGATAGATTCAGATCTGTTGCTATAACTTTTATTGGTCGAGACTGGAGCCTATTTATCCTCATACGAATACCACGATGAAACTCTTCTCAATAAAAGAAAGGGTATGTTTTCTGTGATTATCTACGTCTATAATCTTTACTTTGAGGTTCCCACTGTTCAACAACATTGCTTGCTATTTTTTTTGGTTGAAACCATAAACTTTATTATTATATGTTGCTAATTTTAACCTTTATTTACAATTACCAGTGGTGGTTTTGTTTGTTGCGAGTTTATATTGTCATCAGTGTATTGATGAGTTTTATCAAAGATTTGTGATTCTTCTTTGTTGGGTGTGTTCAAGAGACCCAAATAGTGATTTGTTTTCTTGCTCGTTCATTTTTTTGCATCATCCAACCTACTTCATTATTCAATTGACCTGAGTTCATCACACATTCCATCTGGCTGTTTAACGGGTTTGGCAAGAATGATATTAGGTTTATGGTGAACATTTGCAATCTCCTAGGAAGCGTTCTGTCTTTGTGAAAATGTGAACAAGCATGAGAGAAAATTACATTACATGCAGAAGTAAGGTTGCCATTTTTAATTTCGGTTTGGTTAAATCGTATGAAGATCTTGTCTTCGTGCCAATCTGCCTATGCTAAATATTACCTTTTTTAAGTACTAAGTATGAATAAAAATACATTTTAAATTTTTTTTGAAAATTCATTAATTTCTGTTAAATCCGGCTGTGTCATTAAATATAAATAAATTAATATGTATAAAACACAAATTATTATGTATCGCAGATTTATAAGGATATTGTTATTGTGATACATTTTTATATTTAGCACAATTTAAATAATATTATTTTAATTAGTTTTTTAATAATAAAACTAAAACAATACTAATATTGGATTTGAAGCTTTTATTTATTTAAATAACATTTAAAATGCGGTAAATTTGTAGTTTGCGGATTTTAGGTTTATCAACTGTTATTTTTATCTCGATATGGTAAAGTGATAAGAATATTAATATCGTAAAGGCGGAAATATGGTAATTATTAATACAACAATAATAGGGTGAAATGTAATTAGAGATAATCGTAATTTTGTGTTTTTTAAAATATTTTAATTAAATCAAGACCCTGGTTATCGATTGTTTTACTTCGCATTATCATACACATGTACGAGCATGTTATATTAATTAATAATTATATGTGATGGTTTTTAGTTTTAATACGTGCATTCGTGAGAGATTTAGTTTAATTTAAAAATTTGCGAATTAATTTAAATATTTCGAGCCTAGAGTAATTGATACAATTATTTGCATAAAGATATCTCGAATGAACATTATTAAACTCTACTACAAAGTATCAACTGCCACGACAGTACTTCTGCGATACTCTTCTCAGGGTTAAATCAAGGCGATGAACATCGAGGTTCTTAAATACTTAAAAGTATGTATTAAAATAATGTAATTTAATTTAGTTGGTGTAACTAACATTAGTAATCCATGGGTTTTGATTTTTGGGGTGGGATATTATACCACCACAATTTTCGACAATCGGGTTAGTTAATGTCCCATTTTTAACCCATTTAAAACCACAGGTAAAGCCATAGAAAAATAAGTTTACCATAGATTTCTCTTTTTATAAATCGAGAGAAAAAATGAGTTGAGCAAGAACTTCTGATAATCCCAATGTCATTTGTATTTGTTACTTTAGATATTTATCTAACCTATCTAATCTATCTAATCTATCTAATCTATCTAATCTATCTAATCTATCTAATCTATCTAATCTATCTAATCTATCTAATCTATCTAATCTATCTAATCTATCTAATCTATCTAATCTATCTAATCTATCTAATCTATCTAATCTATCTAATCTATCTAATCTATCTAATCTATCTAATCTATCTAATCTATCTAATCTATCTAATCTATCTAATCTATCTAATCTATCTAATCTATCTAATCTATCTAATCTATCTAATCTATCTAATCTATCTAATCTATCTAATCTATCTAATCTATCTAATCTATCTAATCTATCTAATCTATCTAATCTATCTAATCTATCTAATCTATCTAATCTATCTAATCTATCTAATCTATCTAATCTATCTAATCTATCTAATCTATCTAATCTATCTAATCTATCTAATCTATCTAATCTATCTAATCTATCTAATCTATCTAATCTATCTAATCTATCTAATCTATCTAATCTATCTAATCTATCTAATCACCTGCAGTGTGTGGACAAGCAATAGTTAATTCTGTTTCTTCGGAAGTTAAATGTTTAGATGTACCTTACTCTAGTTATGCTCTTAATGTTCCTACACCTACTAAACCTACAAAGTGGATTCATGGTACTAATGAGTCAGTTGAGAGCTTTGGTATTAAAACTATTCCTGTTCCTAAGATGTTTTGGATACATCTTTCTCGGTTTGATCCTACTACTAAGGAAGAAGATATCTTGGGTATGGCTAAATCCTGTTTACAAACTGATGTTTCCAAAGTACATAAGTTGATCCCGAAAATTTCTAACATACAGAAATTGGAATTCGTATGTTTTAAATTGGGGTGTAGAGAAGATTTGAAAGTGAAAGCTCTGGATCCTGCTACCTGGCCTGTATGTATTAAACCTTTCGAGTTCGGAAATTTTTGGTCAACTCGACCTGCAAAAGTAAAATTTTGGACGTCGGCATCTATACCCAATCCATCTTAAATAACACTTTAAATAATTCTTTTACGATAAGCAATTATACTACTATTCCATTTGATAATTTGTCTGTAAATAAAAAATTTTGTTTGACATTTGGTCACTTAAATGTTCGAAGTTTGGTGAAACATTTTAATGATGTAACTATTCTTTTACATATTTATGAATTTGATTTTCTTGCTTTGTCTGAGACTTGGCTCACTAAGAAAAATAGAAACAGTTCATTTCAAATAAACAACTACAAATTGCTGCGAGCTGATCGTACTGATTCCCGTGGAGGTGGTGTTTGTATTTATTATCGTTCCCACTTTAAAATTAACAAACTTTCTTCTAATTCTGTAGGTAAAGTTGAGTTCTTATCTTCTGAGCTTGTTGGAACATTTGGAAAAATACTTATTTTGATTATTTATAACCCTTCTCCTGTTTGTTCAAGTGACATAGTTAATATACAAGATATTTTTGCTGAACAATTATGTGGATATGAAAGAATTATTTGTTGTGGTGATTTTAACTATAACATGTTGAGCAATAATAGACTTAGTGGTTGCTTAAAAATTAATAATTTATATTATTTACCGTTTGGTCCAACTAGAATTAACAACCTTTTAGATTTGATTATTGTTTATGAGCCTGATAAACATAATATTATTTCCTTTGGGCAAATTGAAGTTCCTGCTATTTCTGATCATAATTTAATATTTGCAAGTTATAAGTTTTGTAACACCAGGAGTAAGATATCGTGTATACTGTTGTTTCTGATTATAAGGCGATTAATCAACTACATTTTATTGAAAATTTGTTTTTGTTAGATTGGCAAACCATGTATTACTCTTCTGAGGTTGATGATATTGTTGCCAATTTCAACTCAAACTTTTTACATTTAGACCAGACTTGTGTGCCACGTAAAATTGTTATAAATAAATGCTCTACTGCACCATGGCTGAATGCTCATATTATTAAATTAATGAAACGTAGAGATTTAGCTTTTAAAAAATATAAAAGGTTTGGATTATATAATGATTTACAATCTTTTAGATTTTTTAGAAATAAAACAAACATATATGTACATCAACCAAGCCAAACAAAGATATTATTTTGGAAATTTGAAAAACTCCAAAATAACTTGGAATAATTTAAAAAAATTGGGAGTTTCTTGCGTCACTAGTGATGCTAGAATTGACTTTTCAGCAGAAGAAATTTTAGTTGGAATCACTAAATTTCGTGATTCCTTGGGAGTTTTGCCACTACCTGATATTAAATCTGATCATTATACAGGTGATGATTTTGTATTTGATTGTGTTGACGAAATTATTGTTTTAAATGTTATTCGTGAAATTAAATCTGATTAATTGGCTTATGATATGGTAGATTTTAAAGTCTTAAAACTTTTTATCGATTTATTTCTCCCTCTTATAACTTTAGTTATTAACCAATGTCTGACAAAATCTGTGTTTCCTGATTTATGGAAGGTGGCGTCAAGTGGTTAATGATTTAGGGTTGCTTTTAAATTCTAAACTTACTTGGAATGATCATATTAGCTCTCTTTGCCAGAGGGTTAATTATGCCTTGTATTCCCTTAAATTGATTAGAAAGTTTTGTTCAGTTAACCTCCGTAAATATTTAATTAAAACTTTGGTTTTGCCTATGTTCACATATTGTGATGTTATCTACAATCAATGTGACAGTTTTTCTAAATGTTTACTTGAAGTTACTTTTAATAATTGTACTAGATACGTTCATGACCTTAGGAAGTTCGACCATATCTCGGAGTTTAGGTGTTCAATTCTTGGATATGATTTGTTTCAATTATTTGATTATAGAACATCTGTTTTTATTTTTCATCTGGTTAACTCAGGTTTACCGTTGTATTTGTATGAAAAGTTAAATTTGTCCAGGTCTTTACGTACAAGAAACATTAATTTGCCTATTAATAAAAGAAATGTTTATAATAATTCTGTACTAATAAATGCAATTATCAAATGGAATAGTTTACCAATAGAACTAAAAAACATCAGTTCTCTTAGTATATTTAAGAAATCTTTATTACAATTAATTATGCAAAATCAAAATGTAAATAATTAATGTACATATTTGTAGATATTTAATTCAGTTTTTTGCTTTGGTTAATTACTTTTTCTCTTTTTATTGTTAATGTTATAAGTTAGTAATATAATTATTGTAAATATTCATGTGTACAAAAGCATTAGCTTAAACATATTTAATAAATATTATTATTATTATTATTATTAATCTATCTAATCTATCTAATCTATCTAATCTATCTAATCTATCTAATCTATCTAATCTATCTAATCTATCTAATCTATCTAATCTATCTAATCTATCTAATCTATCTAATCTATCTAATCTATCTAATCTATCTAATCTATCTAATCTATCTAATCTATCTAATCTATCTAATCTATCTAATCTATCTAATCTATCTAATCTATCTAATCTATCTAATCTATCTAATCTATCTAATCTATCTAATCTATCTAATCTATCTAATCTATCTAATCTATCTAATCTATCTAATCTATCTAATCTATCTAATCTATCTAATCTATCTAATCTATCTAATCTATCTAATCTATCTAATCTATCTAATCTATCTAATCTATCTAATCTATCTAATCTATCTAATCTATCTAATCTATCTAATCTATCTAATCTATCTAATCTATCTAATCTATCTAATCTATCTAATCTATCTAATTTATCTAATTTATCTAATCTATTAATCTATCTTATCTATCTAATATTATATTTTATCGTGAAAACTTATTTTATAATAACTTACCGGATGAAGTTAAAATAGATACTAAATTTCAAAAATCAACTTACCGAACCCTTAATTTGAACTGAAACACTGATAATTTGCCTATAATTGATGTTTGGTGATTTTCAAAATTAATAATTGATGAAGGTATATTTAATAAATATAATAATAATTATTATTATTTTGTTGGTGTTGTTGTAAATATAAATGGCTTTTAATTGTATGCTTGCAATAAAACCCTTTTGGCAAATCTAAATACAGGATAGCGCAAAATGACCGTTCTAATGTGAATGTTTAGAAATTTTTTAATTATGTTTTTTTAATTTTCTTTTCAGAGTTTTGTTTAGAAGATTTGGGAAATTTATAATGGTACAACACAACAAAACAACAAATTAAAATAATTGAATTTTATTATGAAAACCAACGGACATTTATTTTGACAGCGTACCTGGGACTATCGAAAAGGTCTGCACCTCGTTATGCTACGAGGAAAGTTGAGGAAAATCCCGATTTAATTTAATAATGAGCGATGAAGCCCATTTTCAATTAAATGGCTTTGTAAACAAGCAAAACTGTAGGTTTTGGGAAAGAGAAAATCCAATATCAGTTCATTGGTAATAATTATACCTACTTAAGTGTTCTGTTTGGTGCGAAGTATCGTCTGCAAAGATCTTTGGCCCATATCTATTCGAAAATCAAGTCGGTGCATCAGTTACCGTCAATGTTGCTCAATATTGGAGGACGTTGGAATATTTTTTAAGGCCGGCTTTGCAAAATCGTCCAGAACTGTGGTTCCAACAAGGTGGAGCTACACCCATCCTGCAAGGGACATAATCGCCTTGTTACGAGATATCTTTGGTGAGCAAATAATTTCGAAACTATGCAATTAACCGTCGCATTCACCAGATTTCTCCTCTCCCAACTGTTTTCTTTGGGTTTATTTGAAAGAAAGAGTATACCTCAATAAACCAGCGACCACACCAGAACTAAAAAACAATATTCGAATGAAATCCTGGCCGCAAATTTCGATAAAAGTTATGGTAAAGGTGTTAGAAAGAGCACGGGTGTGTGAAGCAGAAAATGGCCATCACTTGCGAATATCATTTTTCTCGTTTAAACTTTAGCAACATTTCCATGAAATATAATGTATTTAAAAACAATTAGATCAAAATGAATAAATAAATAAGTTCTTAAACATTCACACTTGAACGGTCTTGTGACGTTGAGGAATTTTACTATTTTTTTATTTTTTATTTATTTGAATTATTAATTTTTCATGATCTGAACATTTTTGTAAAATAAAGAGCATCTGATGGTGCATTTGTATCCTTATTATTTTACGAATGTGAAGTTTGCAACAAATAACACAATTTATGTATGTATTAGTAAGTTGAGTGTATAGTCGGCCAATAATTTTTAATTACTAATTCATCGATAGATTACAATATTTGTATAATAAATTACAAGACAATTTGTAACAAATACATACAGTCTTAAACAATTAAACGTGTCGTGTCACACCCATCAAAACAGGCTTCAAATTCTCAATATACATTTATTATATGTATATATTAAATATTCTAATAATAACTTGTTAAAACTTATTAACTTTTTCAAAAATGACAAGATCACAGAGTTTTTCCCAGGTCGTCACATATATCAAAAGTTAGCTTAAGAAGTGCTCTCTCAGAAAAAATGGGTCACTTTAAAAAAATACGACAAATTCTCGTTTGTTATTGAGGTTCAAACACAAACTCTCTATGCAATTTCTTGATTCTCGTGGTTTACTGTATTAAAAATTGGCCAGATCACAGAGTTTTTCCCAGGTCGCCACATATATCAAAAGTTAGCTTTGTTTACAACATTTTTTCTGAGAGAGCACTTCTTAAGCTAACTTTTGATATATGTGGTGACCTGGGAAAAACTCTGTAATCTGGCCAATTTTTAATACAGTAAACCACGAGAATCGCAAAATTGCATACAGAGTTTGTGTATGAACCTCAATAACAAACGGGAATGTGTCGTATTTTTTTAAAGTGACCCATTTTTTCTGAGAGAGCACTTCTTAAGCTAACTTTTGATATATGTGACGACCTGGGAAAAACTCTGTGATCTGGCCAATTTTTAATACAGTAAACCACGAGAATCAAGAAATTGCATAGAGAGTTTGTGTATGAACCTCAATAACAAACGGGAATGTGTCGTATTTTTTTAAAGTGACCCATTTTTTCTAAGAGAGCACTTCTTAAGCTAACTTTTGATATATGTGACGACCTGGGAAAAACTCTGTGATTTGGCCAATTTTTAATACAGTAAACCACGAGAATCAAGAAATTGCATAGAGAGTTTGTGTTTGAACCTCAATAACAAACGGGAATTTGTCGTATTTTTTTAAAGTGATCCATTTTTTCTGAGAGAGCACTTCTTAAGCTAACTTTTGATATATGTGACGACCTGGGAAAAACTGTGTGATCTGGCCAATTTTTAATACAGTAACCCACGAGAATCAAGAAATTGCATACAGAGTTTGTGTATGAACCTCAATAACAAACGGGAATTTGTCGTATTTTTTTAAAGTGACCCATTTTTTCTGAGAGAGCACTTCTTAAGCTAACTTTTGATATATGTGACAACCTGGAAAAACTCTGTTATCTGGCCAATTTTTAATACAGTAAACCACGAGAATCAAGCAATTGCATAGAGAGTTTGTGTATGAACCTCAATAACAAACGGGAATTTGTCGTATTTGTTTAAAGTGACCCATTTTTTCTGAGAGAGCACTTCTTAAGCTAACTTTTGATATATGTGACGACCTGGGAAAAACTCTGTGATCTGGCCAATTTTTAATACAGTAAACCACGAGAATCAAGAAATTGCATAGAGAGTTTGTGTATGAACCTCAATAACAAACGGGAATGTGTCGTATTTTTTTAAAGTGACCCATTTTTTCTAAGAGAGCACTTCTTAAGCTAACTTTTGATATATGTGACGACCTGGGAAAAACTCTGTGATTTGGCCAATTTTTAATACAGTAAACCACGAGAATCAAGAAATTGCATAGAGAGTTTGTGTTTGAACCTCAATAACAAACGGGAATTTGTCGTATTTTTTTAAAGTGATCCATTTTTTCTGAGAGAGCACTTCTTAAGCTAACTTTTGATATATGTGACGACCTGGGAAAAACTGTGTGATCTGGCCAATTTTTAATACAGTAAACCACGAGAATCGCAAAATTGCATACAGAGTTTGTGTATGAACCTCAATAACAAACGGGAAATTGTCGTATTTTTTTAAAGTGACCCATTTTTTCTGAGAGAGCACTTCTTAAGCTAACTTTTGATATATGTGACGACCTGGGAAAAACTCTGTGATCTGGCCAATTTTTAATACAGTAAACCACGAGAATCAAGAAATTGCATACAGAGTTTGTGTATGAACCTCAATAACACACAGGAATTTGTCGTATTTTTTAAAGTGACCCATTTTTTCTGAGAGAACACTTCTTAAGCTAACTTTTGATATATGTGACGACCTGGGAAAACTCTGTAATCTGGCCAATTTTTAATACAGTAAACCACGAGAATCGAGAAATTGCATAGAGAGTTTGTGTTTGAACCTCAATAACAAACGGGAATTTGTCGTATTTTTTTAAAGTGACCCATTTTTTCTGAGAGAGCACTTCTTAAGCTAACTTTTGATATATGTGGCGACCTGAGAAAGACTCTGTAATCTGGCCAATTTTTAATACAGTAAACCACGAGAATCAAGAAATTGCATAGAGAGTTTGTGTATGAACCTCAATAACAAGCGGGAATTTGTCGTATTTGTTTAAAGTGACCCATTTTGTCTGAGAGAGCACTTCTTAAGCTAACTTTTGATATATGTGACGACCTGGGAAAAACTCTGTGATCTGGCCAATTTTTAATACAGTAAACCACGAGAATCAAGAAATTGCATAGAGAGTTTGTGTATGAACCTCAATAACAAACGGGAATGTGTCGTATTTTTTTAAAGTGACCAATTTTTTCTGAGAGAGCACTTCTTAAGCTAACTTTTGATATATGTGGCGACCTGGGAAAAACTCTGTCATCTGGCCAATTTTTAATACAGTAACCCACGAGAATCAAGAAATTGCATAGAGAGTTTGTGTATGAACCTCAATAACAAACGGGAATTTGTCGTATTTTTTTAAAGTGACCCATTTTTTCTGAGAGAGCATTTCTTAAGCTAACTTTTGATATATGTGACGACCTGGGAAAAACTCTGTGATCTGGCCAATTTTTAATACAGTAAACCACGAGAATCGAGAAATTGCATAGAGAGTCTGTGTTTATAATCGTACACTTAGTTTTATTTCAAATATTTTGTATTTTTAAAATGATAAATAAAAGTGTATTTATATACTGATTTTTAATATACATATACTTTGGAAAATTGTTACATTGCTTTGACCGATTTTTTTAGCAATATTGGTTATTTTTTTGTTATTGTCACAGATTTTGTATGCATACACGTTTTGTTAATTTTTGGTTTTTGTTGAAAACTTCACAAACGTATTATTTTCTCATTAATGGTACATTACTTAAAATATTTAAAAAACTTCATTCCTTTTTCTACTAAATACCACATTTCGAATAATTTCCTGTTTAGAGGTCACCGAGAGATACCGAGACATTTTCTGTCACTTTTTATTTCGGTCAACTTCTAAAATTAATATGTTGTTCAAGTAATACAAAGAGCACTATTTTGGATTTATGATATCACTGAACACCACTTTAGAAGGTTCTCCAACATTCTTGATGAAATAAATCCATTTTGTATAATATTAATTTTGTTATAAATTTAAAATGAAATATATATTATAAATAAAACAAATTAATATAAAAATGTAATGTAATTTAAATATGTAATTTAAACATGTGTACAATTTTGCAGATAATTTATTATATTTACGGTAAACTGATATAGTTTTTAAGAATTAGAGAGATAGTCACTGTGTGTTTACAACTATGAAAATAAATATTCCACTTTTAGGCAACAAAATATCTCATTAATTATAAAAATTTCAAATAACTAACATTAATTTTTAAGTTTTTCTTTGTTTTGTGTGCACGATTACCATGGTATATACGATTACCGGTATATACGATAAAATATTTTCCACATTTGTATTCATTACAAACGCGAAGACGGTGAAGTATAGGAATAGTGGAAAATTTTGAAATTAAAAGTTTGACTTGGTTTAGGTACAATTGAGCGTTTCTTTTCGCCTATTTTTTGATTTGTAGATATCGCCCAATAAGTATGGTTTGGAATTTTTATACATTTCAACGATATATCTCTTATCACTGACATTAGTTTCACAAATAAAATCTGCATAAAATGGAGAGATTCGGGAAGGATGCGCTTGCTTCTCATATCAGTAATTGAAACGTTATGTGGTTCCGCATGGGAAATTTTGTATATGTAAATATATATATATATATATATATATATATATATATATATATATATATATATATATATATATATATATATATATATATATATATATATATATATATATATATATATATATATATATGTGTGTGGGAACACCCTGTATTACTACATTGATAGATTTGCAGAAACACCCTGTTACTGCTTTAAATTAACGTTTTGATTAGAGTTGTTGGTGGCATTGATGTTGATGATTACGGTTAAATTATATCGGCGGATAATTTTTGGACATACGAGGGCATTAAAAAAAGATTGCGAGCGTTGAGAAGGATAGATCGAGAGAATAATAAAATATAATAAAGTAAAGATTATTAAAATTATTAAAAACTAAGCTTAGTGTCTTTTATTTTTAATCCGTGCGTGGTTGTTGAATTGGGTGATTATTGTTACCTACCTGTAAAAACTCTCTTCCTGGAACACATAGATCACCTGAAACACATCATATAAACCTAAAATAAACAGCAGCAATTATTAATTACATTACCTTTGCATTGTATAAACTCCTCAATTAGTTACCTGAAAGTTTAATTTAATAGTTGTTAGTGCAAAATAAATCTAAATCCTATGTAAACAATATGCATAACCTAATTTGTCCTTGAACTTGAGTTAATTTTGGTAGTCAAAACAATTATGTCATGCATATTGTAACACAAATATTTACTTGGAAGTTCACAGTATATTTATTAAAACTTAGCTGATTACCTATAAAACAGTATGAATATAATTATCTAATTAAACTAGTTAATATAATATAAATGTAACTTATAAATTAGTGTTTTACCAGTTTGTTATTGTCCATTGATTATTTGACATTTAGTCACTACTACAAATGTAATTAACTTAAATTATACTACCGCTAATGCAATATTGATGCAACAGCTACTTGCAATAGAGGTGCGTTTTGTACCAAAGATGTCATATGTATGCCATCTAGTGGCAATTAAAATATTATCCCTTAAGTGATTAATAGCCCTCTAGGTTAAATAGACAAATATTTTTGTAATTAACATTTTGTCAAATAAAAATAAAATCTCTTCACAATCAACTATCGAGCGAGCAACATCTCCATAATAATAATCAGAATCCTGATAAGTTTAATAAGTGTAAGCAGAGGAGTCCGAGTATCGAAACACGAAAGCGGGTACAATTAATAAATTAAATATACAGTCCACTGCCCCGGGTATTTTACATGGTCCTTCGAGCCGGATCCGACGCCACTTAAGGATAAGAACCGCAAGTATAACATTATTGATTATTATCGGAGAGTGTGAATAAGGCCAATTATCGTAGAACGTAATTTGTAATCTATTATCGGTGTGATTTGCGATTATTCGTGGTGATAACAAGACGCAGAATTGATTGAAAGTGTAAATTGGTTGGCAACCATCTTTGAGAATTGTTCTTTTGAAAAACGTGCGGTAGTAGTGCTTGTATCCATTTTGTTTTGTTGCGTATAACCGGTGTGAGATCCATCTAATTAAATAATGGCTACACCAATCGAAATACTTCTGCGTAAGCGGTCACACATCAAAAGTAGTTTTACTAAAGTGAAAACATACATATCCAATTTATCGCTAAATAACGCAAGGGTTGAAGAAATACGAATTCGGATAAGACACACCGAGCAGTTATACAAGGAATTTGTGGAGGTGGAAGAAAAAATCTACGCGATAAATAAGGAAGATATATCACAGCACGAGGCCATCGAAGAGATCTATTACGCATTGCTAGCAGGTTTGAACGAATGGGAGAGACAAATGACGATGTCCATTGGCGGAGTCGATTCGACGCTAAATGATACGATGGGAGGACACCGAACATCAGCGCCAGAAGTGAAGTTGCCCGGGTTACGAGTACCGAAATTTAATGGAGAGTATACGGAATGGCAGACGTTTTATCAACTATTTTCGAGCACGATCCACAACAATGCAAATTTGCACCCGGTGCAAAAATATCAGTTTCTAGTTAATTCACTTGGGGATGAACCTGCTCGTGTAATCCGACATATGGACATCACTGAAACCAATTATATCTTGGCACTGAATAAATTGAGAGAAAGATATGACCGTAGCGTCGCACAGTAAATAAATTTATTCGAATGTTTCTGAATCAACCGGCTATTTCTAAATTATCGTCCAAAAATCTGAGAAAAATGGCCGATATATCTGATGAGGTCGTGCGTGCTCTGCAGGGTCTAGGCAATGAAGCCAATGGTCGTGATGTATGGTTACTGTACCTGTTAGTAACGAAATTAGACGATGATACTCGTGCCTTATGGATGCGGCATTCAGTAGAAACCGAATTTCCAAGCTTAGAGATATTTTTCCAATTCCTTACCAATCAAGCTGATGCGCTAGAATACCAAGGTGGCAAATCGCATGATGAAAGGCCGAGAACATCAAATTCAAATATTAATACGAAGGCACCTTTGAAAGCATTCACGAGCATTCTAAACAGCTATCCAATTTGCAAAACGGAGGAGCATCCAATTTATAAGTGCCAGAGATTCGCAGAGATGCCAGCTGAAAGCTTGGCAGAAAACACTCAGCAAGAGAATGTCGCTCATATCGAAGATGTAAGCATTGCCAACGACGTCATCATACACTGGTACACGAGCTATACTCTTCTGCAACCGCAACTAAGGCCCCACCATCGAATGTATGTAGTAATACAACGGGTCTAGGGTCAAGTAAAGTCGAAACTAAAATAGACGCTGCAGCTAAGTCAGATGTGCCGAGTGTTATTGGACTCCGGAGCTGAAACCTCATTTATATCCGATGGATGCGTGCAGAGGCTTGGACTATCTCGGAGTGAAGCAAAAATTATCATACGCGGGTTGGGCCATCAGAATATTGGTCAAACTAAAGGTAAAACGCAATTTACCTTAAAACCTTATTTCTCCTCAGAGTTTGAGATCACTGTCAGTGCATACATAACTACGCATGTAACCAGTACTAGAGCACCGTCAACCATCAAGTCGTCCGTTCTAGAAATGCTAAAGGATAAACAGCTGCCGGATCCCAGTCCATCTAATGTCACGCGCATTGATATTCTAGCAGGAACATTTAATACGGACCGGGCTCCATTGGTTATGTCATTGATTGCAGATGAAAGGCTCGAACAAGTGTTGCTTAAGTTTTGGGAGAGTGAAGAAGTCGACAAGGAAGAAGTTTAAATTAAATGAAAGATTTCATCGCCTCTATCAGTCGTTTATAAGGGAGTACGGAGAGTTAAATCACATGACTCTTATTGAAAATCCAAAAATCGAAAATGCTGTTTACTTGCCACATCACGGCGTCATCAAGGAATCAAGTGTGACCACAAAATTGAGAGTGGTTTTTGATGCGTCTGCTCTAACGTCGACCGGCGTATCGTTGAATAATATATTAGCAGTAGGACCAACCATACAAAATTCCTTATACCACATATTGTTAAGATTTAGAAGACATCGGATAGCATTTACCGCGGACATTGAGAAGATGTACCGCCAAATTACGATTCATCGCGATGATCGTAAATATCAACGCATACTATGGCGCGAGAACTCTGAGGAACCTATAAAGGTATACGAGTTAAATACCGTAAGTTATGGTATGGCTTCGTCCTCGTTTTTGGCCACACGAGTGCTGCAAGAGTTGGCTGAAAAAAATGCGAACCAATATCCCAAGGCGGCCCAAACGATAGTGAGATGTATATGGATGACCTGATGAGTGGCGACGAATCGATCGCAAATGCAACAAAATTGTGTCTTGAAGTTGATGGTATTTTAAAGAGTGCCGGGATGATATTAAGGAAATGGCGGTCCAATTCACAACAGTTTTTGGATGGTTTTACAACTGATGAAACTGCCTTGCAAACACCGATAGAACTAAAAACGACGGAAACAACACAGGTTCTAGGACTTCAATGGATGCCGGCGTCTGATACATTCACATATCGAATTCAGTTAAACGAAGCGCCATCGTTTACAAAGCGCAAGATATTGTCCGAATTTAGCAGGATATTTGATCCGTTAGGTTTAATCTCCCCATTCATAATAAAAATTAAAATAATGTTTCAGCAGCTATGGCTACTGAAAATAACATGGGATGAACCGTTACCACCAAAGGAGCAGCAGGAATGGTTAACGTTAAGACGCGAAATTCCACACCTTAGAACAATCAGTGTCAGGCGATGGCTGGGCATTACAAACCGTAATGCTACAATACATGGATTTTCGGACGCCAGTGAAAGAGCATATGCTGCAGCGGTGTACTTGTGTACTGAAACCGACGGGATATCTACTGCGCAATTAATAACCGCAAAAACAAAGGTTGCACCAACTAATACGGTGTCGGTAGCCCGACTGGAACTATGTAGAGCGCTATTATTAGCAAAATTAATTAGGCAAGTCGGCGAAATTTTCGAAGTTTCAAGGGACAATATGGTGGCATGGACAGATTCCAGTATTGTGCTAGACTGGTTATCAGATACACCGCAGAGATGGAAAACGTACGTTGCAAACCGCACAAGCAAAATTCTAAGCATACTACCAAAAGATTATTGGTATCACGTTCCATCAACTCTAAACCCTGCTGACTGTGCCACACGCGGGCTCTCCCCCAGTGAATTACAGCGTTTTCATTTATGGTGGCATGGTCCTGACTATATCCTACAGTCAAGAGATCAGTGGCCCAAAATTGTCAGTTCGAATCTCAAAAACACAACGGCAGAGCATAAATGCCTTGCAACGACGATAAATAGGCCAAATAGCGAAGTGAATTTCATTTACGAGCTGCAAGAAAGATATTCCAGTTTTACGAAGTTAAGTTTGGTAGTTGCGTATATCCATAGGATATTAGATATTGCCAGAAGGAAAATACCCAAGAAAACAAGGGGTAGACTAACTAGTGACGAGTTAAAACAAGCCATTTCGAGGGTCTACCGAGCAGTTCAGTGTAAGGCGTTTGGAGCAGAGATCCATTCATAGATGATGTCGGAGTGTTACGAGTTGGTGGACGAATCGAGCAGGCACCAATCCAATATGAACAATGTCATCCGATTATCTTACCAAACCATGATCCGATAGTGAAAAAAATGATAGTGGAGCAACATATCAAAAATTTCCATTGCGGCCCATCATATTTGCTACACTTGTTGCGAAGAAAATATTGGATCCTAGGAATTCGAAGCACTATTAGAGGCATATTTCACAGTTGTGTCTAGTGTATAAAGCAAAGACCTCGATGGCCTAATCAAAAGATGGGATCGTTACCCAAAGAAAGGGTGGAGATAGTAAAACGTTCTACGAACAGGTGTTGACTTTGCGGGTCCAATACGAACGGTATTAATTCATGGCCGAGGTCAACGAGTACGAAAGAGTTACATATGTGTGTTTGTATGCATGTGCACTAAGGCGTTGCACATCGAAGTTACTATGGATCTATCCACTGAATCGTTTCTGGCGGCCTTTAACAGGTTTCTTGCAAGACGTGGAGCATGTACAGATATATACTCGGATAATGGATCCAATTTCAAGGGTGCACGAAAAGCAATCGACGGGCTGAACAAATTTATATTGGAACTTGGAGAACAAATTGCAACACAAGTACTGAAACAACATCAAACGAATTGGCATTTTATTCCGGTATATTCTCCGCATTTCGGAGGCCTCTGGGAGGCCGGAGTAAAGGCAATTAAAACCCATCTGCAACGTGTAACTGGTGAACGGGTTATCTCCAATGAAGAACTTCACACTCTTTTAGTTCAAATTGAAGGAATGTTGAACAATCGTCCGTTATGTATCAATGGTCCGGAATTACAAGATGTGCTCACTCCCGCACATTATTTAATCGGCACACAATGTGTATCACTGCCATATCCCGATATCACCCATCTAACCTATAATCGCTTGAATCATTGGCAAGCAATACAAAAAATGGTCCAAACACTTTGGAGAAGATGGTATCAGGAATACATACATAGTTTGCAGCAAAGATTTAAATGGAAGCATAACGAGCCCAACGTAAAGGTGGATCAAATCATGTTGATCCAAGAAGACAACCCATTGTTAAATGCTTGGAGATTTGGCAAGGTGCTAAAACTGCACACTGGAGGCGATGGAAAGGTTCGTTTGGTAACTCTGAAAACGGCGAATGGCGAGACGCAGAGGGTAATACATAAGTTATGCCCATTACCCACACAGTAAACATATGAATATGTTATCTGCACCAATTTACATAAGTTATGTTATCCGTGTCGTGTTAAAGGAACTTTAATAACTAGTTCCATAGTTTCAGGTATCAAATTATGGGTGATGATCCAAACCGGTAGGACCGAATAAGATTTAATAATTACCTTTAAAATGGCGCCATCCAACAACCAGCTTCGCCCAAAACAAAATAGAGGTCGATAGCAATAAGTACATCGGTCACAAAGTTCCAGTGAAATTCTTCAGTCCAGCCAGATGGTATACTATTACACCACAATACTTATCGACACATAAAAAAAAACACCACGTCCATTAAGAAGTTAAAAAATTAAAACCAAGTGTCTCAGCAACAAGCCAGTAACGAATCCATTACAACAATAAAATATTTTGAATCAACGATTCAAGGCGGCGGAGTATGTTAGGTATTTGCCGTGTCCGTCCAGATGTTAAAGATTGCGTCATACCTACCTGTAAACTCTCTTCCTGGAACACATAGATCACCTGAAACACATCATATAAACCTAAAATTTATTACATTACCTTTGCATTGTATAAACTCCTCAATTAGTTACCTGAAAGTTTAATTTAATAGTTGTTAGTGCAAAATAAATCTAAATCCTATGTAAACAATATGCATAACCTAATTTGTCCTTGAACTTGAGTTAATTTTGGTAGTCAAAACAATTATGTCATGCATATTGTAACACAAATATTTACTTGGAAGTTCACAGTATATTTATTAAAACTTAGCTGATTACCTATAAAACAGTATGAATATAATTATCTAATTAAACTAGTTAATATAATATAAATCTAACTTATAAATTAGTGTTTTACCAGTTTGTTATTGTCCATTGATTATTTGACATTTAGTCACTACTACAAATGTAATTAACTTAAATTATACTACCGCTAATGCAATATTGATGCAACAGCTACTTGCAATAGAGGTGCGTTTTGTACCAAAGATGTCATATGTATGCCATCTAGTGGCAATTAAAATATTATCCCTTAAGTGATTAATAGCCCTCTAGGTTAAATAGACAAATATTTTTGTAATTAACATTTTGTCAAATAAAAATAAAATCTCTTCACAATCAACTATCGAGCGAGCAACATCTCCATAATAATAATCAGAATCCTGATAAGTTTAATAAGTGTGCAGAGGAGTCCGAGTATCGAAACACGAAAGCGGGTACAATTAATAAATTAAATATACAGTCCACTGCCCCGGGTATTTTACAATTATCCAAGATTGTCTGGAGTTTATAAGATTAAATTAAATATCTGTTGGATCAAAACGATTACGATCCGACAAAATTGGGGGCTCAACCGGGATGTACCAACGATTGATCCATCATACTAGTGACATAAATTAAAATTAGTGCGTGTATTAAATTATAGATTTTTATTTTGTGGTAAAGGCCGGCAAGTTGTGTGAACGAACGAATAAAAAATTTACGCCGCGTGTGTTTATTGTCGACGACCTTTTAGTGCATCAGAGATACAACCGTACAAGTAGAGTTTTGTGAACAGTTCGAAAAAAGAAAAAATTAAACCGCGCGCATTTACAGCCGGCGAGAAGATGGTGCATCCGTTTAAATAGACAATTGCTCAAGTTTAGTGTTTTATAGTGTTTTTAATAAACCAGAATACAACAGTGGAAATATTGCATAGACGGTATAGTGCACGGTATTTCGTAAAAATATATTTCGTGGAAACAAAAGGCAATTCCATATCTTATAAAAATCGTGTTAAAATTTCTTGAATTTATTAAGTTGCTGCTTTGTAATTTGGTTCTGTGTCTAACTGTTAAATAATTCGAGCCTACTAAAACAAGACGACGAATTTACTCCGCGAGTATTTACCGCTACTTGCATTTTTACATCGAAAAAAGCCATATTTTGAGTTGAAAGTTGAGTTTATGTAAGTTATTATACACTTATCATTCGAAGCATCATTGATGGGAAACAAAGGCAAGCGGGATAAACAAAAGACTAACAAGGAGGGCGAAGATGATGAATTTCTCTCGCGACTTGAGATAAGCTTACGCCGCATTAATGAAAATATATTCGGTTCGAGAAGAAGAGATGGAGATATTTCCATTGAAAATGAATTGCGTGACGCAAGAGAAGAGGCAAATGGATTAAGAAACGAGATTAAAGCTCTACGGAGATCGAAGATGTTCGAAAGCAGTTCGCATACTGAAGATGGAAATAATATGGATGATCGACGCACCACTGGGACATTTCCAATACAATTTCGGGATTTAGAAAACACTATTCCTAAATTTGATGGAAGTGGCCCTTGTAAAGTTGAAACTTGGATAAATGATTTTGAACGAATAAGCGCATTATACAATTTAAACCCGTTGCAATGTTTAAGCTTCGCGAAACAGTCTTTAAAGGGTACAGCAGAGAAAGCAGCTAAATCAGCGAGACACATATCATCATGGGAAGAATTAAAGACGTTTCTTCAATCAGAATTTTGTAGGACAATTTCAAGCGCTTAAGTGCATAGACAGCTGAGGCAACGAAGGAAGCGAAGAGAGGAATCACTAAAAGACTATTTTTATGACATGGGGCAATTAGGATCGTTAGGGGATGTGGAGGATTCTTCGATAATCAGTTACATAATCGATGGCGTAGACGATATACCTGCAAATAAATTACTGCTGTATGGAGCGTCAACGATTGCAGAGTTCCGTGAAAAGTTGAATATCTACGAGGAGTTTAAAGCGAAACAATCAAGACCAACAAGTTCCATCGCCAGTACCAACGGTGTTTCAAACTCAATGAAACCGCATTCGAATGATCATTGCTTCAACTGCGGAAAAGTTGGACATCAGTCGAAAAATTGTTATAAGAAAAGTGAGGGACCGAGATGTTTCAAATGTATGCAATTTGGACATAAAGCTCCGGAGTGTTCAAAGAAAGTCGAAAATCTTCAACAAATGAAGCAACCGGAGGTGAGTGGGCCAAAAGAGAAGTCGTGTTTAGCACGGATGGAGGAATGCTCTAATTACTGAAACGTAGATCTTAATGGTAAACTCATAGAGGCCGTTATAGACACCGGAAGTGACTTCACCATAATTAGAGAGGACGAATTTCGAAAGCTAGGCTTGCCGTACTCTGATTATGCCACAGATGAATTAAATGGAATTGGAAAGGCAAAAATAAAGTTGTTGGACTCATTTGGATGTGATTTAAAAATTGACGATGAAATGTTCAAAGCTTCAGTTAAAGTAGTAGAATCGAGCATGTTACCAGTAAAATTTCTCATTGGGTACGATATTTTGAAGCAAGCGATTATTTATACGGAAGACGGAAAAATTCGCGTACGTAAATACAATAAAGACGGGTTTCCTTTCAATTGTTTATTGTTGGTTGAGGAAGCAGATGTGATTAAAGTGGGACACCAGAAAATTATCAAAGATGTTCAGAACTTGGTTAATCAGTACGAGCCTCGCAAAGTTAGAGAATGCCCTTTTTCTCTAAAAATTATCCTCAAAAACGATATTCCAATTTTTCAGCCACCTCGTCGTCTTAGTTTGGCTGAAAAAGAAGAAGTCAAACGGCAAGTAACAGCATGGATGGACGATGGAATAGTACGAGCTAGTATTTCAGAATATGCCTCGCCAATCGTCTTAGTGAATAAAAAGGATGGAAGCAAAAGGATCTGTGTTGACTACCGCAGGCTCAATAGAGAGATAGTGATGGACAGATATCCGTTGCCTGTTATTGATGATTTGATTATTCAGCTGCAATCATCAAAGTACTTTACGACGTTGGATTTAAAAAACGGATTTTTCCATGTGCCAGTCGATGAGAATAGCAGGAGATACACGGCTTTTGTAACGCCGTCTGGACACTATGAGTTTTGTAGAGTTCCATTTGGTCTATGTATCTCACCACCAGCTTTCCAGCGCTACATAAATCTAATTTTCAAGGACTTAATTTCAGCTGGCGGAGTGCTGATTTATATGGACGATATAATAATTGCTACAGAGACGATAGAACAAAGCTTGGAGCTTCTAAAGATGGTACTGCAGTTATCAAGTGATCACGGGTTAAATTTTAACTGGGTCAAATGTCAATTTTTATTTTCATCTGTCGAGTATTTGGGCTATTATGTCAAGGACGGTCAAATAAAACCATCAGCAGAAAAGATGAAAGCAGTAGCCCATTTTCCTGAACCGAAGTCAGTTAAGAACGTGCAAGCATTTTTGGGTTTAACAGGTTACTTTAGGAAGTTCATTCCAAATTATGCAATAATCGCCCGACCGCTCACCGAACTATTGAAGAAAGAACCCAAATTCAAATTCACTGAAATTGAACGCGACGCGTATTCGAAATTGAAGCAGATGTTGGTATCAGATCCTGTTCTAAAGATTTTCAACCCTAGAGCTGAGACGGAGCTCCATACAGATGCGAGTTAACTAGGTTATGGGGCAATCTTGTTGCAAAAAGATAATCTTGATGGCAAATTTCATCCGGTGTATTACTATAGCCGGAAAACAACGGATGCCGAATCTCGCTACTGTAGTTATGAGCTTGAAGTGTTAGCTATCATCAGAGCTCTTGACAAATTAAGAGTTTATCTTATTGGCATTTCTTTCACAATCGTAACGGACTGTGCTGCGTTTAAGCAAACGATGGCGAAGAAGAAAATTGCAGCGCGAATAGTCGAATGGGCCCTACAATTAGAGGAATATCAATACAAGATTGAGCACCGCCGGGGCAGTATCATGAAGCACGTAGACGCATTAAGTAGAAACCCAGTGGTATTGATAGTCTCAAGTGAGATGTTGGAAAGTATAAGGTGTGCTCAAGATCAAGATGATAAACTAAAGTTGATTAAGTCATTGTTGCAGTACGAGCCATACGAGCAATTTACGCTTCACCAAGGAATGGTCTGTTGAGAAAACGAAGTTGGAGAACCATCATTAAAAAATCGAAACCGAAATCATTAAAACGGCACACAATGAGGGACAGTTTGGTGTTAAAAAAATGGTAGAATTAATCGAGCGCAAATATTACATCTCTAAGTTAAAAGACAAGTGCGCCAGATACAGAGCAACCTGTATAGAATCTATATTGGGGAATCGAAAGCAAGGAAAACAAAAGGGGTTTCTAAATCCGTTGCCAAAAGGAGAATATCCTTTATCTACTCTCCATATAGATCATTTAGGTCCTTTAATTTCCACTAATAAAAATTACAAATATTTATTTACAATTGTAGATGCTTTTTCCAAATTTGTGTGGATATACCCAAGCAAAACTACAACCACAGAAGAAGTTTTGGCCAAGATGAAAAATCACCAATCCACTTTTGGCAATCCCGAATTTATAGTTTCGGATCGAGGGACGGCATTTACATCAAAGCAGTTCGAGGAGTATTGTACAGAGAATAAAATTAAACACACTTTAATTACAACCGGGGTACCCAGGGGCAATGGGCAGGTGGAGCGGATAAATGGCATTATTATACCAGTGTTAACAAAACTTTCAGGAGAGTCACCGCAGACCTGGTATAAGCACACTGAAAAACTACAACGTTTTTTGAACTCCACCTGGCAAAGAACAATAAATCGTAATCCATTTGAAGTTACGTTCGGTGTTCAAATGAGGACAACTGATGTTGGCTTAGCAGAGGCAGTTTCGGATGAAATTGTTAATGCGTTCATCATAGAACGTGATCAGTTGAGATCGACGGTTCGCGAACAAATTTTGAAAGTACAAGAAGAGCAAATAAGATCTTATAACAAAGGTCGGAAACTAGCAACCAAATATAAGCAGAACGATATAGTGGCAATCAGGCGTACCCAGTTTGGAAGCGAATTGAAAATAAGTTCAAAATATTTAGGGCCATACAAAATAGTAGACGTTCTGTCAAATGACAGATATAAGGTAGTAAAACTAGGAGAACATGAAGGCCCAATTTCAACCACCACGGCTGCAGATTATATGAAGCATTGGGGTCATAGCCAGTCCGACATTCACAGCAGCGACGAGTCGAGTGAGGATGAAGTTAACGTAGTCGACGACAACTAATAAGCAAACCTCCATATACTTACCCGTAATTTAGCCACTGATGAAGATTTCTCATCAAAGTCCTCCGATATTTCTAATCTAAAACATACCCACCTTTAAGACGAGATTAACAATTAAGACGAGTTGTTCAAGTAAGATGTACCAGTTACCATAGACGAAATTTGATCGTAAGACGAAATAGTTGTAAATACTTACCTCAAACAAGGGATCCAAGCAAGACGAATTATGTATTTAATTTTAGACGTTAAACTTACCTAAGACGAAAAAAGACGTATCTAATTTTCGAGCAAGATGAGGATTATACAAAGATAATCAGAAGAATTTGATGTTAATAAAATAACCAGATTCGTCGAGCCGACGAATTCTCAGGATGGCCGAATTGTGGGAACACCCTGTATTACTATATTGGTAGATTTGCAGAAACACCCTGTTACTGCTTTAAATTAGCGTTTTGATTAGAGTGTTAATAAACTTGTTGGTGGCATTGATGTTGATGATTACGGTTAAATTATATCGACTGATAATTTTTGAACATACGAGGGGATTAAAAAAAGATTGCGAGCGTTGAGAAGGATAGATCGAGAGAATAATAAAATATAATAAAGTAAAGATTGTTAAAATTATTAAAAACTAAGCTCGGTGTCTTTTATTTTTAATCCGTGCGTGGTTGTGTTGAATTGGGTGATTATCCAAGATTGTGTGGAGTTTATAAGATTAAATTAAATATCTGTTGGATCAAAGCGATTACGGTCCGACATATATATATATATATATATATATATATATATATATATATATATATATATATATATATATATATATATATATATACAATATATATATATATATATATATATATATATATATATATATATATATATATATATATATATATATATATATATATATATATATATATAATGCGTCATCCAATTCAAGCTTGATAAAGTAAACTTAAAAAAAACACACAAAATATTCGGAATGTATTGTAATTTTTATTTCATTTTACAGATTGGTCCTTGCCATTTTTAGTTAAATAAGATATCATTCAAATGTTCTCCACGAAACTTCTTACAGGCCTTGATTCTTTTGCGGTAATTTTCAATGACTTTTCGGCACATTTCGGGCGGTATCTCGGCCATTACCTTACGAATATTAGTTTTCAATTCGTCAAGAGTTTGAGGATTGTTTGCGTAAACACGATCTTTAGCGTAGCCCCACAAAAAGAAATCCAAAGGCGTTAAATCACAGGATCTTGGAGGCCAATTGACATCAGCCAAGCGAAAAATGAGCTTCATCACTGAAGAAAATTTTGTTCGAAAAATCAGCATCGACGGCCTGTTTTTCCAACACCCAATTTGCGTATGTTAAATGCTCCATATTCTTAAATGGCAGAATGTCAACTAAATAAATGACAGCGTACTTGACGTTTATCTTTGACAGATGTCGGTATACAGATTTCTATTTTATCAACCTCGAATTGGATAACCCTTTATTAAATATATATATATATATATGTTATATATATATATATATATATATATATATATATATATATATATATATATATATATATATATATATATATATATATATATATATATATATATATATATATATATATATATATATATATATATATATATATATATATATATATATATATATATATATATATTGTATATATTGTTTCGTACCAACGGGTAGGGTTCCAGGATAGATGTCCAGCAAAAATTGGTACGAAAAATGATGGTGCGATAAACTGGGTTGATGGTTTTGAATAATTTATATTTATACGTAATATTAACTTTATTATAATTCACTTGTGAACAGCTTGATGGTTGACGTAAAAGAGGGATTTTATTTTTCTTATAATTATTTTGGTTAAGCTGTACTATAACACATAAATGACTTTAGTTTTAATAATTTTAAATAGATGTCCAAAATTTTACACAACAATATTTATAGCAACATTTGTTAAGTTTCTAATTTGCATTTATAAAGTTTTAAAGGTAATGCAGGTAAGTATTAAAATTTAACAGTGTTTTATGTATAGCTGTCATTTACTCTAATGTAAACAAATAAAATTAATTGTAAGTATTAATTAATATAAATAATGATTGTTATGATAAATTTGTTCTTATTTTTAGGGTTTGATACGTAAACATAAATATTGGAACATCAAGATTTAAGATAAGTATTTATATTGTATGATATTGTAAAAAACTAAATTTAATATTTATTCGCAGGTGATTTCCAACATATATATATATATGTATGTATATATATATATATATATATATATATATATATATATATATATATATATGTATATGTATATATATATATATATATATATATATATATATATATATATATATATATATATATATATATATATATATATATATATGTGTGTGTGTGTGTATAAATATATATTTGAAAAAAATTTGAAACAAAAACATTTTAAATTTATAACCCTTAATTTAACCTACCCATATCTATTGTTGTTGATGGCGCTACCTCAATCCCACCTTACTATATTTCATGAATCGGGTTGAGCCAACTTCATCATTTAATCAAGCTTATTATTCTACTTTCCTAATTATTATTGCCTTAACTAATGATGCTGGTATATCCATATAATATCGCGCGTGGTATACCTGCCTTCACTTTACCCTTACATCACTTATGTAAATGCCCAATTATACATAGATGGTCTAATGGGAAAGTGGATGGTGTTTATCCGTTCGCGTTTTCTACGGCGGCGCTTCCATTTCCGAAACGTCTACAAGTACAGAAAGAGAACACATTGTAAATTTTTGGTGCCAAAACCCAACCATACCGTTCTTCATTGTTTGGTCCCTTTCTCCGGATTTCCCACAATATCTTTTGCGTGAAAAACCCCCAACAGTTTTCCACCACTATTCACTAATTCATACGCTACATGACCGATTCGTTTGTGCATTGTGGTGGGTATGAATTTTTTGTCCAACTTCGCTGAGTAATACTGAGCTGCGTTACTCTGTGCGAAGTTGCGCACCAGAACCTTCTGACCTACCTTGAGTTCACGATCTACCGATCTTAGGTTATACTGATGGCTTGACCTGGCATATGCCCGCTGGAGGTGGTTTAAAACCAGCTCCCGTGCCAACATGAGCCGGTCGTTTTTACCGCGCACCGCGTAGGTACCAACAGCGTCATCTTCCAGTAGGCGGAGTAATTGGTACTGGGATCCATGATTTATGGTGTGCTGTCCGAATACTAAGTATGAAGGAGAGTATCCTATTGAGGAATGAGACGAATTCCGCAATGCACTGGCAATCTGGACGAGGTGTTCATCTCACGTCCGCTGGTCGTTTTTTCAGTCTGCTCAGTAAGCCGTCAATCAACGTTAGCGGGTAGGCATCGTTCTTAGTATAAGCGTTTAGCCTCCTGGCATCCAGACTCAGTAAATGAGTGCGTCCTAGCCCCTTGTTCTCGAAGTTTGGAAAACTAAGATTATGTTCCGGAGCTGCTGCCGCTGACCTTTGGTTAGATCGTGCTGTTTCGGTAGTTTATCTGTCTTTTGAGTGACTGAATCCAAAGCTAATTCTGCAACCCTTTTGGGTGCTATACCAAAAATCTCCCAAAAATCACAGCCCAAATATAAAGATTGCTGGAGCGAGGGAACAACAAAAATTTTCCGGGACCGTTTTCGCACGGAACAACACATTTGCGTATCCCACCACTGGTTGTGAGGAGCCGCAAGCCGTTTGAACGTATGTTGCTATCGGATGGAGCACGAGTTTATGTTTAGCAATGAAGTGGGATGCTCCATTTCCCAGCGCCGTAATAGACGCTCCATTATCTAAGAGACCTTTGAGTTTGGTACCCTCAAGCTCAATAGTAATAAAAGGGCGATTGTCTTCGGTAGTTCCAGGCCAGTCGTTTAATAATGTTTCGGTACATTTGGCATACATGCGTCTGCGTTCTATAAAATATTTCTTAGACCCTAAAAGAGTTTAGTTCAAGGCGATTGCTGTCAAACGTTTTGATGAAATTACCTGGGTTAGCATTTATAGACGATTTTGGTTATTCGAATGGAGTTTGGGACCCACCGTTTGCGGTCGCGGTAAAATGGCTCGAGGTTCAGTACCCAGATGTCGGAAATGACCTGGACCGTTTCGTCTTATCTCCGAAGTGGCGTTTTCTGGTTTTTTGGAACACTCGGGGAAATGTACTGTTTTGACCTCTGCTTTACCACAAACATAACAGAACGTTTTGGAAGGCAAATCATATCTAAACCAATGGTGGCCGATTCGCGGACAATTAAAACAGTAAAGAGTTGATCGTTGCGGGGCAACGTTAGGGTTGAACGAACCGGAACGACTATAATTCATTTCATTGATATTACACGGAGAATAATATTCCACCGATGCATCCGGAGGTGAGCAGAATGAAGAATTAGGATCATTACGGAAGATCGATTGAGAAGAGCTAATTTCCGGAATAGTAGCGTTCTCAACTGGGATGGTAATATCAGAAGTTGATAATGCGTGTATGGTATGCATTCTTCTATTTAGTTCTGTGGCTGGGGTATGTCCAATCCTTTTCCAGGTGTCTTCAGTCGAAATGAAAATACTGGCCAGATCGCTAACTGATTCGCAATCTGGACGAGGTGTTCATCTCACGTCCGCTGGTCGTTTTTTATGTATGCGCGGATCGCTGACAAGACTGCTCGGTTCACGCGCTCCGATGCATTTGCCTGTGGAGCGTACACGGGGGTAAACATGTGGGTGATTCCTAACTTAGACAAACAATTCTCAAAAAGGTGCGACTTGAATTGTTTTCCATTATTTGTGTGAACGATTTCTGGCACTGAATATATTGGGAATACCTCTTTTTCCAAATACTCCACCACCTTGCCTAGTGGCTTGAGTAATACGAACTTGGAGTATTGATCCAATACTATAAAAATATAAGTGTTTCCCGCCTTGGATCTGGGATAGGGCCCTAAGAAATCCATATATAATTTCTGAAACGGTCTAATATAATTTATGTACTCTCCCATCTATGGTCTGAGAATGATATTTGTAGCTTTAGTTTGCTTACATATCTCGCACTGCCGTACAAAATCTTTTACGTCTTGTGCTAATGATGGCCAATAGAAATGTCGACGTAAGTGATCGATCAATTTTCCAGTACCCATGTGAGCTGCATGAGGTGGTTCATGTGATTGCGCTAGTACCTTGTGTTTTAAACTGTCTGGTAGCCAAAGTATCCACTCGGAGATATCTGTTTTAAGGTCTGGATCTTTAGTCGGCTTATGAATTAGTAACTTACCGTCAATAACCTTGAGGTCCTCTGGCACCGGTTTCACGTCCATAATCGTGTTTATAGTTTCTTGGTAAACTGGCTCTTTAAAAGCTGAACCCTATAAATCTAGTTCGATTAGGCTTCCATCAACATCCGGTACTGACACTTCTTCAGAATACATCCGAGATAGTGCGTCTGGTACTATATTTTGTGTCCCCTTTCGGTACTCAATCTTGAAATTATATCCCTGGAGTTTCAGACTCCACCGTGCTAGTCTCCCTGATAGATCATTCTGGTTCATTAACCATTGCAGACTTGCGTGATCTGTTATTATTACAAATTGATACCCTTCAATATACGCCCTGAACTTCTTTACTCCCAAACTGCCTCAAGGCATTCTAACTCAGTGACACTATAATTTCTTTGTGCACCGTTCAACTTATGGGAGAAGTGTGCTACTCACCATCGTGATCCTTTTGAAAGAGGACAGCTCCAACACCCGTTCAACTACTCAAACGAACGTTGAGCTTCTTCGCTCCAGTAAAACTTTCTGCCCTTCTTCAAAGGGTCAGTCAATAGGGCCGACACTACAGAATAATTTCGAATGAAATGGCGATACCATTCCTTGACACTCAAGAACCTTCTCACCTGACGAACGGTTTTTGGTGCTGGGAACCCCGCAATGACCCCCACCTTCTCGGAATTAGGACGTAACCCTCCCTCACCAACTACATGACCAAGGAATTCGATTTCTCTCAGTAGGAAATTACATTTTTCCACATTGATGGTAAAACTCGCTTCTGTGGGTCTATCAGCTACTTCGGAAAGAATCGCGAAGTGTTCATCTAACGTGGCTGTGGTTATTAAGAGATCATCGAGATAAACAAATACCCGATCATGCAGTGGATGAGGTATAACTCGGTGCATCAACCTCGACAATGTTTGGGGCGCATTGCACAGCCCAAACGGCATCACTTTAAATTGGTACAATGGGCGTCCCGGGATGGTGAACGCTGTTTTCTCCCGTGAGCCTGGATCCAAGGGGATTTGCTAAAAGGCATCATTGAGATCCAAGCTCGAAATATACCTAGTCTGGTTCAGTCTGCTCAGTAAGCCGTCAATCAACGTTAGCGGGTAGGCATCGTTCTTAGTATAAGCGTTTAGCCTCCTGGCATCCAGACTCAGTAAATGAGTGCGTCCTAGCCCCTTGTTCTCGAAGTTTGGAAAACTAAGATTATGTTCCGGAGCTGCTGCCGCTGACCTTTGGTTAGATCGTGCTGTTTCGGTAGTTTATCTGTCTTTTGAGTGACTGAATCCAAAGCTAATTCTGCAACCCTTTTGGGTGCTATACCAAAAATCTCCCAAAAATCACAGCCCAAATATAAAGATTGCTGGAGCGAGGGAACAACAAAAATTTTCCGGGACCGTTTTCGCACGGAACAACACATTTGCGTATCCCACCACTGGTTGTGAGGAGCCGCAAGCCGTTTGAACGTATGTTGCTATCGGATGGAGCACGAGTTTATGTTTAGCAATGAAGTGGGATGCTCCATTTCCCAGCGCCGTAATAGACGCTCCATTATCTAAGAGACCTTTGAGTTTGGTACCCTCAAGCTCAATAGTAATAAAAGGGCGATTGTCTTCGGTAGTTCCAGGCCAGTCGTTTAATAATGTTTCGGTACATTTGGCATACATGCGTCTGCGTTCTATAAAATATTTCTTAGACCCTAAAAGAGTTTAGTTCAAGGCGATTGCTGTCAAACGTTTTGATGAAATTACCTGGGTTAGCATTTATAGACGATTTTGGTTATTCGAATGGAGTTTGGGACCCACCGTTTGCGGTCGCGGTAAAATGGCTCGAGGTTCAGTACCCAGATGTCGGAAATGACCTGGACCGTTTCGTCTTATCTCCGAAGTGGCGTTTTCTGGTTTTTTGGAACACTCGGGGAAATGTACTGTTTTGACCTCTGCTTTACCACAAACATAACAGAACGTTTTGGAAGGCAAATCATATCTAAACCAATGGTGGCCGATTCGCGGACAATTAAAACAGTAAAGAGTTGATCGTTGCGGGGCAACGTTAGGGTTGAACGAACCGGAACGACTATAATTCATTTCATTGATATTACACGGAGAATAATATTCCACCGATGCATCCGGAGGTGAGCAGAATGAAGAATTAGGATCATTACGGAAGATCGATTGAGAAGAGCTAATTTCCGGAATAGTAGCGTTCTCAACTGGGATGGTAATATCAGAAGTTGATAATGCGTGTATGGTATGCATTCTTCTATTTAGTTCTGTGGCTGGGGTATGTCCAATCCTTTTCCAGGTGTCTTCAGTCGAAATGAAAATACTGGCCAGATCGCTAACTGATTCTATTGGTCTTCCAGCTAAATGAGTAATTAACCCTAGAAGCATATTTTTCTTCAGCATTCTAATAGTTCACCCTCGGAAAGTGGGATTTTCATTGGCATCGCAAGTTTCCTCTGGCTTTTGCTTGCGATCATCAATTAGCTTTCGGATATCTGCATCAGTCCGTCGATCTTGAAAACGATGAAGGAAAGAACAACGAAGATTGTGCCAAGTACATTTAGGATTATTCTGAAGGGTAAGCCAATAATGTTCGTGTGCAGGTCCACTGAGTAGAAATGTTACATCATTAACCAACTGTTCTAAAGGCACACCGTGGTTCATGGCTAGGTATTCTATTCGCATGAAGAATTTTTCTATAGCCATACTACCAGGTAACCCATCAAACTTCACATTCCATTTATAAACAGGAGTTGATTGTGCTAACTTTGGTAAATGGCCAGCTTGATTTTCAGAAAAATCACCATTTCGAGGAGTAACGTTCTGTGCAATATGCGGTTCGGCAACAGTCGCATGAGGTTTCCAATTGTAGTGTGACGTAAAATTTCCTCCCCATGGTAATTGTGCCCTTACCGGATAGGGTGGACAATTCTGATAAACCGGGGGCGGTAATAACGGATTAAAATAAACTGATTGTGGTGGACGCTGGTAATTCGACTGTGGAAGAAGTTGAGCATTAGTGTCACGAGGTACTTTTTCCGGAGTTGCAGCCCGAGAATTTGGAGTAGACCGATTTCCTAGTGTTAGATTTCCAAGTGGAGGCTTCTGCGGCTCTGGTTCTTTACTAGGGATATCTTCGACGAAAGCCTCTATGTGGAGTTGACTCAGGTTCATTAACGAGGTCTCCAAGTCCTGAGACTTTTGCTTGTGATTTACACATAATGTTAATAGATCATTGCAACTTTTTAAATACGTCTCACATGCAATATGTACCTCATCTAAAGTAGATAGACGTTCCATTCGTCCTCGGATAATAATTAATTGAGTAGCAATAATTTCGAGTTCTTCGTCTGCATCAGGATTGTCCTTCAGAAATTTAAGACACCTCGCTCGAAGGTGTTGTAGTCTAATGGAAATTAAAGAGATTTCGCTATTAGGAAATCGAAGCGCATCACAGAAAGAAAACAATAGTATTTTCATATAAAGATTAATCATTTTCATTTAAATTCGAGGATTGATTTTTAGCCATTGAAAGTGATTGGCTGATTTATTGAATCTTAATTAGTTGATTTTAACCAAGCTTTGAAATAATTGTTTCAACTAAAACATTGTAACGGAACTTTATTCCGTTACCACATCAAACACCCAATTCCACTTAATCTCTTTTATCAAGCTAATTTCACCATGACTTTGAAGATGTCACCTTCACAGAAATTCATTAAACACTTAGTCATGCTGGAATTATCTACTTTTCTTTGTTTGTTGTTGCATTCATATACATGAAATTGGTATAAGATGCAATACGACAAACATAAAATTATTTCTTGTTTACGTTATCCAGTTGCAAATTTACGTCTCTCAAGGTCTTTATAATGTAGTTATTATAAACACAAATGAATGGACGTAAATATTAGATTTGTAATTGGATGATGTATCCATATCTTTGTGTTGTGCACACGAAAAAGCAAACGTTCTACATAGAGTTAATTAAATGACCTATGTAGACATTTTAAAACGTTGCAATTTTCGTGGCACATAAATATAATTCCCACAAGTGCATGAAATTTAAATTTATGTCACGTTGTTTTTAATGTGCGGTGTTTGTACTAAAATTTTGCTAATTTTGGAAAAATTGCATGAATTGGTTGAACTCCATTAGGGGCGGAAATCGCGCAAGTGCGTTAGCACGCGGGTTTCCTTCTGCTGGTAACGCTTTACCAATATAAAATACTTACTAACTTTTAAGGCCTTAGGCCAAAACTATTTGATTTTTTTTAATTTTTATACTAAATTTAGGGTAATGATGTTACCCTAAATCTTCGTAATAAAACAACCACAGTGGACATGCCTAAAAGGAGGCATGAATTCCACTAATTTGGTCATCTCCTGACCCCATTTTCGTTGTTTACTCCCTAGTTGATGGCATAACACATGCTATCTCATCTTATCTATTCACATATGCGGTAATCTAGGCCGTAATCTGAGTACCCCAAGACCCACACCGTTATCCCCTACCGGTCTGAGTTTCGGGAAGCGACGCCGCATGGGGTACTTATCAGATAACGGCAATTCTATGAAACCGGGATGCTTTTACGCAAGTAGAAGTTTTTCCGGTTTCAAGTGGCGCCCAAATCGAGGCCTAAAAATTGGCCCAAATTATTGGTATACATTGCCAAAAGATTCTGGATTCATTTATGAATCCCAAATTTAATTGAGGATTTCCTCCCAAGCATTCTTTACATTTAATATTTATATGTAGGCACCACTGTTTCAAGTGGCGTCAATATATCCAATATTTTTTTTTTTAAATTAAGTAATCTCTAGGTGAATACGTAAAAATGGAAAAGCTTTTTCGGTGTGAGTGTGGCTGCGGTCATGCCTTAGTGGCATGCCTGACCAGATGCATTGGTGGGTCACACACGCACGGGAAAAGCTTCGCAATTATTGGCTTCCAATGCTGGATCCTCGTTTTATCATTCATTTGTGGCATTGTCCCAACCCGCACTCCGGGGAATGAACTGATATTCGTGATAGCATCGGGGATTCAATGATCCATTTTAACTAGGTTTAGTTGCAGATTATTTATAAATTCACCCATAAGATTGTACGGTTTTCGATACCATGTACAATCAACAGTTTTGCTTTGCGTTGCCAGCAAGGGAGAATGACATGTTTCCCTGATGTAATGGGCATATCTCTTTCTCAGCCGGAGAAATTTTCGGGGGTATAAAGGGCTGCTCATTCTCAGGTTATCAAGCGTAACATTCCGTATCCTGGTTCGTAAAGTCGAACTGCCTCAACATTTTATTTCCCAGTTAAATTCTTATGGCTATAGGTAAGAAATTACCACGAGCCGTAGGATAAACTTATAAATTATTTGTTTTAAATGAGGATTTCTAATTCAGTGTATAGTTAGGTTATTGCGCAAATTCCACTTTGTCGTTTTATTTAAAATTTGTCATCCTCCGGGATGGGGTTGCCAGTCCTCTCATTGCTAGTTGTAGGCGCGTTCAGGGTATAATGTGTTTAGCTGTCCAATCCGGTTTTCTATCAGTGAACGGATATTGATGAGGTTTCGGACATAAGCTAAACACTATTATACCACACACTGTTGAAATCCGTGGTGATAACCGGCGTGTTATCATCCCCAATAGACAGCAATAGCAGCTGTTGTGTTACGTCCGCGGGACGTTCCATGCAAAATTTGCAAGAATTGGCGGTTATAGGGGTAAAACGTTAAGTTTTTTTCGATGTTCAATAAGGCAATCCTAGTTTTTTTAATCGCAATGGTGATGAGGCCATAAAAAAAAAAAAAATTTTTTTTGTTTTTTTTGTACGCTCAAATTTTGGCGGGACCGAAAAAAAAAAGTCGATATGATGACTAAAGAAAAAAAAAGTTGGAGAGAGCACAGTCAGTTTTGGAGTCTCGGACGAGACGATCTTGTGATATTCATAATTGACATTTTTTATGATATCTAACAAAACAATTAAATTATAAAATAATAAATAACATTTTTTTTTTCTCGAAGTATCGGAAATTGTAGTAAAGTACGCGACCGCGGAATTTTTTTAATTTAGTTTTTTTTTTTTCGTTGTGATCGTGAATCTCTTTCCTTTGATGCTAGCTATCAATTGGACAAATATATGTAGATACTATTTATAAGTACATGTGTGTAAATTATGAACAATGTGAATAATAAATTTTGGTTTTTGCGTGTAACGAAAAAGAAAGTTCTCGGTCTTTCGACAGGCATTTTATTACACCCACAAGTCAATAACCATAAAACAATAAAATATTAAAATTTGTGCAACGTAATTGTATGGGGGGTAATAAAAGCAAAATAAAATAAAAAAAAATAAAAAAATCTCGTGAACCCACGCAAAAAGATTGGTGATAAAGCGATCACCAGAAAAATTGTGTAATTTTAAGTTGAATTACAAAAGTAATTTTAAATATATATATAAAGTTAATATATGTGAATTGAAGGACAATAGTTTAAGTGTAATGATAAGAGGTGAATAAAAAAAAAAAAAAAAGGAAACAAAAACGTGCGATACCATTGTAGTACCCACATGGGGAAATTTAACGTGAATAACGGGTACAATGTAGTGCAATCCAAAAGACTATAAAATTGCATCTATAATACATAATAATAATAATAATAGCAATTGATTGATTGATTGATTGATTTTGAATGTACGACCAAGTTCTTAGGCTTGAGTTCCCGGATGACGCCGGGTCCACCGTACACCCTTTTTTACACATAACAAAACCGAAGGATTGGATAGGTTAGTTAAGTGGGACAGAATCGGCCCGGTTACAGACACCTAGGTATAGCCGATAGTTAGTAACACAAAGACAACACAATTCTAATCTACTAGATGAAGGATAAAGGCTTAATAGGTTAATGGATAACGATGGTATTGGTCTTCAACAATTGCTTCTTTAAAACGGCAACCTAAGAAAAAATATTATTATTTCACATGCATCTGGAATTTTCCTGAAATTTAATTCTATTAATACTTTTCGGCTTCCTAACCAAAATTGGTTGACTCGACCCGTTACAGACACCTATGTAAAGTCGTTAGTAATAAAATGACAACACAATTCTAAACTACACAATCAGCAATTACAATGAAGCATTAATTCACAAGCATCTGTAAATTTCCTGAAATTTAATTCTAAATTCATATTTTCCGGCTTACTAAATAATTGAAACATTTATTAATTTAATCATTCTGCAACTCCGCAACTTACAGTAGAATTTCCTGAAACCAAAGTTATTTGAACTATATTCAAAATAACTCTAAAATTCATTAGTATTTAACCGTTGAATTGGGCGAACACGAAATAGCAAAAAAAAAAAACCAGATTAACTAGATTAACTAGTGCAGGATTGCATTCAAATATCCCTTAAAATATCCATCCATTAAAATATCCTAAATAATTTAGAATTCGCAAAAATTTCGTATGTTTACTAAAAAAATTTTATAAAACTGATGAATTTTTCCCGACGCCCATCTTTTTCACAAGGAAACAAATACTTTTATCACTACTTTTGCACTAGTTCTGGAACTTCTTCTACGTTTGCTGGGGATATATCACATACAATTAATCTCAGACATGACACATGCGACTCGTCTATGACTTGTCACCTCGTATTAGACTTGTCATAAACGATTCATCTCAGACTGGTAACAAACGTAAATTAGTAATTAGTGTGTCGTCAATGGCTTTCCTGCTGGAAGGTAATATTTAAGTAAAGGCAACTAGATAAAATTTGAAAAAATTATTCTAAAATGAATGATAAATAAGTTTATTTTATAATTTTTATAATTAAATATAAATCGTACCAGTATCTTAAAAGAGGGATAATATGTACTCGTATATTAAATATATTTGAATGAGATTTCCTGAGAACCGAATAATTTTAATATAATAGCTCGGCACTGTACATGTAGATTAATATTTAGGGTTGATTTGAAATTGGGAATTAATAATTATAATTCTTGTACTAAAACAGCCAAGATTGGCAACGTTGCATTTTATGACAAACATCCAGTCGTTGGTGTATTGAAGTATACAAACCTTCTCTTTCTTTTGAATAATTATATTAATTATATCAAATATTTCTAGCTTTTCAGATACATAGATATAACGAAGTTGCCGATAAACAATTCTTTATGTTAAGGTTGTTAAAGTCCCAAATCCAATGCAAATAATATTTCTTTTTATAAAGCAAAAATATCGCTAATAAGCTGTGAGAAAATACTATTGAGTGTCACAAAAAGGCAATTTTGTGGTAAATAATAGGATTCGTTACCAACTCCAACATAGTTGCAATTAATCTTGCAAAAATGATGGATTATGAAGGAAATACAATATAGAAAACAGCTAATCATAAATTACCTACACTATATTCTCAATGCACAGAAGAAATACGGAAACGGAAAATTCTATCGCTAATCAAACCAAAATAAAAATATAACAATTTATTACACAAACGCTGAATAATAGGATGAAGGAACATCACCAAAAAAGCTGTCTCCGAAAATCTCCGAAATCAAAGCGTGGAAGAAACCACCTCTACAAACAATCGTAGTAAAATGTACCAAGAGAATTATGCAATGTCCATCCAGGAGCTAAAATTACCTCGAAACGATCCCAACAGACGGCATGAATCTTCCCACCATGAAACCACTACCATCCACCAAGCGACCTCCTGCCAACACCACCATTCAACAAAACCCACGCTTCACAAAGCCGTGACGAATCCATGACAGATCACAAACGAACCATGGCAACCCTACAGCCCAAAAACTTCAGCGTACGACCGATCATACCAAAACTCCCAAAATGATTCAGCCCCCGCCAAATCGACAGCAAACTCCAACAAAAACACCCGAAGCATTCAGCAAAGAAACCAATTTGGACATACAAATCCAACATTAAGGCAATGATTCAATACAAAACTGCAAATCCGCCCTCATACACTAACAAATGAGAACTACCTCAAGTCCTAAACAAAACAACTCAAAACAGTCAAAAATACCTTATAAATAAAGGTAACTACAGAACACACATGAACACAACTCTCCGCAAGTTGAGAAACACAACGTTCAACGAATAACCACCACAAACCGCAGACACCGAGCCATTACTCACCATGAACGAAACACATTCAAATCACTCCAAATATCAAAAAAGATTCACTGCAATACAGCTGCAGCCCATCCTCGCCGCACATCCTGTGTAAACCAATCACACACATACACCACTCGTCAAAATCTAATCCAGTTTTCACACCACAGAGAAAAAGTATAACCCCTTATATGTACAATATTCATTTTGCGCGATCTCGACCTGCGACAACATCCACCCCTTGCCGATGACGCCAACCCAGGTCGACAAGGAGAGGTCAACGTCAGCCGCCTCTCCACAACGACGGCAAAAAATCTCACAAAGTTAACAAAAGTCTAAATTATTATACATATAACAAATCAACAAATTATGAACAATTAAAGTCTAATCGACTTTCCCAATTCACAAATTGAATCATCCACATTCAAGAACATTTAGTGCAAATCCAAAGAAATTCGCCCATTTAGACAACGTAATACGAAGTCTTAGTGTAATCCACTACAAAAATATAAATACAACCGTGAGAGAGCAGAGAATATTATACGATCATTTTGTTTATATTTTGCGCATCCCATATACCATATTTTCACTTATATGTATATCCTTAAATAAAAAAAATTAAAAGAAATAAGGATTTCAGTACAACATGCAATAAAGACTTGATATCCAATAATAATAATAATAATAATAGCAATTGTAATAATAATAATCATCGCAATAAAATTAACAAAATAAATTAAAATTAATAAAACGCTATAAAAGTATAAATATATATATACATATGTCGTTCATCTGTCGAAATGAACGAGGTGAATTTAACTTCCTTGGTGAGTCTACGTGATTATTCGTGTAACGGTTACTAATATGCAACCTAGTACGAACTCAAAGGTGATAACCGATTTAGTATTTTAATAATAGATCTAATAACAACCTTATATAATAAGTAGTGGCGATAAGTGTGTATGAACATTGATGGTTCCTAATTATACACCTTAAAATATGAAAACAAATTGAATTCAATTTAATTGATAATGTTATAATAATAATAATATTAATAATAATAATAGAAATAAATATAAAACAATAAAAGTAATCGTAATCCAGAACAAAAAAATATAATTTTTCCTCGAGTATATAACGTAAACCTCGAATATTATATACAACGAACGTTATATACAACCGCTGCATCTATCAACACACAGCTGGGTGGATTAAACATTATTTAAGTACAATTTTTTTTATATTTCTTATTATATATCTCCAGCAAACTAATTTTAGTTAAATTGATAATTTGTGTTTTTTTTTGTATGCTGGAATATATAATGAAGAATTATAAACTCCTTAATAATAAGAATTTTTTTTGGATAGTATAGGACTAGCTAGAATATTAGTTATTATTTAGTAACGCTTGATTTCATTTATTTCGGCGTTTTCGTTGTTTTTGGTTTTTTTTATATATCAATTAAAATTTTTTTTTTCGATTAGTAGTAACAAAAATTGCATTTGGTTATTTTATGGGTATTGCGGGTTGGGTTTTCGGTTCGTTCGTTTTTTTTGTGTATCCTAAATCTAACTGGGAAAAAATGAAGTAAATAGTGAGTGAGATGAGGATGCTGCTGAGGTGAGTATACAAGTTAGGTAAGTAGTGTAGTCGACAGCTGGTTCCCATGTTCCGTATACGGTCAGTACAGATCCCTCTATGTTCTGGATTCCCCACCCCCATCTGCTCCTGAGTCCTAGCCGGCGTAATCGACCGTACCAGAACCTCTAGTGGGATACATTAATTCTGTTAACGAGTGGTGGACCATGGTCACCTCGGTGCTTTACACCCACCAGTGCTGTGACAGTACAATCTCGTTACAGTTGTTAGAGGCCTGCAAAGGTCTCATTCAACATCAGTTGACTTACATGGTAATGTTTTTGTCACCCATGTAGGTGAGCTCCTCTGAAGTCAGAGTAAGATTGTCAACTGCGAATACGAGGGCAAGAAGTTTGCCATGGCCTATTGGGTACATTAATGCATCTGTTTTCCCTGTTCATAATAGCAGCAAGCATGTTAGCACCTTGTATGTTAGGTTAAGAATATTGCTGCGAGATGAGGAACAAGGAACAGGTTCATCAAAATTCAATTTAAATTCAACTCCTTTTCCCAAGTTGGGGGAATTTTTGCTTCACGAGTAAGTGAAGAAGCTGTGGTTGTTTTTGATTTCATTTGAATTTTAAATTAATGTTTTTGATTAGTTTAGTTTAGTTTAGTTTCCTTTAGTGCAAGTTTTTTTTGAAAAATGAATGTAGAACACCTAGACAGCGACGAGTTCTTAATCGAATGTGAATGTCGAAAGATCCCCGTCGTGTCTTACCATAAAGCGGCTCTCGCTTTGAAAAGAGAATTGGTAGAAGAACAGGTGAACCTTAAGGGGAATAATCTTGTTGTACATGAAGCTGCAGTCAGATATCCTAAACAAGAAATAGTGACATGTTTTCACAAGCTGGAAGGTGTCAAACATTTGTTCCACCAAATAACGAATGGAGTTATTACGGCGGATGAGCAATTGCCAGTGGTGTCAACAAAGTTGCTACACATTCAAGGTAGATTAAATCGTATCCGGCTTACACTCCCTTTACAAGAGATAATCAATGAGATGATCTTGGCTGTAAGGGATCTGTGGGAATTACTAGCATTTATAAAAGTAACCGATAAGTTACAAGGAGCTGCAAGACGCTTATATTATTTGAAAATCATCTCAGATGAATCTAGGGCGAAATTAGATCTGGAGAAAATTGCACATAGCCAAAACTCATTACACTCGAACCCCTCGCGAAGGAATCATTTTAAAGATGAACGAACACGTAAGCAATATGCACGGATAGTTCAAATATTAGGTCAAAACCAACGTGAGTGCAAAAATTTGAGGGCAGAGGTATTTAACGATCAACCGTCTATGCGCAAGACGGAAGTGGACGTTGAATCGTCGTCAGCCGAAAGAAATGGTCGATTAACTCAAAATAAAGTAAGTAGAGAATCATCACCTAAAGCAGCACGAATAACATGTTCATCGGCAATAGAACAATGTACATCACGCACTTCCAAAAATGACACCAGAGCTAACTTTGAGGGGGAATTTTCCAAAAGGTTTTCTTTGGAATATTTTAAAGATAAAAATAACGGTAGAGTTAGATATAAAAGGTTAATATTCAGAGGTAAATATAAACTACAGGTAGGAAATACCATCAAATCGATCGAAATCATTCCAAGTCCACCAACTAAGGTAATTAAATTATCGACGACTTGCCTGTCTGACTTAATCAAGGTTACTTCTTCAATGACGTACCATTTCTACATGAATTCTTTGAATTTAGAACAAACAAAAAAGTATTTTAGATGTTTACCATCAAACATTCTAATGTTAGAATCAAGGCCAGGTGCGATTAAAGTGGGTTCAATTTCCTCAACCAAGGAGCGTCAATTAATTAGGCAAAAATTTAGTAAATCTAAATCACATTCCTACAACAAACACAGAGATAAAGAATTGTCCACGGTAGTTCGGGTTTTTCCGTTAAAAAGCAGGGCTAATTTTAGGGGAATGAAAAACATCCAAAAAAGGTTAAAGTTAATGGCCAGTAACGTTATAACCGCCGCAGTATTACAATCGACTCCGAACTTTCGAAATTGGAAGTGGCATTGTGAGACTGAGCACGGCATTAGGGCGTTATTGGACTATGTAAAACTTATGTCCGTTTACGAAGTGTATTACAACTGGAAATCGCTAGCGAAAACTTTATATCGAAATTGGAAGCGCCGCCGTAGAAAATAGACGCATACGCCATCCACTTTCCCATTAGACCATCTATGTATAATTGGGCATTTACATAGGTGATGTAATGGTAAAGTGAAGATCGGTATTCCCCGCGCGAAATGAGGTAAATGAGAGAATGAGGCTGACTCAATTTAGCTACTACAGTTGTTCTTCTGTGGAAGTAAAATTGATTTGGCGCCCTCCTCTCATGATAGTTAGAGTAGTAGCTAAGTCAAATATTTTACACAAATTGTATATAAATAGATATAAACTAACTTAGAGTTTAGGTTAAAGATGAGGTTGGCTCAACTTAGGGATAGAAAGTAGAACAAAAGAGAGTTGAGATGACGCCATCTATGAACGAAAGATTGGGAAAGATCAACCTGTGGATGGTAGTATGGCCGGTGGTAGGCGATTATGGACAGCAAAGATTCAGAGTCTGCACTTCGAAGAGTTTAAAACAGAGCCGGGAATTTATGTCGCGGAAATGGGAAGGGCGGCCGTGTGTACGAGGGATTGGAAGATGGTGCTTTTCTGAAATTTTACTATCTATTGGGAAGAGTAGACATATTTAAAAACAAACACACAACCATCTCCAAGAAACGTGTCGGGCTAACCCAAACGCCATCAGTCATATTAGGCACTGTGAGGCACTGTTAGAGCCAATATCATACCTCAGGGTACAGTTGGGCAGAGTGCGTCGATCTCCTTTGGACTTCATTGGCAACGTTTTCGGCGATTAGTTGGGAGTATTGGATCAACGAGATGCTCAAAAGTACAGTGAACAGATTGAGCAGTTGAATGCAGGAACTTTGAAAGCTCAGGCCTGGTTGCAGCAACAAACGCATGTCCTAGAACTCACCAGCAGTGAGTGTATAGAACAGGCACTGATTGAAAAACACTACCAGTTATTGCAAAGTCAAATCCAGACAAAAGCGCGGCATGCATAATATTTGCACGAATCAACAACGGAATATATGTTCAAGGATACTCAGGGGGATCTGATTGACATTTTGTCAGATGTTCACCGCGGCCCTGCAAGCACGCGTTTGTTGCCACCCATTGGCAACACAACTATGGGAAATAAACAGACACGTCCTTAGCAGCGTACAAGTATCCAGTACGAAAAACCACTGGGTACACGTTTATAAGCTTTTGGAAACCAGAATAGCGACCATTAATGACCAGATTAGTTTCGAAGTCCGAATCTCGTTGACCAAGGGAGAGGAAGTTCATTGATCCCTAATTCAGAGCTCCAGCAAACTATCACCGACCGGAAGAAGGACGAGCCGTGGTCGCAAATCAACCTGCATCATCTAGGAAATTATACTGTTACATCCGCGGCTCTGTTAGTAGTTTTGGTAATCCTATTTCTGGGGTGCAGACTCCGAGAACGACAATGGGACCAGCTCGTAAACCTTGGGACAGTACCACATCCAGAGACCAGAAGGAACCCACCCAGGACCCATCGTGCAAACGTAGTCTAAATTAAGTAGTTACTCTGTAGGTTAGTTAGTATTAGGTTAGCAAGTATATAATAATTTAGTTAGCCACAGTTTCCCGTGTACCTAAAAAAAAAAAAATTAAATAAAAAAAAAAAAAAAATTTAAAAAGAAGAGAAGGAAACTTGTGAGTATTAAGATTAAGCTTAGTATTATAATAGTATATTAATTTACCGAATAATAATGATAATTAGTATTTAGTGCCCGGCTAGCTCAGTCGATAGAGTATGAAACCATCTCAGGGTGTGGGGGTTCCCCACGTTGGACTACCAAGACTTAACTAGCTCAGTCCACCATCCTTTTCACATGGGGCATGAGATCTCCTTTCATCTCATATCATCTTCACAGAAATTCATTAAACACTTAGTCATGCTGGAATTATCTACTTTTCTTTATGTTTGTTGTTGCATTCATATACATGAAATTGGTATAAGATGCAATACGACAAACATAAAATTATTTCTTGTTTACGTTATCCAGTTGCAAATTTACGTCTCTAAAGGTCTTTATAATGTAGTTATTATAAACACAAATGAATGGACGTAAATATTAAATTTGTAATTGGATGATGTATCCATATCGTTGTGTTGTGCACACGAAAAAGCAAACGTTCTACATAGAGTTAATTAAATGACCTATGTAGACATTTTAAAACGTTGAAATTTTCGTGGCACATAAATATAATTCCCACAAGTGCATGAAATTTAAATTTATGTCACGTTGTTTTTAATGTGCGGTGTTTGTACTAAAATTTTGCTAATTTCGGAAAAATTGCATGAATTGGTTGAGAGAGAAGTATATTTCCATAACTAAATTTTCTCTCTCCCTTCTCTGTCAGCCAGTTTAGTGTGTATACATACTGCGCATTATTTTTGGGATGAGGAGTTAAGTTTTGGAAAGAAGACACACAACTTAATTACTCACAGAGCTTAAGCCGTGGTAATTAAGTTGTAATACCGTAATTATTTTTAACTAATAAATATTCCAATTGTTTTTTTACCTTTTTTTTTGAAGTTGTAATACAGTAATTATTTTTTTTTATTAATAAATATTCTAATTGTTTTTTTTATCGGGTTAAAACAATACTTTTTTTTTGTGTTTGTTCGAGAAGGGAGAAAGACCCAGGATTTAATTGTCCTTTATTGGTAAGTATGCCAGCATATAAAAATATATATATATATTAACATAAAGGGCCCAATTGGTAAAGGGTCTACCAGCTGCTCCATTAGGGGCGGATATCGCGCAAGTGCGTCAGCACGCGGGTTTCCTTCTGCTGGTAACGCTTTACCAATATAAAATACTTACTAACTTTTAAGGCCTTAGGCCAAACTATTTGAATTTTTTTTAATTTTTATACTAAATTTAGGGTAATGATGTTATCCTAAATCTTCGTAATAAAACAACCACAGTGGACATGCCTAAAAGGAGGCATGAATTCCACTAATTTGGTCATCTCCTGACCCCTTTTTCGTTGTTTACTCCCTAGTTGATGGCATAACACATGCCATCTCATCTTATCTATTCACATATGCGATAATCTAGGCCGTAATCTGAGTACCCCAAGACCCACACCGTTATCCCCGACCGGCTTGAGCTGCGGGAAGCGACTCCGCATGGGGTACTTATCAGATAATGGCAATTTTATGAAACCGGGATGCTTTTACGCAAGTAGAAGTTTTTCCGGTTTCAACATTTAATAAAACAAATAATATATTTATTTGATTTATAATTAAAATGTTACTGGATTAAATAAATTAATTAGCTGAATTAACTAAATGATTATATAAAACATTTATTTATAATTTGCATTAATAATCAATTATTTAATGATTTGATTAATTATTTTAATGTTTTATTAAATGTTTTGCATAACATTCCTAAAGGAAATATACTAAATAATTTTGTACATATTAAATTTTTATTAAATATTAGATGCTTAGTTATATTTTATAAATTTCTGTGATTTAATTAAATCAGGCATGAGTCAAAAATACCAAGGGTTTGGCTTTGGCAGTTTGCTTACCTTCGGCTAAAAATATTAACATAAGCGTAAACATCTCGGTCTGAAGTGTGATTAAATTTCAAGGAAATGGCAAATACTTTAATCTTGTATATAGAATAAAAACTCATTGACTTAAATTAATGCTGCATTCATTGATATGAATTATATGAACTAACAAATGTTAATTCTATGATTTTGCTATTGATTTAGATGATTTATAAATTTGTTTAGTAAATTCAAATAACAACTGCTAATGAATTTAGTAGAAAAGAAACAATGCTTAGATGTTTTAACAAATTTACCTTAAGAAAACTTTTACCAATTACTTTTAATGTTTTAATGAAAGATATTATTTAAAATTTCCAAATATTTAATAAATTCATTTAATTATTTTATTATTTTTTATTCATTTCGTATTTTATTAAATAAATAGTTAAAACAAATAAAATATTAAATAAAATCATTTAATATGTTATCATTTAATTTAGATTAGATAATTGTTCTATTTTATTTTTTTCTGTGTATATATGAAGTTTTACGGGTATACTAATTCTTTATGATCAGTTTCCTGTTGAAACCGAGCATCTAGAGCGGCAAATTGGATCTTCATAGGACCACTGATTTCACGTATCTCGCATTCTATTCGAAAATCGTCACTTTCTAGATTTTCGGATTTTAAAATAAATGTCGCCATTGTGAATTTAAGTTATTTAAAACAGACACTAATAATTCAAAATAGGTATTGGTGGAACTAAAGAAATTTGGAATTAATTCAAATACAGCAATGTGAATTCAATACAAAAAAACATGAAATCGTAAATGAGACTAAATAATTTTATGTTTCTCTAGTAAATTGTTGAATTGTACTAATTCGTAAAGACAAAATCAAAAAAAAATAATATTCGATTAAAGAAAAATAATGATAATAATAAAATCTTATATTTTACACGATAATAGTTTAAATTCGCGAGTTAGCAAGAGAGGATGCAACTGTGACAGAACGAAGCGAGCTCCCAACGTAGGTAAGTATCATTGACTGTGGTGGTATAGCGGAAAAAGGAACAAAAAAATTTAATCATGCTAGTTCATATTGTACAAATAAATCTACATCATTGGTGAAGGAATTAATTGTAACATATGAGAATCATTATTTCGTGCAAATTAAATGAAACTTGAACAATAAAATCGACAAAGATTTGCAAAGATTGCGGTTTCTTGTAACCGTTACAAAATGATTAAGACCTTGAAAGCACACCTACCGTCAACATGTTTGTACATGGAAATATATAGGTGTATTTACATGGTTTATACAATATACATGGGGTATTCAAAACGGATAATGAAAGAAAGAAAAAATAACAGATCCATATGAAACTAACGTCTGCGTTAACACTATAAAATATGGAGGCACATGCGCACAGGGATGGTAAACGAGGGAAAACAATTTTAAATTGAAAAAGAAAAAAATGTATAGCCGGAAACAAATATTAGGCTGAAGGCCGGATATAAGCTTACATGTTTTGGGCGCCACTGTAACGATCTTTATGACAGGCATGGGGTCATGAACAATATAACATTATAATGCAGAACTAGAAGTTGCCCAGATCGAAAGCAGAAAAACAAAATAAATAATCAGGCGGAGGCTTCAATGGTGGACTCATAAAGCGCGGCTATGGCTCAGCAGTTTGAACATGGGATTTTGATGATGAAGCTTGCCTAATTCTGGAATTGCCACCAGATGAATTTTTAGTTGGATAACTGAAATGTGTAGGGTCGCTATACCACGAGCTCAGTCAATCATTATTACCCTCCAAAACTCACCTATCCTGTCACGGATCTATCCTCACTTTCTCCTGTATTCACGTCATCGTGGAAAACCAAATCACTCGACAAATTAACCGAATTCGCAACATCAAAGAAACAAACCCGGGTGAATCAATGTGAAAAACGAGTTCTTTTAAATTCGGAACCAATCATTATAATAAATTTATTTTAAAAAAATTCAAGAAAGAAAATAAGAATGTTAAATTTATAAAGGTTAGTATGTGTGACTAATACTTAAGATAATTTTCGCAAATCATTTCTACACGAAACATTTTAATAAAATTATTATCTATAACACCGATAATAATGAACAAAAAAGTAATAAAAGAGTAATAAAAGTAATAAAAAGTAATAATAAATTAATTATGCAAACAAAAGTTTAAATGAAAATTTTTATCTAAAAATAGTTTGCTAATAAATTGTATATGTAAGTTATGAAAAATCATTATTTCGAAATGAAAATTAGAAAATTACTTATTAAATTGTTTTTTCATCAATAATTGAACTTAGTTTATAAAAATTTTACTTAAGTTTAATTAAAGTTTAATATTATTTTGTAGCAAATTTGCGCGTTTATTATTATACGTATTATGAAAAATGGCGTCGACGATATTTTAAATTAAGAGGGAAAAGTAGATATGTAGATCGTTTTACCTTCAATTTTCCGCGATGCACCGGTGTATATGTAGCAAATTAAAAATATAGTAAAGTTTAATGATTTTACCATTCGGTTGTTGGACGCCAAACTAGGCATGATTTACAGCAAAATATATATTTTAATGGCGCGCACATGTTTTTTCCCACTAAACCCACAAAGTAATATTATTTATAGGTTTTCACACAATTGTTTTTTTATATATTAAAGTTTATTAATTTAAGAATTAGAATATTTATGAACTCCACTAAATTCTATAATTATAATTCAAGTCTTACTAATTATAATTTAATTTCTAATAACCCCACGCAACTACGCAACGCCGGTATTTGATAGGTTATTACACTTAGCCACTGTATAAATTCGTAATACACAACATACATTAATGTTCATTGAATATCGAGATTAATTTTTTTTAAATTAAGTTTTTGTCTTACTATTATTAAAATATAATCGTAATGTATGGATAATTGTATATTCCAGAATTATTGGAATCGATTTTATGAAATGAATTACCCATCTTATCACAGAGTAGTCCATATACACAAACAAAATTATTCACAACACTGCAAATGAAAAGTCTTCCATTATGATACACTTCTACAATTTGTAGTATGCGTTAGGACATATTCCGTTCACATTTTTTATAGTAGTTTTGTAATTTTATTATTAATTAGATTTAAATTTAGTTATATATTTGATATTATTATTTAAAATTATTTAATCACTATTTAACAATATAATTTTATACTTAATATTTAACTAATTTATTTGATGGTTTTTCTTTCAAAATTAATTTAAACTCTATCATTAGTAAATTTACCACGAACCAGTTACCACGAACTCAAAAACTTGAATCCCCCGTGTTTCTTCTCTCCCCTTTTTATAGGTAAACAAAAAACTGTAACACTGATCGTGCGATTTTTGGTTTCGTTGTCAAGATCGAATCGCAAACCCGGTTATCCATATTTACGAAAAAAACAAAACTGTATTTCGTTGGTATTGCAATTCCATTCATAAAAGATATGTACTCGTATAGTACAGAAAAAATAAGGGGTGACCACCGTGCCTTTTCTTGGAACGAACTGAATTCGTAACAATTGTTAAATTAAATTAATTATAAATTAGGCTAATAAGAACTAGATTTAATTTTGTATAGTATGAGTAATTAGATTATAATTATAATAATATTATTTTCTCGAGTTGGGTGGAGGAAATGGTTAATCACTCATAATAATGAAATTTGTTTCAGGAAATTTATGAATTAAAATTTTTTTAGGATCTTGATTGCTGAATGTTTGTATCCAGAGGGCGGAGCTATTGTGCCGTCTTGTGCTTTACTAACTGTTGACTGCTTAGATGTCTGTAACCGGGTCGAGTCTGTCCTGTCTGGTGACCTTTACTGTCCATTTTGTTATGTGTAGGAGGGTGTACGGTAGGCCCGGCGTATCCAGGATCCCTGCTTAGTCTTGGCGTTACATTCTGATCAATCAATCAATCAAATAATTGATTGTTTTTATTTATAGTTATTTCATTATTTTAATAATTTTTCGTTCCATTTTAAACAATTATAAATTGAAATTTTGTCGAAAGTTCTGACTTAAAACAACAAAGTTGTCGGCAAATATAATTCAATTTATTTATATTATCATTAAAAAAAAATTTTGAACATACCGGAAGGTCAGGGAAGATTCTGATTGCAACATTCTTGATCAGGGGGTTTATTTAATTACTTACGCTTTGAGCATAAACTTAATACAATCAAATATGTTGACGATCCAAAGACTTTTTGCTATGGAATAATTTTGTTTTTCGATGATATTTCTGTTTGAAACATAACCTGATGTTTTGGTGAAGTTGTGTGAACGTTAGATTAACGTTAGAACGTTAAATTAACCCTGATTTTAGTTGGACGAATTTAAATATACATAGCTGAATGATAATACCGAAATTAAATTTTTTTTTCCAATATCAACGGAATATTTAGATCATCATATGTATGATAATACTGAAAGCCTAGTCATTACGAACGTGAAATCCTTCGGTTAGATGGTGTTGGATGGGAAGATAGGGAAAAATAAGGTTACAAGCGGTATATGATGAGATGACCCGTACATGTGAATTAAATAACTTAACCAGTCTATTATGACTGATGCTGAATAAGCTAACCAAATTAATAAACTAACAAAATCGAATCTAGAGTGTGATTATAATTGAGACTAACATTTTAATATATTTAATTAGTTAGAAAATGATTTTGCTGCGGTTCGCCCTAGTTGTTTCTGGGACTAACATTTTTTCTTAATTAACCTTATCTGTTAAGGATGGAGGCAGGGCCTGGGCCCACATGATGCTGAAATATTATTCGCATTCAGATATAATTTGTTATTTGATTGTTGTTATTTGATTGTAGGATTATGGTAACCTACCTAGGATCGCCGTTATGGTTGGCGTGTACGTCTCTATCATATCATACCATATTACACGATTTATAATATTAGGTATACCTAATCCCCCGGTATATTAATTTAATTTTTAATTTTTTTATTTTTTATATTTATTTATTACAACTGATTTACAAATCATCTAGTAATTTATCTTTCATAATTTATATTCTTGTTTGGAGGGTTTGAAACGAAATGAACATCCGTGTTTCATGTGAACTTTGGTTGTTATTGATGCAAAGCCCTAATTTTCGGTCTTCAATGTAGTCGATGAATTACGTAGAAATAATTTTATGGCCCTGCCATAAAATTCATCCAAATTAAATTGATTCATCAAAACTCGAACTGATGACGCGTGTGTAACCGATGAGTTGCATCCGATACGTCTGTACGTTAACATTAAAATCGGTGTCTAAACAAAATTAAAAATAAAGTAAAGTTGACGTGATTCAACATTAACTAAAATTGGGTACCTATATTTACCCCATATATGTAATTCCGTTAGATGCTCATTACGCATTAGTGAAAGTCCCAATAAGCTTAAATGCGCTATTTAATTGTGCCGATTGGAGCACCAACGAAGTTGCGTAAACCAGTGGTTTTGGTGAATTGTAGCGGCTACCGTCCGTCCGGTGCGAGGAAAAACAGATTCCGCAACCTTGAGTGTGAATAGCGGCTTGATGACGGTGGTGTGATTTCGCATGCCGATATTCGCGCCACTGCCCTACTTTTACTCACCGTTATATAAGTTTTAAACAAATCGCATTTACTAAAACAGTAAACCAAGCCATCGAAAAGAACCATCTGGAAATACACCTCCGCTTTGGAAGGCGAATACTTCTATGGGATTATTACAACAATAACAAACACATACAACAAATACGCATCTAACAATCTTGGATTTCGGTGAAAAATTAACTTTTTGTTTAGTGCCAAGATTTATAACAAATTAATTATATATCAGTGCATAAGTGTTGTTGTACTTGTAATAGTACAGGTTGCCTACCAATTACATTCGTTCGCATGCACTTTTAATAATTTCGTCTAATATTATAAGTTTCTATTATTTATTTAATTAAGTTATCTCTTTATTTACTTTATTCGTATTGCTAATTGTAATTATTTAAATAACCAATTTAATTTAATTGCCTAGTTTTGTTAAAATATTTTGGTGTGTAAGTTCTCATTAATTAAATTAAGTTTACATTACCATTTTAAGTATCTAATCTATTATACGCAGGAACATATTATCTGTTTTATACAGTCGCCATCCGTAAAGCGCTTTGCCGGTCGGTGAATTGGTAAGTCATTTTTATATTTTTTTTTATTTTCTTGATTATATTTGATCAGTTGGATATTTAGGAAAGTAATTAATTAACCTAATTTAATTGCATGTGGGAAGTTATGCTCATCTACGTTAGAGTATTCACCAAAATGGTGTCTTAATAGGTCAGTATCGTTTTGTTCATTAAATAAAATAAGAAAGTTAGAATGAGCTAAATTCTGTTTTTTAAAAAGGGGTTAGAAGGGGGTCTGGATATGGAAGAAGGGGGTATTGCTTGATTTTTATTTTTGTAGTGTTCTTTATGAAAGCAGCTGATTACGGTCTTGGAATCTCCCGCGACTCACACCCACACCGACTTCAGCTAGCGGGTTAATGGTTGCTACGGGATTTCAGATTCCTCGACTCTGTTAACGGTGCTATTTTTACATAGCTCAATAGTTCCGTTACAGTGGCGTCCAAACATAAATGGCTATCTCCATTTTAAATTCATTTGGTAATTTTATTTTAACAACAACCTTTGTTGTTGACGTTTGAATAAGGCTGTTCGGGTTCATCTTATTAAATATCCATTGCAAAATGTTGAACTTAGTTGGAGTACGAATTCCTACCCATATTTATTTATCCGAAGTTTCGATAATTATTCGCCAAATGATCTGCTAGATTATTTTACCAAGTATTTTATCTATACATTATTCTTGTCTTGAATCACTAACTGTGTAGAGTATAGCTAGTCAATAAACATAATTAATTTCTTAATCCAGTTTCACCTGTTGATAAGAAGTACACTTGTTGTTGATCTTTTGTTAAACTTAAATTCTAGGAAAGGTGAAGGATGAGCTGGCATATCCTTAAAATTAGGTTGAATGTCTGTTCGAATTAACTCCTATACCATTTGGGGTTTTGGTTTACATATAATTTTACCGTTGCGAAAATAAAACGTAGTACAAATTATATTTTTAGCCTAACCAAATGTAAATCTTAGTGTTCAATGCAATAATATGTATAATTAATTGTAATTAAATTAACAATTAGTAATTCTATTTTTTTTTTTCAATTCAAGGTATGATTTTTCCTGTTATACTCATGTAGTAGTGATTGAATAAATAGTAAATCATCATTCTTGTGAATTGTGTAGTTTATTTGGCTTGCTAACGTCTTATTAATGAATTTCGTTCTTGCATTACCGAACTTTCCTTATCCAGACCTTCTACCCCTGTTATATTTCTACATTCTTATATAGGGTGTTTTTTTAAGAGGTTGCCGATTTTTTTTTTGAATAAAACACATATAAAATTATGAAATGACCAAAATTTTTTTTTATTTGGTAGATAATTTTTTGGCATTTAACATTTAAACACAATTTCTGGCATATGGCTACCACGACTATTTTTCACAAATGTCATTCTGGAGGTCCAATTTTCCAGCACTTTTTCAAGCATTTGAGGGCGTATGTCAGCAATGACACGTTGAATATTGGTTTCCAAAGCGTCAATCGATTGAGGTTTATCCACATAAACCAATGACTTCACGTATCCCCACAAAAAGTAATCGAGTGGCGTCAAATCGCACGAACGCGGAGGCCAATTCACCGGACCATTTCTCGAAATAATGTTGTCGTTGAAAGTTTCTTTCAATAAGTCGATTGTTTCACGTGCTGTATGGCAAGTGGCACCATCTTGTTGAAACCACATTTCATCCATATCCATATCTTCAAGATTTGACAACAAAAACTCATTTAACATGGTTCTGTATCGATTTCCATTCACGGTAACGCGTCGTCCTTCCTCATTTTTAAAGAAATATGGACCGATGATCCCACCAGCCCATAGACCGCACCAAACAGTACATTTATCAGGATGCATTGGTAATTCTTGAACGGCGTGTGGATTATCTTTGCTCCAAATGCGACAATTTTGTTTGTTGACGTATCCATTTAACCAAAAATGCGCCTCACCACTGAAGAGAATTTTACGGTAAAAAAATGGATCTTCGTTCAATTGATTTAACGACCAATCACTGAATTCACGGCGCAAACGATGGTCGTGTGGCTTTAATTCTTGCACCAATTGAATTTTGTATGGCACCAAACCCAAATCTTTACGTAAAATTTTCCATAAAGTCGATGGACAAAGTCCAATTTGCTGAGCACGACGACGAATCGATAAATTGTCGTTTTCTTCGACACTGGCCTCAACGACAGCAATATTTTCTTCTGTACGAACTCTTCTCATTCTTGTCGGTGGCTTGGCATCCAAAAGAGTGAATGTAGACCGAAATTTGGTAATTACGTTCTTTATGGTGGTCTCTGACGGACGATTATGTGCACCATAAAATTCACGAAGTGCTCTATAAACATTTTTAATTGAACACTGATTTTGATATTAAATTTCCACGATTTGAAAACGTTGTTCTGGAGTTAACCTATTCATAATGATTTGCCAAACAATACTGAGTAGAAATGCCACTTTGAGCTGTCAAAACAACTGTCATAAAATAAAACGACATCTATCGGAAAAACAAACCTCCTAAAAAAACACCCTTTATATTCGAAAAATATTATTATTATTGTTTTTTTCAATTTTAGCTGCGTTATTTACATTAAGCACAACTTGTTTTTTTTGTTCTTCTTTCGGAATTATCTAAATATTTGTTAAATTACTTAGTAATCATGAATATTGACCACCTGGATCATGACGAGTTTTTAATTGAGTGCGAGGTCCGGGATTTAAAGGGTTCTATACTCGAGCAATATGAAACCTTGAAATGTATGGTACCAAAAGAGAGGGAAGCCCCTGTACTGATTCCGAACCGTGCTCATGAGAATGCCAAGAAAAATCCGATACGTGAAGTTAACTTGTACAACAGGAAATTAATACAAGTTCAAGTTTTACTTACGGAACAGTATAGTGAGCAAGAAATCATCTCGAAAGCAGAGTCACGATTGCTTCATATACAAGGTCGACTAAATCGTATTCAATCGTCTAAGGTTGCAAAGAATGTATCTTTGTCTGCAATAGATACTTGTCAAAAGCTTCTCGCTCTTGTTCAAGAGGCAACTACTAATAATGTTTGTTTAGACGAAGATTCAATAAAACAATTTGCACCCTATGTTTCTATCGAAGAGTTATCTGACGACGATTCCGATAACGGCGAAGTTGACTCGAATGCGTCTCCGCCCCAAATAAAGACGTCTGAAGTAGGAAATATGTCGGACGTTCCTTATGTTTCAATGAATGCTAATAGTTCAATTTCAGTTAGTAACTCATGTATGGATGTACTACCTAGCACTTCGAACTTAGCGAACCAAACTGACATGCTTTTAAAGGCCGATAAGTTGGGTACACAGCATTTGAATCAAGAGGTAGCGAATATGGAAACGATGCTACAGAAATTAAAAGCCATGGGAAGTAAATCAACGAAAAGGGTTCATTTTGATGATTCGATAAAGTCAAATAACTCAGAGACACGCACAACTAATTCTAGCTTCCCAAATTCTTCTCAACAATCAGTGGCTACTATTGCAAGAGATTCTCAACGTATAAATAATCAAATTAAAGAATTAACCCAAAAATTAGAGGATTTTAAAGAAAATAAATTTCACTATACGATTTCGCAACATAATGTTACTAACGATAACCAACCAATTTCAGATATACCGGTTCATAATCATAATGTAGATCAATTTTATAATGCACATTTGCAACAAAATCTATCGAACACGCCTAGATCGGATATTAATTCATCTACGTACGCAAACATAATGCCACCGACAAGTATGCCTACTTTGCAGCCGCATTATTTTCAAAATTCCAACTACACTGCTTCTGCTACGTCAAATCCTGATTTTCCTAATTTGAACCCATCATACGGACTTGATAATACCAAGCCAATGTTTCTGAAGCATTGGAATCTGAAATATAATGGCGATAGAAAGTATAGAGGAGTAGACAAATTCATATTCCAGGTAGAATATCTAGCTAATAGCTTCAATATACCACACCGTTTGGTTAAAGAACTCGGATTTATTCTTGAAAAAGAAGCCGCCGAATGGTACTGGGCTTTCATTCGCAAAAATTTTAGCATAGTTATTACATGGCATCACCTGAGAAATGAGATGCAGCGATACTTTCAAGACTCGAGAACGGATGACAACATCAAAACTCAATTAGACCGTCGTTTACAGCACTGGGAAACCAACGAATCATTCATGTCTTATTTTAGTGATATGTATATGTTATCTAGTTCATTACACATCCCATACTCGGATCCTGAGTTTGTTCGAATTGTTCGCAAGAACATGCGCCCTGGTCTCAAAATTTTTACCAACAATGAAACTTTTATGACAATAGATCAAATAATTGCAAGATGTCGATCTCTCGAAGAACTGTGGAATGAGGAGGGTTTGTTCCAGAACTCGGTTTACGTAGACAATCACTACGTAGAGATACACGAAAAGCTGAGGTACACGAGATTATGCAGACTCAGAATACCGCATCTCAGACGTTTTCCAATAATCCACAAGTTCATTTATCCAATGAGAAATTACCACCTTTTTCGACCATGTACTATTCGAACTGTCTAGATCCTAATAGTTCCACTGAACCAACATGTAAATCCACCTCAAATATTGCTGCTGTTTTCCAAAGGAACTATCAAAAACCAAATCCCCAATCTATGCTGTTTCCACCTAACGTAAACTTATCTAAAACGACGATCTATTGCTGGAATTGTGCTTCACAAGGACACTACTTTTCCAAATATCCCTTTGGAACTTTATTACATCAATTCTGCAAAAAGTGTGGATTACCCAACGTAGATGAGATTGTATGTCCTCGCTGTAAATTATATTCGGGAAACTCGCAAAAGGTGGATCTTGCTGTTGGGAGAGGGAATCCACCGAATACTGCACAAACGAATCCCACCCCACCGAAAGAAACAACAGCCATGAATACCTGGATAGATCAAAACCAGAAATTGAAGAGTCACAAAAGTTGAATTCCTTTTCATTTCATCCTACCCTTACCACATCTCCGATCGAAGGAATTACCAAATTTTCAAAACGTAGAACCAGATCAATTAGTTACTGGCGTAAGCGCAAATTGCTCACTAAGTTAATAACTTCCTCAATAATTTTCGACTCACTGGATGGTAGACCTCGTGCTGATGTAAAAGTTTACGGCGAAACATTCAATGGACTTCTTGACAGTGGTGCTACTGTTAGTGTATTTGGAAAAGGATGTGAGGAATTCATTAGTAAGAACGCACTAAAAATTTGTGAACGGCCATCCTATTTACACACTGCCAGCGGTCAAAAGAAACGTGTTCTTGGATTTGTTACCTTGCCTACCACTTTCAATTTAGCCACGAAAATGTTCAATTTCACTTTAGCGCCAGAGCTATCAGAAAAACTATACCTAGGTATCGATTTCTGGCGAGAATTTGGAATTATTCCTACTGTTCTCTCTGAACTAACATCATCTTCTGATCCAAGTCCATCTAAACCCGACATAGATTTAAATACTCATGAGCTCAACGAATCTCAAAGGTGTCAACTCGAGGAAGTCATTAAGTCGTATCCCTCTTCAGAGATTTTAGGTCTCGGGAGCACGTTAAAAACCACTCATGAAATAAATTTAATAGAAAATGCGGTACCAGTTAAACAGAGGCATTATCCTGTCTCTCCGGCAGTACAATCCGATCTGTACGCGGAAATAGATAGGATGCTTGCTCTCGGGGCAATCGAGGAGTGCCGTGAGAGTGAATGGAATTCCCCGGTCACATTAGTCCGAAAGGCCAATGGTAAGATAAGGTTGTATTTGGACGCCCGAAAGGTTAACGAGGTTACTCGTAAAGATGCTTATCCCTTACCTAACATCGAGGGTCTGCTAAGCCGTCTAGATCAAACGCGATTTATATCGAGTATCGATCTTAAAGGAGCGTTTTGGCAGATTCCTCTAGATGCAGGATCAAGGAATAAGACAGCCTTTACGGTGCCCGGTCGTCCGCTATATCAGTTTACGGTAATGCCTTTCGGGTTGTGCAACGCACCTCAACGTATGTGCCGGCTAATGGATCGGGTGATTCCATATCATCTCCATGAGCGGATCTTCGTTTACCTCGACGACTTGCTAATTACATCTGCCACATGGCCCGATCACCTATCTCTTCTCCAGAAAGTCAGTCAACTATTGCGAGAGGCAGGACTTACCATTAACGTCCACAAAAGCAAATTTGCTCTAAAATCTACCAAGTTTCTCGGTTATATTGTTGGAGAAGGTGGACTTCGAATCGATCCTAGCAAAATCGAGTCGATCACTAACTACCCACCTCCTAAGACTGCTCGTAAAATCCGCCAATTTCTTGGAATGACAGGATATTACCGACGCTTTATCAAGAACTACTCGATATTAGCTACTACTTTAACAAATCTCTTGAAAAAACAAAGGAAATTCGAATGGACAACCGCTATACAACATGCCTTCGAATCTCTAAAAGTTGCAATGACTACAGCACCAGTTTTACGTCACGCTGATTTTCCAAAGGAGTTTGGCACATTGGATGAATGTGATGCTAGTAGCACAGGAGTCGGTAGCGTTTTGGTGCAGTACGATGAGAACGGGGAGGAACATCCAATTGCCTTTGCATCGAAGAAGCTTAATCCCGCGCAGCAAAAATACAGCATTACAGAACTAGAATGCTACGCTGTAGTGCATGGGGTTAAGGCTTTCCGCGCATACATCGAAGGATATTCATTTACAATTGTAACTGACCATGCTGCTCTGAAATGGCTTATGTCTCAAAGAGATCTGGCTGGTCGTTTAGCTCGATGGGCACTTGAGCTACAACCGTTCGATTTCAAGATTATTCATCGCAGTGGTTCACAAAACATAATCCCGGATGCTTTGTCAAGAATTAATTCGGATGAGCTCCTTCTACAAGGTGTTTCAGAACTAACAGGGGCAACGTATAATTTTACCACTCCGCTCTATATTGACTTATCTTCCGAGCATTTTAACGACCCTGAATATAGAAATGCAATCGAAAATTTTTTGGAAAACGACCCCGATTCTACCAACATCAAATATGAAAAAGGTAAATTATTAATTAATAGTAACTCCGGTTCAGTTTACGACGATACTATTCCAAACGAATGGAAACTAATTGTTGCAGTGGCTATGCGGGACGAGTTGATTAAACTGGCGCATGATGATCATACCTCTGCGCACTTAGGAATATCCAAAACATTAGATCGCCTTCAACGTCAATTCTATTGGAGTGGAATGGTGAAGGACGTTAGAGCTTACATTAAAATGTGTGACATTTGCAAAACATGCAAACCGGTGAATTACATAACGCGTCCATTAATGGGTTCCATTCAAGAATCTTTTAGACCCTTTCAATTCCTATATTTGGATTTCCTAGGGCCGTACCCGAGATCAAAATCTGGGAATTGTTTCATTCTCGTTGTGTTGGACAAATTATCGCGGTTCGTTTGCCTACAACCTTTAAGGCAGGCTACTGCCCAATCTACAATCCCCTTTCTCGAAAAACTTTTCCTCCGCTATTCAGTGCCTCAAACGGTGTTTACCGATAATGGTAAACAATTCTGCTCTGTTGCGTTTAAAAATTTATTAGACAAATATGGTGTTACTCATGTGTTAACTCCAAAATATTGAAATGGGTTGGCTTCTACACGCGGTAGGGCAAACCCAATTTCACAGAATTGCCATTATCTGTATGGCATCTCTCGCGGCATTTGTTTCCGCGGCTCAGTCGGTTGAGGGAACGGCGTGGGGATGAGGATGCCCAGATAGCAGCCTTGTTAACCACGAAATAAAAATGAGGATAAAACCATAATCCAAAAGGTTAGGCGAGGGAATTTGAATGGGTCATCGGACCCAGAAGTGGAAACACAACAGGAAATCTATCAACTCATCCTGCTGATGAGTGACCGTACGTGTGTATATGTGAAGACTCTTAGTAAGACTCTTCATCACTAACCGCATGTTAACCAAAAAAAAACACAAGTGGGCAGCTCGCCCTTTTTAATTTTTAAATTGTTAGTGAAAGATGGTGTAGCAGCTGGCTCTACCGGAAAGGAAAAGTACAGCCTAGGCCGTATCAGTTCCGTCTCAGAAAGACTGTTAGAGGAACAGTCTGCTACCGTTTTTTTATTTATAAGCTTAATACTACTTAATACTTACTTTATATACTCACCAAAATAAACACAAAAAAAAATCTTTGAGCTGCCTGTTGGATCCACAAAAATCACACTCTGTCTATGTAAAAAAAAACTAACACACTATTTGATTTCGACAAAAAAATGTTTATTGTTTTATTCTTAATCCAATTCACCACAAAAAAGAAAAATCACTATCACAATAAAAAACTACGACCACACGTTGGTCTAATCACTTAAACAATGTCTCCACGTTGAGACTTGAAACTTACTGAACTCCTACCAAAATTTTGGTACGGTATTTATATCGTATTAATTAACTGATTGAGAAGAGAGGGGGAAATTTTTGTACAATTAATGTACTACTCTCTCAGTTAATTAATTTCATTTTTGCAATATTAACAAAATATTGTAGTGTGCGGAAAGTGCAATTCCTCAATTTCTACATACAGGTAGTTCGATTACCTCCATGTAGAACGTTTACCCTTTGCGCGCACAACACAAAACACATGACTACGCAATCCAACAACAACATAAATATTTACGTTTACTCATTTGTATTTATAATAACTACATTATAGATACATTGAGTGACGTCAGTTGCAATTGGATACATACGTAGATATGAAATATTTTTATGTTCGTTGCATTGCATTTTATACCGTTTTCACGTATAAGAATGCAACAACAAACACAAAGAAAACTAGGTGATTCCCGCATGACTAACTAATTAAAGAATCTTTGTGAAGATGATCTCTTCAAGGTCATGGTGGAATCACTTTGCATATAGGGTTTGGGAAATGGGTTGATAGCGGAATATGATAAGATGCCGTTACAGCGTGGGGAAAACCCAAACCCTGAGATGAAAAGAGATCTCACGCTCTATTTAGGCGGGGAAAATGATTTGGATCAGCTTGAAATAGCTCAACGTGGCGGACGCCCCACACCCTGAGATAGTCTCAGCCGGGCAACTTAACCTTAATTATTAAAACTTATTAGAATTTTTTTTTTTTTGGAGCTTAACAATTGTTTTAATCCTATATTATAAATAAGGTATACTCTTATGTCTAATTATCATATTACAAGATTAAGCAAAATTGATTGCTAAGATACTCAAAAAGTGAATTTTAATTTTGTTTCAATTTAGAAAATTTTATATAGTTAAAATTAACAACAACTAATGGACTTACGAAAATACTAGATTTGAATTTTAATCAACCTAAGGAAAACTTACAAAAACTGTACAAAAATAAAAGAAAATGAATAAAGTTAATGTGATTTACGTTGTGATGTTGAACTGGTCCTGGATCATGCCTTGAGTGGTTGTGCTGACCGTCGAGTAAAGAACAGTAATGTCGAAATTTTTGTTGCTGCTTATTTGCTGCTTCCTTCTACTTAGTTATCGCGAGTACTGGATCTGAAGTACTGCTTTCCTTATTCCGGCTTTGTATGTTCGTTTGAGGTAAATTTGTTGAGGACCAAATGTGGTTTGTTTGGTAATTTATTGATCCGGCTACTCTTACCACGATGTGTTTCATAATAACATATTGCTTGTTAGGCCGATCCATCCCTGCTGTACAGCGATACATAATTGTTTTGTTCCCGGCTATGTTTGGCTGGTAAAACCTCGAGTCGAACTACGTTGGATGAATCTCATACCTCAATGTCTCATGCCGATGACTTATTTACATTCGTCTTCTAACTTTGAAGAAACTGTCCATCTGTCTGGTTTAGCAAATGATGTTTGGTGATTATTGAATGTTAAGCCTTATTCCTCTCATGTTGATTTTGTCCTACGCTTATGACTTATCCTAGATATGTGTGTTACTTCACGTTCTAGTTATCGCAAATCATATTCAATTTTTAAGCTCCATAGCTGGATAGTATTTTCAGTTTGATGATTTATATATGGTCGTAGTTTAGTTGATCTGCATCGTCTGAAGTTCAAATGTATTTGTTATCTGGTTTGATGTGAATCCTTCGAAATATTGATCTTCAGTTCTGTTCCTATGATTACAGCCAAGTTGTCGGAGAAAGTGATGTACCACTTGGTAAACAATGATTTTATTGTAGTTGGATTTGTGCTCCAGGTCTGATTTATCGGATATGCAATTCGATGTTATTACTAGCTTGCCGTTTTCTTTACTCCAACGTAATCTGGCATAAAATGAACACAGTGTAGGTTAATCTCCAAATAATCCATCCAATGACAATTATATACATTATAGAGTTAATGACCTTAATAGTTCACGTATAGAACCGAGTGTCTATGTAATTTCCTTTATGCCAGATGGAGAGTTGAGTTAAAGGCAGCCAAATGACAGTACTGCGAAGGAGAGTGCTGATGGTGTTAAACGGCCTCGGCTTCTTGCAAAGTATATCATACGAAACTGTTCCAACTCGTGCTAAACATTGGAAGTATGTTTGGTTGTCTCTCTTGACATGGTACTCCTTTATCGCGTCCTACCCTGTATCACATTACCTTTACCATTTTCATTCTAATCTTATTAACTTAGACTAATTTAGTCCAAATATTCATTACAAGAAGTTTTCTATAACGTTTATAACATTTTAAATTTGAATATTTTTATAATCCTTAACTTAATACCCTAATATCTATTATTGCTGATGGCGTTACCTCAATCCCACTTTGCTAACTTATCTGAATAGGGTTGAGCCAACCTCATCCTTTCTTTAAATTAAATACTAAACTTAATGTTCTTATTAACTAATGACGCGGGTATACATAATATCGCGCGCGGTATACCAACCTTCACCTTACCGTTACATCATCTATGTACACGCCCGACTATCCATAGATGGTCTAATGGGAAAGTGGATGAAGTACGCATTTGCATTTTATACGGCGGCGCTTCCAATTTTGATGTAGAGTCATCGCTAGCAACTTCCAAAGTTCGTTGCTATTCAACTTGTCTAGGTTGAAATAAAAGCTAACAAAAATATACCTAACAAAAACAAAAAAAACAAAAAAAAACCTAACTACCTAAAATTCAATTTAAAACAAACAAAATATACACACGCACAGTCCTCCCGATCTCACGTGATGAGAAGACAAAATATCCCGCACTTCCTGGGTCAAACAAGGAAAGGAACGGAAAATTGAACTTGAAATTTTGATGAACTGATTTTACTCATCCCAATTTATTGCAATGGGCGTCTTAACTCCTATTGAGCGATCCTCACTGCTATTGTGAATCAGTAAACAAAAGTTCAATATTGTACCCAAAAGATCATGACTCTGTTTTTGCCGATCTTACCACAATTGGCAGTCATACTCTAACCGTTAGAGGAGCTCAACCGTGCGATCGGCAACCACTTCATCATGCCAGTCAAATGACGTTGGCGAGTCCTTTCAATTAAGGTCCTCGAACGACAGTTGCTATTAGTTTATCAATTGGGAGTGATAACACGCCGGTTATCACTAAGGATTTCCACAATGTAGTATGACTTCACTTAGCTTATGTCCAATCCTGGAGTCTTATATTCGTCCACTAATAGAACCTAGGTATGAACAGCTAGGTGAGCCATACCCTGGACGTAGTTAAAACTAAATTTGGTGAACTGGCGAACCCCATCCCTAAGGATGAAAATTAAATTTAAAATGCTGAAGTAAAAATAAACGCAAATACCTAAATATACATTGTATTACTGGAAATCCATATTTTATTCGAATTAAACAAATTTATCCTTACTTGAAGTAATTGCTTACTACAAACTGGATAACAAAACCGAGGTAAATGGAAGGGCAACCTTACAATTCGAATCGGGATATGGAATGACGTTTCAAATTAATCTGGGAATGAGCAGCCCTTTATACCCCCGGTATTCTACCGGCCAAGAAAGGGATATGCCCATTACTCCAGGGATCACATCATTCACCCTTGCCTATTCAGAAATGTAAAATTGTTGGTTATACACGGTACCGAAAACCGTACAACTTATAGAGAAATTAGATACCAGTACCAGTACCAGTTTTACATTGTGACAGATGTATTCTTGAATTCCAAATACTACCACAAATGTCGTTTTATCCCCCGGAGTGCGGGTTGGGACTTGCCACAGATAAACCAATTTGGAGACCCAGTATTGCAGTTCAAAAATTATTAATTCTAATCAGTACGTGTATGACCCAACATTGCATCTGGTCAGGACCACCAATAAGGCAGTACCGCAGCCATACTCATACCAAAAAGGATTTTACATTAGTCATTAATTGTACTGTACGACCATTTGCACTGGTTGTATTAAAATATTTAAGAATGTTCGACAGTATATTAATGCCGATATAATTTAAATCAGAACAAATGTGAGAGAAACCTCAATTAAATTTAAAATAAGATATATTGGTGGTAGATCCTACCAAGATTCCTGGGCCAAATTATGGTCCCGTTTGGGCGCCACTTGAAATGGGTTGGCTTCTACACGCGGTAGGGCAAACCCAATTTCACAGAATTGCCATTATCTGTATGGCATCCCTCGCGGCATTTGTTCCCGCGGCTCAGTCGGTTGAGGGAACGGCGTGGGGATGAGGATGCCCAGATAGCAGCCTTGTTAACCGCGAAATAAAAATGAGGATAAAACCATAACCCAAAAGGTTAGGCGAGGGAATTTGAATGGGTCATCGGACCCAGAAGTGGAAACACAACAGGAAATCTATCAACTCATCCTGCTGATGAGTGACCGTACGTGTGTATATGTGAAGACTCTTAGTGAGTCATCACTAACCGCATGTTAACCAAAAAAAAACACAAGTGGGCAGCTCGCCCTTTTTAATTTTTAAATTGTTAGTGAAAGATGGTGTAGCAGCTGGCTCTAACGGAAAGGAAAAGTACAGCCTAGGCCGTATCAGTTCCGTCTCAGAAAGACTGTTAGAGGAACAGTCTGCTACCGTTTTGTTATTTATAAGCTTAATACTACTTAATACTTACTTTATATACTCACCAAAATAAACACAAAAAAAATCTTTGAGCTGCCTGTTGGATCCACAAAAATCACACTCTGTCTATGTAAAAAAAACTAACACACTATTTGATTTCGACAAAAAAATGTTTATTGTTTTATTCTTAATCCAATTCACCACAAAAAAGAAAAATCACTATCACAATAAAAAACTACGACCACACGTTGGTCTAATCACTTAAACAATGTCTCCACGTTGAGACTTGAAACTTACTGAACTAGTACCAAAATTTTGGTACGGTATTTATATCGTATTAATTAACTGATTGAGAAGAGAGGGGGAAATTTTTGTACAATTAATGTACTACTCTCTCAGTTAATTAATTTCATTTTTGCAATATTAACAAAATATTGCCATAAACACCGCCCATTTAAAAAGTGTGCTAATTTGCACTTGGGGAATTTATATTGCATGTGTTGCGGAAAGTGCAATTCCTCAATTTCTACATACAGGTAGTTCGATTACCTCCATGTAGAACGTTTACCCTTTGCGCGCACAACACAAACCACATGACTACGCAATCCAACAACAACATAAATATTTACGTTTACTCATTTGTATTTATAATAACTACATTATAGATACATTGAGTGACGTCAGTTGCAATTGGATACATACGTAGATATGAAATATTTTTATGTTCGTTGCATTACATTTTATACCGTTTTCACGTATAAGAATGCAACAACAAAGACAAAGAAAACTAGGTGATTCCCGCATGACTAACTAATTAAAGAATCTTTGTGAAAATGATCTCTTCAAGGTCATGGTGGAATCACTTTGCATATAGGAAAGGTTTTGGGAAATGGGTTGATAGCGGAATATGATAAGATTCCGTTACAATATTCACCTCAGAGTAATGCATCTGAGAGAGTAAACCGCACGCTGCTGTCCGCCATTCGTTCCTACTTAAAAGAGGACCAGCGTCTATGGGACGTACATCTCTCTGAGTTCGAATCCGCATTAAATAATGCCAAGCACAGTAGTACTGGTTACTCCCCTCATTTTATTATATTCGGACAAAACCAGATACTACACGCAAAGGAATACGATCTTTATAAACTCCTTGGCTTTACTGAAGATCGTAACTTTTCGGTCAATAATAATTCCAACAAGTTGAGTAATATTCGCCGCCGAGCTATAGCCAATTTGAGGAAGTCACACGAAAAGAGTGCAAAATATTACAACCTGCGATCACGTCAACGAACATTTAACCCTGGAGACCAAGTTTTTGTGAAAAATTTTACACAAAGCGACGCATCGAAACACTATTCCGCGAAACTGGCTCCGAAAACTATAAAAGCTCGTATAATCAAAAATGTTGGTAACGTTGCATTTGAGGTTTGTGATAACAATGGTAAAACTCTTGGCATTTATCATGCTAAGGATATACAACGACAGTAAAGCCTTAGCATTAGTACCCGAAGCATAGAGACATCTCAGGGGTAGGTTTCCCCACGAATGAAACGAAATGAACATCCGTGTTTCATGTGAACTTTGGTTGTTATTGATGCAGAGCCCTAATTTTCGGTCTTCAATGTAGTCGATGAATTACGTAGAAATAATTTTATGGCCCTGCCATAAAATTCATCCAAATTAAATTGATTCATCAAAACTCGAACTGATGACGCGTGTGTAACCGATGAGTTGCATCCGATACGTCTGTACGTTAACATTAAAATCAGTGTCTAAACAAAATTAAAAATAAAGTAAAGTTGACGTGATCCAACATTAACTAAAATTGGGTACCTATATTTACCCCATATATGTAATTCCGTTAGATGCACATTACGCATTAGTGAAAGTCACGATAAGCTTAAGTGTGCTATTTAATTGTGCCGATTGGAGCACCAACGAAGTTGCGTAAACCAGTGGTTTTGGTGAATTGTAGCGGCTACCGTCCGTCCGGTGCGAGGAAAAACAGATTCCGCAACCTTGAGTGTGAATAGCGGCTTGATGACGGTGGTGTGATTTCGCATGCTGATATTCGCGCCACTGCCCTACTTTTACTCACCGTTATATAAGTTTTAAACAAATCGCATTTACTAAAACAGTAAACCAAGCCATCGAAAAGAACCATCTGGAAATACTCCTCCGCTTTGGAAGGCGAATACTTCTATGGGATTATTACAACAATAACAAACACATACAACAAATACGCATCTAACAATCTTGGATTTTGGTGAAAAATTAACTTTTTGTTTAGTGCCAAGATTTATAACAAATTAATTATATATCAGCGCATAAGTGTTGTTGTACTTGTAATAGTACAGGTTGCCTACCAATTACATTCGTTCGCATGCACTTTTAATAATTTCGTCTAATATTATAAGTTTCTATTATTTATTTAATTAAGTTATCTCTTTATTTACTTTATTCGTATTGCTAATTGTAATTATTTAAATAACCAATTTAATTTAATTGCCTAGTTTTGTTAAAATATTTTGGTGTGTAAGTTCTCATTAATTAAATTAAGTTTACATTACCATTTTAAGTATCTAATCTATTATACGCAGGAACATATTATCTGTTTTATACAGTCGCCATCCGTAAAGCGCTTTGCCGGTCGGTGAATTGGTAAGTCATTTTTATATTTTTTTTTATTTTCTTGATTATATTTGATCAGTTGGATATTTAGGAAAGTAATTAATTAACCTAATTTAATTGCATGTGGGAAGTTATGCTCATCTACGTTAGAGTATTCACCAAAATGGTGTCTTAATAGGTCAGTATCGTTTTGTTCATTAAATAAAATAAGAAAGTTAGAATGAGCTAAATTCTGTTTTTTAAAAAGGGGTTAGAAGGGGGTCTGGATATGGAAGAAGAGGGTATTGCTTGATTTTTATTTTTGTAGTGTTCTTTATGAAAGCAGCTGATTACGGTCTTGGAATCTCCCGCGACTCACACCCACACCGACTTCAGCTAGCGGGTTAATGGCTGCTACGGGATTTCAGATTCCTCGACTCTGTTGACGGTGCTATTTTTACATAGCTCAATAGTTCCGTTACAGGTTGTAGCCCTTTGGCTAGTCCCCTTTACAATTTTATTATATTTTTAGTCGATCCTGATTGGATCTTGTAGATCATCCAACATACGACGTTGGTTTGAATCATCCAACATACGACGTATCTCAGCATTTTGGTGTAGACTAATACGTTGCATGTGTTTTCTCGCGTGTTTGTTTATTTCTTCACTAACGAAATCCCTCTTCAGATCTCTATGGAGGTTGTCATTTCTTATGTACCACGGTGCATTAACTATTCCACGAAGGACTTTGCTTTGGAATGACTGGATGATATTGACATTGGTTTTCTTTTTACAGCCCCAGAGCTGAATACCGTAAGTCCACACAGGTTTTAGGATTTGCCAGTATAGCAGCAATTTATTATGTAGAGTTAGCTCAGAATTTCTTCCTAAGAGCCAATCCATCTTTCTGTATTTGATGTTTAACTCTTCTTTTTTCTTTTTCACATGCTCTTTCCATTTTAGTTTCGCGTCTAGAGTCATGCCTAGATATTTTGCCGTATTTGCATAGGGAATTTGCTGGGAGGTCAGTTCTACTGGTATCCAGTTGACCTTCTTGTTGGTAAAGTTTACGTGAACAGATTTTATTTCATTAAGTTTTATTCGCCATCTCTTGGTCCAGGTACTGACAATATTGGTAGCTCGTTGCAATTTGCTTGTAGATTCTTTTATGCAATTACCAACTGCTAAGATGGCCGTATCATCCGCAAACGTCGCTATGTTAGTCTTCTTTATCGTTGGCAGGTCCGAGGTGTATAGAACATATAAAGTTGGTCCCAGAACGCTACCTTGTGGTACCCCTGCTGATATTTTCTTTATTTCTGAGTATTCACCATCTAATTTAACTCGAAAGTGTCGGTTAGATATGTAAGATTTTAGAATTTCATAAAATTGCTTTGGTAAGTCTCTTTGTAATTTATATTCCAAACCTTTATGCCATACTCTGTCAAAGGCCTGTGCTACATCCAGGAAGACGCTTGAACATACTTTCTTTTTTTCAAGTACGTCTTCAATTATGTTTGTAATTCGGTGTACTTGTTCTATTGTTGAATGGTTTTCTCTGAAGCCAAATTGATGTGGGGGAACTAGATTTCTTTCTGCTATTATTGGTTTTAGTCTCTTTAGGAGTAGTTTCTCGAATAATTTTGAAATTATTGGGGGTAAGGAAATCGGCCTATACGAATTTTTGTCATTAAGTGGTTTGTTTGGTTTAGGTATCGTAATTACTTCCGCTACTTTCCATTGACTTGGAACGTCTTTAAGTTTGAACACTGCATTAATTATTTGGAGTAGTTTACGTAGACCTTTTTCAGGAAGATCTTTTACTATTTGTCCTGTAATTAAGTCATATCCTGGAGATTTCTTTGTGTTTATGTTGAGATTGATTTCCACTTTTAATTCTTGTAGTGTGACAGGAGATATATTGCAGTTATCCATTTTATATACTGGTGGTATGTTTTCCTCTGCAGTTTGTCTAGGTAGAGGCTGAAACGTGTTCTCGAGGTGGGTTGCAAACAACGAAGCTTTTTGCTTTGCACTTATAGCCCATGTGCCATCTTCATTTTTTACTGATGGAATTTGTAGTTTAGGTCGTTTTAAACTTTTTGTCGCTTTCCAAAGGGAGTACTCGGTATCTTTTACCCCAGTAAGGCTACTCAAGTATTTATTAATGGATTCGTTTTTGATTTCTTTAATTAGCAACTTTAGTTTATTGGATAACAAGTTTAGAGTTGTTTTATATTCTGGCGCTCGACTTCTTTGCCAGGCCTTTCTTGCTTTTCGTTTTGCTGCAACCAGTTCCCTAACTTCTACAGGATAAATAGCATTTCGGCGCATTTCCTTTGAACTTGAAGGGGTACTACTCCACGCCGCTTCTTGTATACTGTTGTTGAGTTGTTCTAGTTCTTCTTCTAGCTCTATCGGGGTTTTAATTGGCACCTGAAGATCAATATTATCCTCAACAAGTTTCTGGAATTTCTCCCAGCAGGTTTTTTTGTTCGTTAGCGAAGGTGGACTAGTTTTTTTAATAATCGTTGCACTGATTGTCATAATAACAGGCGTATGATCCGACATAATCTACTCGCTGCTTTCTAGGTATATGTAGTTTTCGTCTATACCTTTGGTGATAAAGAAGTCAATGATATCGGGTATTTTGTTTCTATCCGTAGGCCAATAAGTTGGTTGATCTCCAGAATGAAAATCGCAATTGCATAGTCTTCCTGCTGCAAACAGCTCTCCTCCTTTTTTAGAGGTTACTCTTGATCCCCAGTACGTGTTTTTTGCATTAAAATCACCTCCGATTATGAAATTTGATCCAAGTGATTTAAATAACGTGCAATAGTCTTGTTTAATTAAATTATATCTTGGAGGGCAATATATTGACGATACACTATATTCTTTGTTGTTATTTATAAATACTTTTCAGGTAACTACTTGCATAAATTCCCCTTCAATTTTAAGATCTATAAAGTGTTTGATGTTTTCTTTTATAACCACCGACGACCCTCCCCTTGCCCTTCCTGCTGGATGAATGGCGTGGTAACAATTGTATCCATATATTTTAAGATATGAAGTTGAAGTAAAATGGGTTTCCGATACTAGGCATATATATTTTATTTCAGTATTTAGCAAAATTTCTATTTCTGGAATATGTTGCATTAGCCCATTTGCGTTCCAGGTTACTATTCTTAATGTTTTATTTGTTGTTGTTTGCATCATTTTAATAGAGCATGGATTTCATTTCATTTAGAGAGTCTTGCTTATCTAACCTGTTGCTTAGAGCTTGAAGGCATTTCTCTTGTTTAGCTAGACGAATGTTAAGAGCTTCCATGCCTCTTAGTATCTTTTGGAGCACTGCTGTACCTTCAGTAGTGTGCTCCAAAATAATTGGTTTTGTCATGACTACTTGCGAGTACAGATTTGTTTTTGGTTCTCCCGTTTTACTAGCATGAGGTTTAGGTTCCTCTTTGGTGGAAGTTTGATAATTTTTTACCGATACTCCTGGACTTTGTTTTCACGTTTTATTTCTTATTCTTTGAAGCTCCTTAGATATTTCACATCCCCGGTAGTTTGCGGGATGTGACTTATTGCAATTGACACATTTTGCAGCAATATTTTACTAACCGGGCATACCTGGGTATGATGATTTCCGGCACATTTCACGCAGCTAATCTCTCTTTGGCAATATTTCTGCGTATGATTAAAACCTTGACATTTTTTGCACTGCGGTATTAATCCGTTATTCTTTTTCAATGGCTCTATTTTAACTCTCATGCTAAGTATTGCTTTGATATTATACACATCTTCCACTTTTTGTTTGTTATTAAAAGTGAACATAAATAGTGGAAGTCCTCTTTTGTTAACTTGAACACCTTGTTCAGTTTCGATTTTTTCTTTCTTAATAATGTTTACGGCATTTTCTATTTGATAACCCTTTTGCTTGAGATCCTCAATAATTTCCTCTTTTGCACAGGTTGCGTGAAGACCTCTAGCCATAACTTTAATTGGGCGATCATTCTTATCCTCATAGGTAAACCACTGATGCCCCTCGGAATTAAGCTTTGTTGCCAAAGCTCTATAAGTTTCAGAGTCTACAACATTAATTTTCCAGACGCCGTTGTTTAGAGATACGAGTTTGTACTCGGCTATCGTAATCGATTTCATAATCGATTGTATAGTGGAGAAATTTGATATCCCGACGACATTTATTGGTGGAGGTGATTTTCTTTCGGTTTAGCTGGTTGTTGTTCTAGAGCTAGTTGTTTCTTGATGATTATCTGATTTCTGGAAACCTCTTTTGAAGTTGATGGTAAAGTCACCGCCATTTCTGGTGAGTGTTGCGCTTTCCTTTTCTTACTTAAAAATCCAATTTGTTTCTCTTTCTAATTCTTCTTCATCCGTATGGAATGAATTAATGCCATCATCGACTGTTGGGCTAGGTGTCGTCCCAAGTTCTGCACGTGTTTCAACTGCTTTTTTGAGTTCTTCATTTTCTTTTTTTAAAATTGTAAATTCTTCTTTCAATTTAGTAGTAAATTCTTTTATTTCTCTTAAATGTTCACGGAGTTTGGCATTTTCCTTCTCGTACTGAAATATATTTTCAGTTGAAGATCTTGGTGATCTTGATAATTTGAAACCTCATCCAAATGGGTTAAACAATGATTGGCCCACCCCAGAATCTGTTGGGCCTGCTTCCGAAGAGTGTGGATTTGGCAGCATATCTGCTGCTGTACCACCTAGGGTACTATATTCCGTATTTGTTGTACTCATTGTTTGTTTTAGCCAATTTATACCACTGGCATTTGGTCCCCGGTAGCACTTTGCTACTGTCGAAGCAGTACCCGCCCTGGCTAAAACAACAATAAATGTGATACTTAAGTAAATTTATATTATTTTCTTTGACGTAGTAAATTAAGGTAAATTACAGTAGGGTCGCGAGTTAGTTCGGTTCGACTAGACTGTTGTTGGGTGAAGTTGAGCACTAAAAACATTTGAAATAATTGTTTCGAATTACACTTCATGTTTGACTCAACACGGGAGCAATATTTCTTCTGCTTATTAAATTTGCGACGATAAAAGAAAACCAAAAATCTATTCCTTTGATCTGGTTGTTTTTCGATTTGGGGTTGTTAACAGGGTATATGGTATGCAGAAACAGTATTCAACATTTTTGCCGTAGTAATTCGAGATGCATCATTTTCAAGTTGCTTCCCAAAGGACGCAATAGCGAAACCCAGACTCTAGAAGAAGTTTTTACCAAATCTGTTTGTGAGTGTGGTGCTGTGCACACTAAATAACTCTGTCCTCTCTACCGCCCAGATAAATTGACTGGTCGGAGTGAAACTCCATTCTTAAACCTCCCGTAGACAATCGGTCTACCGGTGGTAGCATATCGAAGAGCTTTTACGTTTTTTGCAAATATTTTGAAAATAATGTAGCATTTACAAAAAACAAAAAGATTGAAAATTAAATTTGAAGTAAAATTTGTTCAGACAATTTTTTTAAATTTTACCGGAAATCGTCTCTACAGTTCGGGCAAATTGACTATTCGCAAGCATACTTAAGCTTTTTCAATAAATTAGGAGATTCTATCGAAATTCCGTAAAAATTTGTGTACCGCAAGTGGCAGCTTCCAAAGTAGGTTTTCCAATTTTTGCAATGATGATAAAAAGTTTATATATAGCCAAAGAATGAACATATGTATTATAAATAAATTTAAAGATTAATTAAACATTTGTTGGTTGGCCTTGTTGGTTTTCAGAAATTTAAGCAGGAATAATGACGTTTGATTATCCAAAACAGATTTTACCAAAACTCCAGTTAGATTATTTTTTTACTTTAGAAATCACGTGTGATGTATTCGAGATCTATGTATATATTTATAGTAAAAAAAAATCAGGTGTTGGCCACAACATATTCATCCGTCCATTATTATCCTATAGTTTGAGTATTGTTCAGCGTTTGGCAGTACATTAAACAAGGTCAATATACTGCAATTATCTGAATATAAATTGCAGTAGGAGTGGTCTTAAATATTTGTACATTAATAAATTATTTTAAGATGGACAGATTAGATAATATGTTTGAAAATACATTTGTAACTTACACTCTATTCTTTGTACTGAAGCATTTTATTGCAATTATTTTTGTAAATGTTGCCTATTTATTTTATGAATATTGGAAGGGTTTGCTTTAATATTTTTCATGACCTTGTAAATCTTCTCTATATAATCTAAATTAATTGTTATTACATTTCCTACGTATCAAAACTTTTAATGCACGAACAGTGGCAATGAAAATTATTTGCGTTCCTTAGAAAACACGAATTAGAATGACGTCTGTCCCAAAGAAATAAAATAATTCACCCTCAAAAAGTAATTAAAACAACCATTTAACCTAAAAGCATTAAAAAAATACACAACTAAACACAATTTCTTTTTATACAACCTTCTCGTCTCTCTAAGAAATCATTCCCATTTTCTGCTTTTGGAAATCAAAATCTACCAATCAAAAAAAATCTTAGGTCAAAGCTTTCAATTTAAATCATCATTACTTTAATTAAATGGACCAAACACTGAAACAGCAACAAGAAACAGTAAAAGTCAGAGAAGCTTGAAACTCGAGTAACGAAAATGGTAAATATATAGGAAAATACATTTTCTCTTAAAATTTTGTAAAATTTGAATCTAATTAAATACTTATAAGAAAATACAGAAAACTAAAAGCAATTATGTAATATATAAAAAGCTCTCAACCACTTGTGTACATACATATAATGCTAGATTATACTGTACTGTTTACTCTTTAATTTGTAATACTTTAATTTCTATATCTATAAATAGGTTCTCTCTACATAATATTTATGCTTCATGTATGTACCACAAATATCCATTTTATTCTTTATCCATGTGTTAATAGTCTGAGCATAATCACAAGGTACGAAAAGCACATTCAAGAATATTAATGTTTTGTGAGCTTTTAAGATTTTTATTTTTAGTTTTGTTTTGGTTTCTCTATTTATACTTTTATGTTGTTACCATATGATAAGTAATTCGAGTAATGTAAAAAATAACAACCGAACAAACAAACTATCAAAACCAAACTTGACTGTAGAAAACAAAAGTTCTAGTTTAGTACTAAAGTAGCAAAATACCATTGCACTATGTACCGACACACACACACACACACACACACACACACACACACACACACACACACGCACACACACACACACACACACACACACACACACACACACACACACATATATATATATAGATATATATATATATATATATATATGTACAGGGTGGCTGAAACCAAATGTTACTGACTTCACTCTGCTGTCATTTGTGTAGTTGTCATTTTCGCGCGTCAATTATTTGACAGATTGAAGTTAAAAAGTTCGGTCCTAAAAAGACAGCAACATCAAATGAAATGATACGAAATGTGAAGAAACGAATCCAACGGAATCCTCGTCAAAGAGCCAATCAATTAGCCGCACGTCTACATGTTTCACGATACAGCATTCAAACCATATTGAAAAATGAACTACGTTTGAAGCCCTATAAGATACAAAAAGTTCAAGATCTTACGGAGGCACAAAAAAAAAGTTAGGCTTGAAAGAACACGAGCATTGAAGGCCTTGGCCGAACGTGATGAGATTCCAAAAATTGTCTTTTCTGATGAGAAAATTTTCACCATTCAACAGTATGTGAATAAACAAAATGATCGTGTTTGGTTAGAGCACAAGTCCAACGATAATTTGGACACAAGAGTTGCCATGCGCAAGCAATCACCAGCTTATGTTATGGTTTGGGCTGCAGTGACTGCAGATGGACGCACTCCTCTGGTTTTCATCGAACATGGAGTCAAGGTAAACCAAGAGGTGTACCGCCAAAAGATCCTAAACGATGCTTTGCTACCTTGGGCACGTAAACACTTTGGTACGAACCGTTGACATTCCAACAGGACTCGGCACCGTCACACAAAGCTCGAGCGACACAGCAATTTTTACAAAATTGCGTTCCGCGGCTGATTTCGTCGAAAGAATGGCCACCATATTCACCAGACTTGAATCCCATGGATTTCTCCATATGGTCCATTTTGGAGAGTAAGGTGTCCACTAAAAAATACGAAAGTGTTGATGCATTGAAGTCAGCTCTTGTTCGAGAATGGAATAAAATTCCGCAAGCTCACGTTCGGTCAGCATGCAATGCTTTCTATGGAAGACTGAATCAAATAATCAGAGCCAAAGGAAATCATATCGAGCAGTAACATGTTTTTCATAAAATGTAATAATGTTTTCAACAAATTCCACGAAATTTCAATAAAAAATAATCAAAATTAAAAAAAATTACAGCGTTTTCATTTGGTAACACACAAACACACACACACACACACACACACACACACACACACACACACACACACACACACACACACACACACACACACACACACACACACACACACACACACACACACACACACACACACACACACATATATATATATATATATATATATATATATATATATATATATTTATATATATAAAATATATATATAAAGGGTGTTTCAACAGGTGCGCTTCAACTTTTTTCCGATAGGGACGGCGAACGACGCCATATTTTTTATTCATCTTTTGTCATTTGGAAACTTCATTAGTATACATTTCATCATGGAACGCTACACACGTGAAGAGCGATTGCAAATCGTGCAAATTTTTTATCAAAATAATCGTTCTGTTGCTGCTACTTTAAGAGCATTACGGCCATTTTACGGTCCATTTAACAAGCCAGCCCGTTCGACAATCGACCGTATAGTGTCAAAATTTGAGTCTACGTTTTCGCTACATAATGTTCCGGTGCCTTCGAGAGCAAGAAGTGCTCGAAGTGTTGAAAACATCGCAGCCGCCAGGGCTTCAGTTCAAGAAGACGCGAATGTGTCGCTCACACGACGTTCGCAACAATTGGGCCTTTCTGTGACATCATTGTGGCGAATTTTACGTAAAGATCATGGCCTACATCCGTATAAGATCAAGTTGACACAACAACTAAAGCCGTTTGACCATTTGAAGCGACGCCGATTCGTGAATTGGGCTCAAGAGCAAATCGAAAATGATGCAGATTTTCACCGAAAAATCATCTTCAGCGATGAGGCTCACTTTTGGCTAAATGGATTTGTCAACAACCAAAATATGCGTTACTGGGCAGGAAGCAACCCACACGTGATTCATGAGGCACCGTTGCATCCCGAAAAAGTCACTGTTTGGTGCGGATTACATGCCGGCGGCGTCATTGGGCCATATTTTTTCATCGACGATTACGATCGCCACGTTACTGTTAATGGAAATCGATACCGCGATATGATAAACGATTTTTTTTGGCCGCAATTGAATGGAATGGACTTGGACGACATGTGGTTTCAACAGGACGGGGTCACATGCCACACAGCACACGATACAATCGCGTTATTGAAGACTAAGTTCGATGAGCGAGTTATTTCGCGAAATGGGCCCGTCCAGTGGCCGCCGCGCTCGTGTGTTTTGACACCTCTAGATTATTTTCTTTGGGGTTATGTGAAGTCATTGGTCTATGCCAATAAGCCATATATATATATATATATATATATATATATATATATATATATATATATATATATATATATTTATATTTATTTATATATATATATATATATATATATATATATATATATATATATATATATATATATATATATATATATATATATATATATATATATATATATATATATATATATATATATATATAAGCATATAATATACATACCCTAGTTGGTACCAAACAAATTACATTAAAATAAAAAATAAAAACTTAGAAAGCTCATTTAAAGTCAATTTTCTCATGTTGTTCTATATAAATGAAATAAAAATAAACAAAGTTTAGTGAGCTCTTCGGTGTATCTATATGTGTACCCTTATACGTATGTGTATTTCTAGTTTTTAGGTTTCGATTTTTGTTACTCGTATCAATGGATAAACAAAGAAACTAGCACAGCACAAGGAAAATGGGAAAATGGCTTTTTATTTATTTATAAATTACACTGAAAGCTCATATACGAGTATGTGTTATTATTTTTCTAGCTTTCTTATTTGGATTTGACATAAATTTTCACTTTGTTTTCTGATTTTTAAAAACACAGACGAAATGTATTTTGTTTTTGTTGCAAATTTTTATAACATAGGCTTAATATCGTATACAAGGTTGTAAGTTTTTTTTAACTAGAAAGCTTTACTTAGTAAGTTAGTTTAAAGAGCCCGCATTCTGCGAACTAATCGAATATAGCTTGCAAATTGATAATATCAAACAGGACTTGTATTTGGGATCCCCAATTACCATCTGAAGAAAACTGTCACAATAGAAAAAGTAAAGCTCTCCGAATCTAAAACGTACTATTGATACTTATTTATTCAAATAAATAGCAGCTCACGTCAACGGTATTAATCATCAAGATTACACCAAATACACGAATTGCGTCAAACAGCATGAGGTACAACGGCTCTCTCCCAATTGGTTGTTACCGACTGATCCGGTTACATTCAAAGCAAAGCGATGATGGCTTACTTTTACAGAGAAGCCTTCCCTACAGTAACTTGACGTATTAAAAATGTTCAATGTCTCAGGAAGTAGTTATTTTAATTTTCCAGTACTTCTGCTATTAGTATACCATTGAATGAAACTTTGAGCATTTACTGTATATAACAATATTTAATTGAAAAATTGGTATAAGCGTTTATGGAATAAATGAAATAATTTCAAGCGCTTAACTTTTCTGATAGCTAAGGCGAAAGTTATATTTTTTTAAATTAGAACCTATACTTTTGTGTGTACTTTTTGATTAAGCATTTAAAAATAAATATTTTGTGTTCATGCAAAATTTTTCATGCATGATTTCAGAGATATGAGCAAAAATTGAACTGTCTTACAGCAAAACAATTTTTAAGTTCTAGCACTGTTTCGTTCTAACAACAAATAAAAATAAATAAAAAAAATTCTTCTTTGACTTAGCAGTATCTAAATTAAAAGTTTGCTTAATAATTCCGAGGAAAATTGATTTTATTTATTTTTATTTCTCGGTACAACGAAACAATGTTAGAACAGAGAAAATTGTTTTGCAAAAATTGATCTGCATTACAGATCAATTTTTCTCGTATTTCTGAAACCATACACTTTTCGAAAATTATCATTTCGATTAAGCATTTAAAAATAAATATTTTTTTTTTATATATATTTATTTATTACAACTGATTTACAAATCATCTAGTAATTTATCTTTCATAATTTATATTCTTGCATGCAGTCAAATGCAGTTAGCAACTACTAAGATGGCCGTATCATCCGCAAATGTCGTTATGTTAGTCTCCTCTATCGTTGGCAGGTCGGCGGTGTATAGAACATATAAAGTTGGTCCCAGAACGCTACCTTGTGGTACCCTTGCTGATATTTTCTTTATTTCTGAGTATTCGCCATCTAATTTAACTCGAAAGTGTCGGTTAGATATGTAAAATTTTAGAATTTCATAAAATTGCTTTGGTAAGTCTCTTTGTAATTTATATTCCAAACCTTTATGCCATACTCTGTCAAAGGCCTGTACTACATCCAAGAAGACGCTTGAACATACTTTCTTTTTTTCAAGTACGTCTTCAATTATGTTTGTAATTCGGTGTACTTGTTCTATTGTTGAATAGTTTTCTCTGAAGCCAAATTGATGTGGAGGAACAAGATTTCTTTCTGCTATTATTGGTTTTAGTCTCTTTAGGAGTAGTTTCTCGAAAATTTTTGAAATTATTGGGGGTAAGGAAATCGGCCTATATGAATTTTTGTCATTAAGTTGTGTGTTTGGTTAAGGTATCATAATTACTTCCGCTACTTTCCATTGACTTGGAACGTGTTTAAGTCTGAACACTGCATTAATTATTTGGAGTAGTTTACGTAGACCTTTTTCAGGAAGATCTTTTACTATTTGTCCTGTAATTAAGTCATATCCTAGAGATTTCTTTGTATTTAGGTTGAGATTGATTTCCACTTTTAATTCTTGTAATGTGAACGGAAATATATTGCTGGTGTATGTTTTCCTCTGCAGTTTGTCTAGGTAGAGGCTGAAACGTGTTCTCGAGGTGGGTTGCAAACAACGAAGCTTTTTGCTTTGCACTTATAGCCCATATGCCATCTTCATTTTTTACTGATGGAATTTGTAGTTTAGGTCGTTTTAAACTTTTTGTCGCTTTCCAAAGGGAGTACTCGGTATCTTTTTCCCCAATAAGGCCACTCAAGTATTTATTAATGGATTCGTTTTTGATTTCTTTAATTAGCAACTTTAGTTTATTGGATAGCAAATTTAGAGTTGTTTTATATTCTGGTGCTCGACTTTGCCAGGCCTTTCTTGCTTTTCGTTTTGCTGCAACCAGTTCCCTAACTTCTAGAGGATAAACAGCATTTCGGCGCATTTCCTTTGAATTTGAGGAGGTACTACTCCACGCCGCTTCTTGTATACTGTTGTTGAGTTGCTCTAGTTCTTCTTCTTGCTCTATCGGGTTTTTAATTGGGACCTGAAGATCAATATTATCCTCAACAAGTTTCAGGAATTACTCAATTCCCCGGGAATAGGGAACTGGGGAAAGAATTTATGTGTAATTTTTATTTAAACAATTTTTTTTCTGGCATACTGAGGTAAAAAGTTAGTGTTAATTTTTTTGAAAACAAAACTAATTCGGGAATAATTTTCCCTGCCAATTTAGGTATGGAAAAATTGTTCCCAATTTAAAAATCTTTACATCAAACTTTACTCCTCAGTAGGCCGGAAAAAAAATATTTGAACAGAAATTACATATAAATTATTTCCCCAGTTCACTATTCCCGGGGTACAAATCGAGGAGATATCTCAATTCGCAATTCCACTCTGCTGATCTGGCAAACTGCATAAGCATGAACCAGACAGGAAGACCAACTGACGAACATTCAAAGATCTATATCTTAGACAAACTGGAACCGATCTGCTTCGAAAACTGAACAACTTGAAGTAAGATGAATGCAGTCACCTGCACCCTTTAAAGTAGTCTTCGCACAAAATTAAACAAGGGCTATTCTTAAATAGAGTTTAAAACGCCAGTAAGAATAACAATTAGTTGTAGTTCTTAATAGCATTCTTACTATTATTAAAGGTCAAAAGTGCTACAGGTCCGAGTGTTTCAACTAATTATTAATGGGTTCCAACCCGTGTAATGGAATATATTGGCGAGAGATGCCGAGAGATACAACGATCGAAAATTTTTCATATAACTATACGAGTTTATATATCGCAAACTCGCTATATAAAGTCTCATCCTTTTCAGTTGGAAGACATTGTACATATAAATTAAGCAAAAGTCAACTTTCATAAAACTAAATTTAAGCTTTGAAAGTAAAATATTTCCTTTCCTATGTCGTCCACATATAAAATATTTAAATTATGGAAATATCAATAATAATTTCCCAATGAATAATTAAGGCAAATGAGCAGAAATCAGCAAATATTTCATGTCATCCTCCGTAAACAAACCTGTCTTTCGGTTAAGCTAAATAACATCAATTTAGAATCTAGATAGTAGATTGTCATGGAAACGCTTAACGCTTTATTTGATGGTGATATACGTTCTGCAGCATTACATTATACTTTCGATTCAGTGCCCCCCCCCACTTGGCACAAAATGAAGCTGTGTCCGCGCCCCCAATAATGGAAATAGCACTCGCAGCTTGTTGCTGCAGCCACGCCATTCATAAATGAATGTGTACCTTTTAAGAAATTTGCAAATTCGAAAACGCTCTTGGGACTCCATTCCAAACAATAGTTTTAGCGCGTGCAATTGGTACAGTGAAAGCTTCTTGTGATTTTGGTTCAATATGACCTAATGAGCCTGCTGGAATACTACCTTCGACGGTAGCAGTCCCTGCTTCTGCGTCTGCGGCAAATTTATTGCCAATGGCGAAATCGACCGGCAACTGTAACTGAACATTAGTTGTATTTGCCTTATTTAAGAGTTGTTGTACAATTTTGAGCCTTCAGCATCAAATGTTGAATCACCAATTCTCTAATTCTTCAAACTTTAATTAACATGAATGCCGTTCCTCCACCAATAAACAACTCCTTAAACCTTATCCAAAAGATTATCGATGAGCTGAATCTTGTCGTCAACTTTAGAACTCCCCATAGTCCAAAACGGAGGCGATGGATTCCAAAGCGCATGAAAAATATTTCAATTGTTTGGTCAGGAAAGACCAGCAGTAAGTTTCAAATCCGTCGCCCATCATTGAACTGTGAGGCCGATGTGCAGTATCAAATGCATGATCCACATAACTATCGCTCAATTTACTTAAACTATATAAAGTTTAATAATAAATAATAAGTTAATTATTTAACTTTGGTTAGGATCCACTTTTAATTGTTCACCTTTCTCATCTTCCTCGATATAAAAACGAAGGGTTTCCAATAAAGTAATAGAGCCTAGGGCTGGATCGCGACAAACTCAACTTCATTAACAGCGCAATCGTGTAAAAATTGTACATCACAGCCGAGTAAATGTGTTAATTCATGGGCTACTGGTTCCATAGTGTATTGAAAAATGTTACTAATTAAACATCGAATTCTTTTTCGGAAACACTGTGGTAATATTATTGGACACGTACAATTTATGTTGCACCTTTATCCAACGCGTATTTAATGGTTTCCAATGCAACCACAATACGTTTATTACTTTGGATTTTTCCTTCCTTGGTTGGTTCATTGAAATCAACTGTAATGAATCAAAAAAATTAAACTTTTTTAATGCAAAACATGAATTTTGGCAGCGGTACATAATATACCACATCCATATAAAATTTATCAATAAGTTTATTTTAATATTGATTAAATCGATAATCTTACCTGTGTATTAATTAATTTAAATAAACTATTTTTTTAATTTTACACATTCCACATAAATATTACAAGACTTTCATTAAATTACACTACTTTGACATAATTTTTTTTTTTGGTCACTGAACTACTTTGTTCAATTTTGATGTTGATTACTCTTCTCGCATACACACAAATTTTGCTTCGTCTGCATACGACGTTCAACAAACAAAATGCATCATACCGGAAAATGGTAAAATTCTAAATGAAAACTACATTAAAAATAAAAAACAATTTACCGAAATGAATGATAAATAAACAAAGTTCATCCTCAGAAGAATGAAAATTTAATTTTCTGCCGCAATTACGAGGTATAGATAAATAAAGTCACAAAAAAAATTGAAAAGAAAATTCCCATAGCAATCGTGTGAAAGTGTTTTTTCTTGTTTACGTTATTTGGGCTTGCATACAGTAAACCGGATTTTTTATATTTTTCTTTAACTTGGCCGTATACATATACGCAGTGCACAAACTATGCATATGATATCATTAATAACGTATTGCATTTGATATCATTAATAACGTATCGGATTAATGTATCGTGATCTTCGGTTTGTTGTAATTCTGGTCAAATCGAATAAAGTTTCGCGTGCAAATTCTTATATTCGTATTGTTCTGAAAATGTATTTCAAGTGGCCTGATTTGGGTAAAAGTTGTATCACATACATATTTTGTTTGCATAATGCATATTTTTCCGACAAATTATCATTAATGCCGTTTTCTCGGCCATCATTACTGATTCGCTCACTGTTTGACAAATGACGACACAAGACACAAATAATTTGACACACAGTCGAAGAGAGAGAATTTACTTTTACACTTTTAAATTTTTTTAATGTTTACAACTTTTTTTAATTAGAGCCATCTATTGACGAACCTAGTAACTACTTTAGGGGTATTGTCAAAAATACTATGGTTTATAACTGTCGTTTCGGTATATATTCTGTGGTAAGAGTATCACACTGTTACTTCAAATTCAAATAGGAAAATAATGAATCGTATTTAAAATTTTAGTACAATCATATAAGTATGAGTTTTTTTAGAAAATGATTTAAACCTCAATTTAAATAAAAAATATATAATATTTTCTAAAATAAAAATTTATAAACAAACCCTACCACGTATTGTGTAGAAATTATCGAGATTTTTATTAAAACAGTTTAGAACTTTAAAACGATTAGAATAAATATTTTAATAAAACAAGAAAAAGGTTTAAATTCCAACTTAGGTAATTAAAATGACCTAAGAACACCTAGAATATAAAACTTAGTATCAAAAAACCCGAAATCAATGTAAGCACCAAATGGTTTATTTAGTGGCTTAATGACCAACTTAATATACTATCGGCCGAATTGACCGATAATGGCCATCCAAATTTGAGTAAAAATGACATCAGTATACCGAGAATATGAAAATTCGTAGCAATAACAACTTTGTGACGTAATAACCAAAAAAAACGCAATTTCAATTATATTATAATTCTTGACATGTTGGTCGTTGCCACTGGATTTGAAAATAAAAACTGCATGTATTACATCATAAAGCACTGTAAACTAAGAGAAATTATATGGTGTGTTTCTCGGATGCCAATTTTTTACTAGCGACACTCTTCGTAGTTTAATTTTTTGAACCAATTTTAACTTCCCACATAAACCTCGGACTACTACATTAGCAAAATACATACGTATCAAAAACCTCGGTTTGATAAACAGCAAAAAACATAAGCAAGAATAATAACTTTTTACATGTATTTGAATGCAGTAGAAGGAAGAAGAAAAAACAAAATCGAAATAAAATAACATGTAGCTGCCTGTTTCGTTAGTTACATGCAATTTTCTTGTATTTTTTGTTCTTGGCTGTTAACCTAATTGTGTGTAAATAAAAAATACTGAATTTACATACGAGTACATACATAAATAATTACTTAGTGTATTTTAATTTTTTATGCATAAGCTAGTGTTGTAGTATTTTTAATTTGTGTTTTGGTTTTTGTATTATGTATTTACTCAGAATCTGCTTAAATGTCCTGCTAACTCCACACATATGAAATAAACAACAACTAACTAAAGATGGATTGATACAAAATCTACTTAAATATAAGTCCTGCTAACTCCACACATATGAAATAAACAATAACTAACTAAAGATGTATTGGTAATTTTTTTCCCATAGTAATTTTTTTTAAAACTAAGTATAAATGTGTAGGTGCAGAAACGAACAAAATGAAAAAAAAAATTCAAATTGACATTGCATTGTATCCAACACACTCTTTGGTAGTTTTTTGTATATAGGTATCTGTCAATGAGCGTTAGAGCAGGACTTATATTTAAGTAGATGTTGGTTGATAATTTGTTTTCTATAGTATTTTTTTTTAAAAGTATAAATGTGTTGATGCAGAAACAAACAAAAAATGAAAAAAAAAAATCAAATTTACATTGGATTGTTAGTGTAACCAACACATTCTTCGGTAGTTATTTTTATATAGGTATCTGCATAAACGAATTATTTAATAAGACATAAAAAGCCGAATACATTTCTCCATCATGTTGTTTGTTGTTGTAAAAAAACATTAGAACCCTGGATGTGTAGTTGTGCAAATTTCATATAAATGTATAAAAAATAAAACGTTGTTTATGTTACATATACACCCATACTCATTTTATTTTATTATTTTGCTTTCATACATTTTGTTTTTTAGTGTTTCATTTCATATATACTTTTTGTCGTTTACTTTTACCCCTGATAAATCGAATACATATGGTAATCGTCAGAGGGAATACAAAATTGAAATGCCGTTATGATGACTACATTTGATTTTCTACACTAATCCCCCGATTTACACGGTATTTTTTACACGATCTCGCTTTTACACGGTTTGAATGAACAAAAAAAAAAATTATTATGTTTTAAGTTTTTATTTGTTATTTCTAATGTATTGTATTTTTCCTAATTCTAATTATATTTACACGGCATTCTACGGAACAATCTACCGTGTAAATCGTAGTATGGTACATTATGTTATTACCTTCGCGGGTTTTGCCTCGGGAGTAATAAATCGAAGGGCAAAGTGCGAGATTCATACCTCATCGCGGTGCTCCCTGTATATTTCCAAATGAATCAGGCATGTAGGGAAACCGATGCAAAAAAAATGTTCATTATAGTCAATGACAATATAAGTCCCTAAAAGTCATTGTCGAGAGATTAGCTTATGTTCTCCGAATTAGCGGTGAATGAAGTAAGAATCTTATAGCAAGCGGTTTGCTTTATAAACCTAATCAGCAGTTAATCTGCTCACACAGTAAGTGGGTTGATGTCGGTCATATACCGACTTTTATATGAATATTAAATTTTTAACCCAAACAGAGGCGTCAGATTAGTTTTTCGGATTCGTTTTAACAAGTTTAGTCTTTTAAGAGGTCCCTTATTTAGTATATTAAGCAACTTAGTTTCGAACCCTGTTCAATTCTAATTGCTGCAAAACATCTAAATATGTAATATAATGAAAATAAATAAATGTGTCTTTTATTTGTCTTATCGTGGAACGTACAATCGTATATTTTCGTCAGCATACAAAATTTTTTATTTCCCTCCAAATGTAAATAATTTCTAGTTATGAGGGGAAATGTAAAAAATATATTAATAGAACTACATGTTAAAGATAATGCATAAAAATAAAAGGTGTTTGTATGTATATGTAACTATTTATAGAATAAACAACGTTTTATTTTTTATACGTTTATTTGAAATGTGTACCACTACACATCCAGGGTTCTAATGTTTTTTACAGCAACAAACAACATGATGGAAAAATGTATTCTGCTTTTTATGTCTTATTAAATAATTCGTTTATGGTATCTGTCAATGAGAGTTAGAGCAGGACTTATATTTAAGTAGATTTTGATTTACTGCAAAATCATAATAACGATATTTCCGAGGTGTTCATTGTGCAAGTGTAATATTTTACGTAAATTGTTAAAACTAGTTCATCGTGTTTTCCTTGTTTATTATAATATTTCATCAAAAATCATAAACTTTTATGAAAATTAAAATTAATTATCATTTTGAAATTTATATTGTACCGTAATATTTTTTTAAATTTCGGATGGTTTGGATTATCTATTTGGTTTTACATACATATTACATATTCAGTTGAACTTGGTTTTTGTTTATCTTTAATATGAATAAACCATCGGGCGTTAAATATGCCGTTTTGCACTGCAATTCCAAGAAAAGAGACGGTGTTCGTCTATTTAAATATTCTTCTAGTTATTCAAGCCACGAACTTTGGTTAAAAAATTGTGGCATTTTTCCGTTGAGTAAAAAGCGAATATTTGTATGTTCAAAACATTTCGGGTCAGCTGCTTTCTAAAGCGGAAGTTTAAACTAACGGCTGACCCAACATTATGCCTGCCTCGTTTGCATATTGATGATGAGGACATTACTTTGCAAATCCCTTCATCATCAGCGAATGTGATTAATGCAAATAACCCAACCTTTATCGATAATTTAAATTCGGATGCCGAGTCATATACTCAACAAGTAAATATTGAAACTTTACAAGTTTTACCATTACCAGAACCGAGTTTTGATGGGGATATTACTTTGCAAAGTCTATCCAAAGGTGCACATAACAACCCTACGTTACAAACCGATCGTACCTTCGCCAAAAATGATGATTTAAATTTGGAGGCTAAAACAAATACACGTACTCAACAATTAAACATGCCTTCTGAAGTTGTACCATTACCAGAATTTCATGTTAAGCCTTCAAATTTTAAAAGTTATCCAAAAAACAACATGAAATCATGTCTTTAATCGGAATCTCACAATTGCCGGACCCATATTTTGACGACGTGTTGGAAGTTGAACCGCCAACGTGCAGTTATTGCGAAAGAAATGAAAAAGATGTAGAAGTGTATCGGTCTTTAAATCGAAAGTGTTTTCATCGAGTCAATAAACTACAAAATGTTAAGTTGAAACTACTCAAAAAAATTAAAAACTTAGGGCAACAAAATAGAATAGCCAACATAAAATTCCTAGAATTCCAAAATCAACCTAAGACAAATTTAATTGATTTAAAAATAAATAATATAAATAATAAAAATAAAAGTGAACATTCTAAAAATTTTTGTCAACTGCTGCTTTCAGACAGGCCAAAATCGCAAAAGTGGCCAGAATCGTTTAAAATATTGGCTTAAAATATTTACTACCGATCCCCTAAATCGTTCAACTTCATGAGAGACAGATTAAATTTCGATTTACCGTCCAAAGCTTCGCTTATACCGGTAGGTGGCAACCAATAAAAAATATCTTCCCAGGGACGAATAACACATTAATGCTAACTGGAAAAAATTGAAAGTTTAGATATAACAAACAGGCAATACAGTTTAACTTTCGCCGAAATTAAGATTCGTAAAGATTTAAAATATAATTCAATTCGAGATTGTGCCGATTGTGATTGTAGAACGTCTGAAATTGGCAGTAACGTGTGTGTTTTCATGGTGAGTGGCATTGTTGGTAACTGGAAAAACATTTTAAGCTACTACGTCTCAGAAAACGCGATTTCATCAAATTCGTTAACTACGTTAATACGGATAAACTTGAGATTCTGCAGCTCCTTAAACTTAGCGGTCAGAGCTAATATGTGATCAAGGGCCCAACATTCGAAAAGCTGTAAATAATATGGGAACAAATACTAATAATACTATTATAAATCACAACAGTAGTTTTGAAACAGTAGATATTTTTGACCCTCCACACTTATTTAAATCCTTCCGCAACTGTATGCTAACGTCCGATATTGAAACGCCTCACAGTATAGCAAGCTGAGAAGTTATTCGTGAATTGTATAAATTAGAACAATCATCTCCAACTCGAATGTGTCCAAAATTAACAGACAATAATAAGACAATTAAATAAGTTCTCTGATTCCGTCAGAAATAAGGTAGTCGCCACCTTAATTCTTTTTGATAACTTAGATATATTATTTGATTGTTTAAATTCTAAAACTTTGCATGATCCAAACAAATATAAGACCTACCAAATGGCACAGTGGTTTCTTCCAAAGCTTTGGTGTTTAGATCGAGAGGTACCGGGTTCGAATCCCGATAGGAACAGGATTCATAGGGAATTTTCATCAAAAGATTCCGATCTGTAATCGTGATGAAATAGAACACATCTATGACCCCCTGTCGGAGTGCAAAACTCATGGGCCGACCCATCTTCCATGCCAGTATAGGCTGGCATGGAGCTATGCAATGTGCAGATGGTGATAAAATCGGATCTATAACCGTACGTCCTCGAATTGGCTGACACTGGCGTAAAAGTAAGGACGGAAAAACGGCTCAGTGGTCTGGTAAAAAATTATTTGTTGAGAGAGCAAAGTTGTGTTTTATTCTGAGATTACATTAAAAGTTTTATTAACATGCATTAATGTAACTAAAAAAAATCGCATGTAGATTAATAATTTCGGAGAAGTTGTTCTAAAAAATCAAGAATCGATGTAGGGTCAAAATTAGGTGGCCTATATATTCTCCATACCTTCGTTAGGTTAAACTGCAAAAGTTGAATGGATATGAATTGGAATGTTAAAGAGACGTCATCCATAATTTTGATCGTGTGTGGAATATCATTTCTAATGAAGATAACAATACATCCGTTCTGTCATCCCTAGAGATTAACAGAATTTGAAAGTGATATTGGGAGTATAAATAAGTTTTAATGGATTTACAAAAGATGGCGTAACTAGTATTAAATCGCATCAGACCATCATGTAACTATATTCGTGTTAAGGCGTCATCATTTCCCTTTAAAAATCAGTATGTGTCATTTCGCTGAAGGGAAACAACATTTTTTTTCTGCTCTACCCATCCATGTCAACCTTAGTACCAACAAAACACGGGAGTGTTGCGAGAAGCGCTGCTTTTTGCTTTAATTTGGTCAAAATTGCAGGTGATGGACATTGATTGCGGTGGGAATATGCTCTATCAATAAAAACATATGAGTACTGGTTCTACTATTTTAAAAGTGGCGATTTTGACACCAGTGACAAAGAACGCTAAGGGAGACCAGTAAAATTTGCAGACGCTGAGTTTGAGGAGTTATTGCACCAAGATTCATGCCATACTCAAGAGGAGCGCACTAACACTTTGGGAGTGATTTGTGCCTTTGTTTAGCCTCACTGTTAACTTTTGTCACTTATAAAATCGAATTTGAATTGTTTTAGTAAAACACTTGTAAACAATTTTCCTTAGAGTGACAATATGTTAGATTAGTTGTAAAAAAGGAACTGAAGAAGACATTAATTTTCGAAATCGATCTTCTTAATAATAAATTAATAAATATTGTCACTCTAAGGAAATTTTTTTACAAGTGTTTTACTAAAACAATTCAAATTCAACTTTGGGAGTGACTCAATAAGCCATTTAAAACCGTCTCAAGACTATGGGTATAGTGCAAAAACAAGGAAATTGATTTTCGTATGAAATCAAGCCAAGAGAACGCCGTTCGAAGGGTTTTTTTGCATCGAATCGTGACATAAGACGAAAAGTGGATCCACTACGACAACCCAAAGGAAAGGAATTATGGTCTGGGGATGCTTTTCTGGAAATGAAACCGGTCGATTGTGCTCCCTTAGTTCCAGGATTACAGCCTCTGTTTATCTGCATGTCCTACACAACGAATTTGAGCCTTCTGTGTTAATGCTTTTTGGCGAGACTTGCAAATTTATTTTTCAACAGGACAACGCTCCGTGCCATACCGCCAAAGTTATGAGTTATAAATTTTGAATTGTAGATAGAAAAATTGCTTTTCAGATAAACATAAATAATTTGTTAAAAACTTGTTTTTTTCTTATCTCTTCATTTAAAGATAAAAAAGTACTTCGAAGAAAGAAGTATCGATGTGTTGAGCTGGCCCCCGTATAGTCCAGACTTAAATCCAATTGAAAATATTTGACCTATAATAAAGCTAGAAGTAGCAAGAAAGCGCCCAGAATCGATTCAAGCTTTATAAAGTTTGTTCATGACGATTTGGGAATCCATACCTCCTACGACTTTGCAAAATTTATCAAATTCAATGAATCGGAGGTGTCTCACTGTAATAAAAGTAAATGGCGGTCCAACAAAATATTAATATTAAAGATAGAACTTCTATAAATCAATAAAAAACAAAACAAAAATTAAAAAATAGATGTTTAATTTATTCCATTACTTTAACTCCAATCAACGTATTTAGAATATTTTGGCATTTTTCGGGGTTTTAGGTAAATTATTTTTTTCAAAAAAATACGTCATACATGTATTTATAATGAAACAATAAGCCAATTGCTTTCAAAAGTTTTGTAATGTAGCAAAAAAAGACTCCAATTTGCAATAAAATATGTTTGCCCAATTTTTTTTCCCAGCACTGTACATATATAAAAACAAAAATTGTTATGTACATATTCCACACTATTGCAAGCGCACCATACACAAATTATATAACTATACAATAAAACTTTTCACTTCACTAATTAAATTCACACAAATTATTATTGACATTATTATTTATTTATCAACACATATATGTATATTATTAATTTATTAATTAATTTAAACTGATTTGAATTAAATCATTAATATATTTAAAGGAGACAAAAACATGTCTTTCCTTTACGACGACCAACCCTTATCCCAGCAACGGTATCAAGATACACATAAACAAAAATTGTTATGTATGTACTCTATACCACTGCAAAACGCACCATACACAAATTAATACAACCATACAATATAACTTACAATACAATAACTTATCACTACTACTTTATTACACCAATTTATTAATATTATTATTATTTATATTTATTATTTATTTATTTATCCAACACATATGTTTTATTATATTATTTAGTTAATTAACTAATTGATTAAACACAATTAAATTAAATTAAATTATTTATTTCAAGGAACGACAAAAACACGTCTTTCCTCGACGACGATCAATCGCAGACCCCATCTTTTTATGTTTTATTAAAGAAAATAATAATGATTCAATGGATTTACGTCCTGTTAATGTCAATTATTACCCCCTTTTCATTCGCAAACACACCATCCATTCACCTACTCACACAATTAAATTATAGCATAACACCTGCACATTGCAAGCTCCATGTCAACTTGTGGACCGACCTGGACTGTGGATCGGCGTTGAATGCTGCACTCCGCCAGTAGATCACAGTTGTGTTTATTAACACCACCGATCGTAATTGATGACGAAAATTTGCTTTGCATCCTGCCTCTGGTGGAATTCGTACCTCCCAGTCCAAGTGCCAAAGCTTCAATCACTGCATGATTATCGCCACGTGAAAATACAGACATACGTCGTATGTTCGACACTACCAATGGAGTGAGAAGACTTCAAAGGCAGAAACCAATCGATTATTCATCAACAACCGAGAAAATAATTTAAAATAGTTAAATTACTAGATTACGATTATCTCTGAATCAATTATAATATTGAATAAATACATAGAAAAAAAATTAGCCAAATTGAATTTTTAAAATATTCACTATAAAAAGCTTGATGAAATGGGAGCGAATATGTTACGCTACAAGCGAGGGTTAATAATTCTTAATTCAATCTGCCTTCAATTTGATTGTGATGACATTCAATTTATGTGGTAAAAGTTAAAAAATTTAAAACCAACAATAACAAATAATAATTAACGTAAAAAACAATAATTATCTTTGCTAGTCAAGAGGAAACAAAAGGGCAGTTGTTCAGAAGGCTCAGTCAGTTATATCGTAAAATAATAAATAATAAAATAATAATGAATATTATGAACGAATATAATGAATATTATATGTTTTATAGAGAGCTTTAAACTAAAGCAACCCGCCCTTTATAAATTAAGTAATTATTACTTTTAATAATATAAGACAATTAATAGAATATACATTTTTTTATATGAGTGTTACTCAAGGACGATCAGTAAATTATTTTTTACTCCTACGACCAAAAGCAGAACGTTCTTTGTTTAAGAACCGAAAGTAAAATTCATCATTATACTCGTATCAAAGAACAAACATAAGTAGATAATGATGAAAATTATATTCCATAAAGCGGGCTTTACACTGTCAGTAACAATGTCATTACCTAAACCAACATTACTTGAAAAATTCGTTTTTCCACATAACTTTGTTTACTTCTGTATCAATCTGACACATTACACCGAGGTGAGTTGTTTAAGATTAAAAAAGTAAAAATGCAATGAAAATAGAATATTTTTAGGTAATGAAATTTTGAGTAATGATATTATTATACTGATCGTGTAAAGACCGCCATAGGGAAAGTAGATGGGTTACTAGATACTTGAGCCGACATGTTGTAAGAAGTAGATTTTAGAAGTAGAAATATTTTTTCTTGCATGTAAATTTGATTAGAAAAAGCGAATTACTTTCATACAAAATTGTTTTTTTTCGAAAACGTATTCTCAATGAAAACTCGATAGCAATATAAAAATTTCTTGTACCGACATATTTTATGTTAGTTAAATGTATTTACAATAAAAGTCTTGAGATTGAGAAAAACAAACTTTTTTTGCTAAAAATGACGTCGTATGAAATATCGTATGTAACTCGGGATTAATCGTCGATTATTGTTCTTATTCAGTTGCCACCATTGATCTTCGGTCTCGGGTGGTAATTTCCTCAATCGAGCAATAATCTCCTATTTTATTTATTCATTTATTTTACTTCTTTGATACACAATCTACTATTTTGTGCTTGTGGGTTTATAGAAAAATAATTTGAACCAGAAAAGATACGGTAGAATTTACTAGTAACACACAATTAAAGGTGAATTTATAAAACAAAGTAAAACCGTATAGAACATCAAAAATACACAACAAATTTTAAAAGGAACAATATTAGTACACATCTGCATGTAGAACCATTCAAAGTTCTAACCCGAATGAAAAAACCACAAAAATTGAGTACATACTCAAACTCATATTTTTAGGCAACATCACCGCAAACAAAGCAATTTAAGTAAATGTTGAAAAGAAAATCGTGTTATCTCAGTCTTTATATCAAAATCCTTCATACTATGTTTTCAGGATAAAAAATTCAACCGAAGGCATGATACGTGAAGTTGGGCACAGTTAATTTTTTATAGGTAAACAAACTACGATTGAATTTGAAATCGACATCACCTCCATATAATCTTAAATATTAAATTCAAAGTAGTAATAGCCGCTTAACGACCAGGAGCGCCTAGTTCATAATTAATTAAGTTTAAGTATTTTTTTATATAAACAACTATTTTGGGCTAATTAATCATTGTTACGTATTTTGTTTCGATTAGGTTTCAAGGAGAGGTTATATAAGGGTTTAGTTTCTGTTATTTTTCTATGTAATCAACAACAGTTGATTTTTTTAATAAATTCTTTAATAGGAAGTTCATCATACAATTTGTAATTAATTTGGTTTAGTTTTTTTTCCTTTTCTTAACATGAGATAAATCGCAAATCAATGAGAATTCAATGTGGTGAGTAGGTTTGGGTTAGTCTCTTGCAGCTAGTTCCCTTTTCATTAATATATTTTGAACTAAATTGCCAATAATACGGTCTGTCACGACCTGGTCATACTTTAATAGAACTCAGCCCCCGAGTGTAGCCAACATCACGGTCGTAACACAGTCGAAATCTATATCTAGGTATATATAATCTGCTAAAGAACCCGCAATTACTCGCTGGAATAGATTATCAGAATCCAACTTATGATGTTGACGATTAATGATAATAATTAAAAAGTTGTATAAAAGAGCTTATAATGTTTTTATGATAACGATATTTTTTGTATGTCGATGCTACAAATGGGTAAACAATGTTTATGCACTGTCACGAAGATTGTAGTCATTGTACTTGTAAAACAAATTTCTTTGAATTCTAACATGTTTTATATAATTTATATCATTTACACACACGTATACATTTTTTATTGTTGAAAGCTCAAAATGACAGTAAATTAATTTCGAAAGTTTCATGCTGTGGAAAATATTGTTATATTGTTAGATTTTAATTTTCTTTTCGTTTTTTTTCTCCATGCATAAATATAGGGGGAGGTAAATTTGGGATGAATTTCTAAACGTGTATGTTATTTTGGTGAATCCGAGAGCTTTATGTGATATTCAGTGTATGTATACGACCCAAAATTTAGTTATATAGAGTTTTATTATTATTATTTTTTGGTCAAATTTAATTATAAAAGTTAAATACAAAATTTTTATTTTTATTATTCCACAAAACTACCAACATAAAAAACAACAAAAATATTATTAAATTTTGTATTTTCATTGTCATTCCTTCCCACAGATAAACATCATCATGAAAATTTTATATATAGAATTCTCATTCTTTCATTCGTTTCTTAACATCCGGATCCATTTCGAAAACCCAAAAACGAGAAAGGGAATAATTGTATGTTGTTAGCAAAAAAAGGCTCGGTAGTTTTTAGACTTTGTTTTTTTTTTTAGGATATGAGTTTATAGTATACAGAGGTCTTGTGCTTAAATTGGTCGGAGGCAAAGGATACACTTTCAGTTAATTAATCTTGAAAACTAAAAAAAAAAATTTTAAGCTTTAGATTTTGTACCCGCAAAACATAATTAAAAAAGTTATTCGTTTAAATGAGAGGTACGATGATTGGATGTGGTCTTAGAGTTTATATCGAATTGGATGTCTTTAAATGGTTTATTAATTAGTTTGTCTTTGCTACATCCTGTAGCATATATTTATAAGCAAGACAAAAAGCAATCTTGAACGCTTTTCAACATCTTGATTATGGTAACTATGTGGTTTCCTAGAGAACAGGTTTCATTTATTGTTCATTGAAATAGGATATTGTTTATTTATAAATCAAATAACCTTTTGCTTTAAGAAAATAATGGTATTCGAATAAGAAACTCAATATTTAATTTGTTTATCCTTGTTCCACCTATTTTGAATAAATAATAATTTTTAATTTACAAAAAACTACGAAACACCAGCAATGTTGACTGTTCATCTTTTAGCGATGACAAACAATTCATCTTTTAGCGATAAAATTATAACTTTTAAACTGGTAGCGGATTTGTAAAATCATTTATTGAAACGTAAACTGTTGATGATAATAAGAACCAGTACTGGAGTATGTCACAATATTGTTAACAATGACTACTCAAAAGATTTTTGAAATTTCTATTGTAACAACGGCCACGTCGTTTGTAAATTCCTGTTCACAATGCTACAAATGTCATTCAGAACAATTAATCGAAAGACATATTCACAACATCTGTAGATTTCCTGAAATTTAATTCTAAATTAATATTTTCGGACTTGCTAAATAATATAACCACGAATAACAACCACGAAATTTCTTTAATTCTTTAATGTAGCTTATTTCGACCAAAATTTCAAATGTTTTAATAATTTTGGTCACCAAAGAATATTCGTTTTATTACCAAGTATAATTGGCAGGCCATCTCTCAACAAATGATGGTCAAATTCGGTGTGCAAACCCGAATTTGAGAAAATTTTGGGATTCGGCTATAATGAATGGAACCAGGCCATTTCCTAACCGATAACTTTCCAATTTAGTTTGCAGAGCTGAGGTATTGGATTCTAATAAAAAGGTCAGCTTGTATTGGGATTTTAACGTGTCTTTTTGATGAAGTGTAGAACTTCGATCATTTTGATGGGCCTTGGCCATATCAGAAAAAAATTTGTCAAATTAGGTATTTAGAATTGGTTGGTATGTTGAGCTGAATCGAGATTCCAACATAAATCCCATCAATGAAGTTGATTATTCCCCAATTCCACAATAAATGTTTATGCCGTATAATGCTCTGATGTATCCTATAATTTAAAAGCTATGCATATTCAGGGGCCATACTCGTTCTAATCCGATACAGAATTATAATCAGCTACATATTTCGTTGAATGGTACTATCATCAGAACAATGACTATGGGGAGCCCTTAATCCCCCGATTCCCCAATAAATGTTTATGCCGTATAATGCTCTGATGTATCCTATAATTTAAAAGCTATTCATATTCAGGGGCCATACTCGAATTAATGCGATACAGAATAATAATCAACTACATATTTCGTTGAATGGTACTATCATTGGAATAATGACTATGGGGAGCCTTTAATCCCCCGATTCCCCAATAAATGTTTATGCCGTATAATGCTCTAATGTATCCTATAATTTAAAAAATTTGAAAAGCTATTCATATTCAGGGGCCATACTCGAATTAATCTGATACAGAATTATAATCAACCACATATTTCGTTGAATGGTACTATCATCGGAATAATGACTATGGGGAGTCCTTAATCCCCCGATTCCCCACTAAATGTGTATGTAGTATAACGCTCTGATGTATCTTATAATTTAAAAGTTATTCATATTCAGGGGCCATACTCGAATTAATCCGATACAGAATTATAATCAACTATATATTTTGTTGAATGGTACTATCATCGGAATAATGACTATGGGGAGCCCTTAATCCCTCGATTCCCCAATAAATATTTATAACGTATAATGCTCTGATGTATCCTATAATTTAAAAGCTATTCATATTCAGGGGTCATACTCGAGTTAATCAGATACAGGATTATAATCAACTACATATTTCGTTGAATGATACTATCAAGGGAATGATGACTATGGGGAGCCATTAATCCGCCGATTCCCCAATAAATGTTTTTGTTGTATAATGATCTGATGTATCCTATAATTTAAAAGCTATTCATATTCAGGGGCCATACTCGAATTAATCCGATACAGAATTATAATCAACCACATATTTCGTTGAATGGTACTATCATCGGGATAATGACTATGGGGAGTCCTTAACCCCCCGATTCCCCAATAAATGTTTATGTCGTATAATGCTCTGATGTATCTTATAATTTAAAAGCTATTCATATTCAGGGGTCATACTCGAGTTAATCAGATACAGAATTATAATCAACTACATATTTCGTTGAATGGTACTATCATCGGAATAATGACTATGGGGAGCCCTCAATCCCCCGATTCCCCAATAAATGTTTATGCCGTATAATGCTCTGATGTATCCTATATTTTAAAAGCTATTCATATTCAGGGGCCATACTCGAATTAATCCGACACAGAATTATAGTCAACTACATATTTCGTTGAATGGTACTATCATCGGAACAATGACTATGGGGAGCCCTTAATCCCCCGATTTACCAATAAATGTTTATACCGTATAATGCTCTGATGTATCCTATAATTTAAAAGCTATTCATATTCAGGGGCCATACTCGAATTATTCTGACACAGAATTATAATCAACTACATATTTCGTTGAATGGTACTATCATCGGGATAATGACTATGGGAAGCCCTTAATCCCCCGATTCCTCAATAAATGTGTATGTCGTATAATGCTCTGATGTATCCTATAATTTAAAATCTTTTCATATTCAGGGGCCATACTCGAATTAATCCGATACAGAATTATAATCAGCTACATATTTCGTTGAATGGTATTATCATCGGAATAATGACTATGGGTAGCCCTTAACCCCCGATTCCCCAATAAATGTTTATGTCGTATAATGCTGTGATATATCCTATAATTTAAAAGCTTTTCATATTCTGGGGCCATACTCGAATTAATCCGATACATAATTATAATCAACTACATATTTCTGACTTATACGAGTACTTTAACATAAGTTCTAATTATAGTCAAAAGTTAAGTCTCAAAATGAACTGATAAAGAACTAAAATGTATTATTTATGTTGAAACGAGTTAAACTTTAGCTACTGCTAAAGTTAACCCAGTTTCATAGATTTGCCACTCTCTGTTTAGTACCCCATGCGGCATTGATTGACGCAGCTCAGTCGGGTAGAGGGATCGGTGTGGGTTTAGGGGTACCGCAGATTATGGCCTAGATTACCGCATTATAGAAAAGTTAATAAAAACACACATTGAGAATTAGAATTGGGATATCGGACCCCGAAGTAATGGATAGCATGACCTGCCCATTACGCGGGCAGCATCAACTGTGGTTGTATAGGTAAAATGTTTAGAATAACATTTTACAATGGGGTGGTGTTAGTAAGGGAAGGGTTGATAGTGGTATGCTATCTAGGCCTGTGAAAAGAAAAGAGCCGCTTAGCGTCAACAATTTCTTTGTCACAGGCTGTCGGTAACAACCCACTATCGTTATTTAATTTGTTAATAACGCCCCCTTAGCCTCGGACTTACCTTATGTACCCCAAAATATCTGCACGCACAAAACACAATTTAAAAAACACAAAAAAACCCACAGATAATTTTCACAAAACAAAAACAGTTTATTGTCCACTAGACCTAACCGAAAACTTACAACTCTCTAAAAAACTATCTGACCACCGGTTGGTCTATCTAAAAACTCACTGTCTTACTTTTCTTTTCCCCAAAAACCAAAAACCCACGCGATATGTTTTTCGTTATTTCAACAAAAAAAATTGATTGAGAAGGGTAAATAATATTTTGGATTCAACAATAAAAAAAACTCTCGATCAATACAAAAAACATTTTTTTTGATGATAATCGAAAACGATTATCAATTAACGCGCGTGTAAGAAACTTGCATGGTACATTGGTCACAACAACAAATACAACATTTCCAATAATTGTAGCGGTCATTGTCTTTTACCTATGCACAAGTAAAAACCACACATTTCAATATGTGCATCAACGTCATAATTAAATTACGCTAATGAACATATTTGAGTTCATTTAACCGCGAAACAGAAAACTTTCGTATTTGAATGAATCATGTTACCTTGAATTAAATAAACTCTAAAATAAATGTAGAACATCAAAACATGACGGTCACCTTACATTAGAAATAATTGAAGATATTATCTTCGGGGTCATAGGGTAGGTTGGTAACAGAATTAAATAGAATTCTGTTACAGCGTGGGGAAAACCCAATCCCTGAGATGACAAGAGATCTCATGCTCTATTGAGGGGGACGTGGTTTAGGGATTCAGACTTTAGATAGCCCAACGTGGCGGACGCCCCACACTCTGAGATAGTCTCAAAGCCGGGCACTTAACTTACAATTCTTAATTACTTAACTTAAATAATGCGGGCTAGTATTATATCTATACATATATTTCCTAATTATCTAGTTTTGAAAATTGTACAGAAAAACGAACTAATAAAAGTCTAACTAATTTACATATTTTGGCTGATCAATTTTAGGTTCAATCAACAAATCCTGTTTTATTTTATTTATTATTTTAACGAAAGTAACAACAAACTTCCAAAGTATATCAATTATTTGAACGTTATTCACTACGCAGCAGGTGTCGATGTTGTTACCAATGGGGACCCGGTCGATGGTATTTCCCTTCTCTTGAATACGCACGAAACATCACACATACTCTTGACATCCGATTATTTAATGTTGTCTCCTGGAACGCTTCGTGACTTGGCGCAGCGCGGTGGCGTTAGCGCAGTTGTATAGTCTTATGCGCAAAAACAAAATCTGTTCCTGGTTCTGTTGCTTCTGCGGCGCTTACAAGAATTGGCTTTCGTGTGTTCACAAATGCTGATCTGGCAATCTCCTGCGACATCAGAACTGGATAATCCGAATTTAATGACACCGGTTGCCTGTATTGCTCATGCACTAGGGACATTAATTTGGTAACTACTGCAAATGGTGGTTGCGGTGCTCAACATACCGTGACAATTTTAGTTGAGTGAAAAAGTTTAAGTATAAGCATCCGTGTACACGACATAACCGGCTTCGTTTATGTTATTTTCAAGTTGGACTTCAAATTTGTTCCCACGACTCAAAATTGGCTTATATGTGTCGGCTCGTCATCCGTCGGTGAACATTGCATCATGGTGTGAAGCTGCGGAAACGTTATTTATGACTCTGATCTTTGGTAGTAATGGAGTCCGGATATTATCGACTCAACTCATGATGAAGTGTTAATTTGTCATCATTATTCCGCTTGCCGAAGAAATTCCTCAGGCAGATGTCTAGTTGTGCGTGATTTTGAAATTGAAATCCTTGCAGCTTGATTGAATGTTTGCACAGCGGCAGATGTGACGAGACAAACGACCTCTCTCATGTTTATGGACAGTTAAAATTTGTTATTAATGGCGTGGTGGTTTTTTGTTGCGGTGATACATTCATGATGTTTTGAGCAGTGTGACATTAGTCTGTTTTGATGTTTCTATGCTGTTGGTAACTTTGATGTACACTTTCCCTGGTCTGCTAATTCCTGCAGTTCGTAACAATTGATATTAATGACTTAAATCTTAATTATGGCCTTATTGTAAAAATTGTTTAGGTGATAAAATTATTAGTTGACTGTTTTCCCCTTTTTTATGAGTTTTAAACTTAACCTACCATATTAAAGTAGATGGCGCTACCTCAATCCCACTTTGCTAAATTATCTGTATGGGATTGAGCCAACCTCATCCTTATTTTAAACTAATCTTAATATTATTCTTTCCTAACCCTATTGTCTTAACTAGTGTCGCTGGTATATTCATAATTGCGCGGAATACCAGCCTTCACTTTACCATTACATCACCTATGTACATGCCCGCCTATACATAGATGTAAAGTGGTAACGTAAAGTGGATGATGTACACGTCCACGTCTTCTACGGCGGCGCTTCCAATTCCGGTGGGGGATCTTCACTAGAAACTTCCGGTTGTAATACTCTTTGTAATCGGACGCAGTTTCTACCCCATTCAATAATGCCCTATTGCTATGCTCAGTCTCACAATGCCACTCCCAATTACAAGAATTCAACATTTGCACTTGTAACCTTAGACTTGATGGTACTACTGGGGCGGTTATAATATTACTGGGAATTAACTTTAGCTTTTTATGTATGTTTACATAAGCTCTACTTCCTAATGCAACAGTTTGGATTCCCATGGACAACTTTTTATCACTACATCTGTTATAGGAGGGTGATTTAGATTTAACAAATTTTTGCCAAATTACTTGATGGCCCTTAGTCAAGGAAACTGCGCCCACTTCAATTGCAAGTGACCTTGGTTCTAACATTGGGATGTTTGATGGTAAACATCTCAGATACTTTTTTGTAAGTTCTACACTTAAGGGGCTCATGTAGAAATGGTATGTCTTTGATGAAGGAATCTTGAATAAATCAGAAAGGAAAGTCGTCGATAATTTAACCATATTAGCCGATTGACTTGGGGAGATCTCGACTGGTAAAATGGTGTTACCTACCTAAATTTTATACTTACTTCTGATTAGAGTATCATTAACTCTACCATTCGTTTTATCTCTGAAATATTCCAAAGGAACAATTTTGGAAAATTTCCCGTCAACCTTAGCTCTGGTTTTATTTTTAGAAATGCCAGATGGCCTTTGTTCTACTGCAGATGGAAATATGGTTTGGTCTGCTGTAGGTGACGACTTACTACCTACTTTATTGTCAATCCCCTGATCGTCATCTGTTACTGGCGGGCGGCTCGGTACTGGCGGTGAAATCACTACTGATTTATTCGACAGGCATTGTTTCTTTTGCAATTTTTGCAATAGCCTGAGATGTTGTCGTTGCGCGTGCTCATTTTTATAGTACGCATTTGACGCAGAATCAGTTAACGTACTATTTGGTGGCAATTTTTGAACCTCCTCTGATTCCCTAAAACACGCTATGGTCTCTTGTTCAGGTATTGTGATGACCAAACCCTCCAATTCTTCTTGAGCTTGCTTGAATGTCACCCTACCCCGTTTCATCCGGGATATTATCCTTCCACTTTCGGTTACAGCTTCATCTAAGCTCTCGAACATCTTAAAGGACTCTTGGGTTTTAGTTACCCGATTGGTTCTACCCTGGATATGCACCAGTTTTGCCATCGCCTCGGGCAACCAATCGGCCACAGCGGTATTGTTCCTTAGATTCTCGACCATACCCTGACACAGCTGTAGAAGTTTGTTGGTACATTGTAACGGAATTCTATTTAATTCCGTTACTAACCTATCCCAAACAAAACACTAATTTTTCTTATCTGCATGACCTTGGAGATAATTTTCTAACTATATCTAACTTATGTACTAGTCATGCTACGTCTTCACATTTTCTTTTTACGTTTATTTACTACAAGGCCATTTAATTAATTCATGTTAGAATTTTTTTTTAATGATTTTCTGTGGGGTAAGCGTAAATAGTTTATGTAATTTGACATCTCTGCATTTTTCAAGTACACGATAAATGCAAGTGGTTTATTTATGTATAGCGTTGACATATCTACGAATACGTCACCTATGTGAAAATCAAAACCATTTGTATTTGTTGTTATACAAACTTCCGGTAGTAGCAAATACGAGTCGGAAATTTACAACATGCACGGTTTCTAAAAGTTTTCTGGATTGTCATCAAAAATAAAATGTAAGTTGATTGAGAGTACAATTTTAATCACTGGGTTAAAATGTAAATTCTCTCTCTCAACAAGTAATTAATTTTGGAATAAATATCGCGAAATTTTCTTGGTTAGAGGCAGTCAACATTTAATTATCCGTGTAGTAGCGCAGCTCGGCGGATAATTAAGTTAAGTTATCTAGTTTTTTTTCTAAGTTTTTGTTTTGTCTTTTTTTTGCTGAATAAAGTTTTCTGTTGTAGTCTATAACGTACAGTAAAATATTGTGTTTTTTTGGGAGATTTTTGTTGCGGTTGTTCTTCACCTACAGCAGTAAATTGGTAAGTATATCGGGCTCAGCATACTAACTCTTACGGCCCAGGTAGCAGGGTGTTCTTTTGGCTGTCTCTCGGGACGGGAATGTTGTGACATAGGCACTCTTACCCCTTCTGCCAAAACCGCCGTGGTACCCAAAAAAAATACTTACTAACATCTTTTGTGGGTCCGAGGCCAATATATTTTCGTTTTACTTGATCTAAAATGGTGGTGTAAACACCATAATATACAACCTCGGTCGACTCGATCCGCATAATGGGTCGACGACACTGCCACTATGTAGGAGTCCGTTACCTCACTCAACTTTTCCCCCTTTCTTCTGCGACTAGCAAGGCCGCTATCCATGCACTCCAATACCCACGCCATTTTCCTCTAAAAGACAGAGCTGCGGGAAAAAATGCCGCAAGGAGTGCGAACATGGGTAGTGGTAAATTCTGTGAAACCGGGCTGGCCTCAATAGGTAAGAGGCTAACCCGTGTCAACATGCCTCTATCTCACGCTGCGGTTGTTTTTGCGCGGCGACATGTGCCTAAAATGGCGCTAGAAATGAATCTTCACGCTCTACTTCTAATCTGCGAATGGTTACTAGCCTTAACTACCAGGTTGCGCACCTCAAACTCTATACGCAACTCCTCCTCGCTCAATTTTTCTATGTTGAACTCCATCCTTAGACAGAGTTCCTAACTATAAATTATTTATAAAAAAAATTGTGATTATTATAAACATCTGATTACAACAAAAAAATTAATTCTAAATATATACAACCACAGTAAATTCCACCCTCGCTACGAGGTAACGGTCCAAATTTCCACCACTTGGGTCAAACAAGGATAGGAAGGAAAGGGAAAGGGAAATGAAACAAATTTGGATGAAATACAAAATGTCAACCCAACCAGCAATGGCATTCACAACTTCGATTTTATCGCAAGTGAGACACATTGCCTTGGTGAAGCCATTTGATATTTCATTAATTTACCTAATTGACTGAAACAATCCTCTTGCCCACTTATCTCACAGTCACCATTCTAAATCCCCTTGGATGTAGCGCCCACGTAAGTCGATCGCTACAAGTTGATGGCTAGACAATTAATATATATTTATGAGGTGGTAATAACGATTAACGTATTATGCAATATGGAGCAAATTCGCTTTATTTTTTTTGTATTCGTTGACGAAAGAAAAAAATCGGAAAAAACCTGAAAAAACATAAAATTTCGGTCGGATGAATTAATTAAGTTTGAGTCTTGTTGGTGAAGAGATCATCCAATGGATCTCCTTTGGTATTAAATAATTCTTGCAAAAATAACAAAATATACATTTATTGTAATTAAGTTATAATTAAATTATCAACAATAAATTATGTATAGACATGAGTGAACATTCAATGTAATATTATTAAATATACATCTTTATAAATTATAAAACAATAATAATTTACAGTGAGTTAAAATAAAAGTGACACAAATACAGAAACAAACAAAAACGAAGTTAATCTTGTTTTAATACCGTAGAAACGGAATTTTAAAAATAAAAGCTAAATGGTGTTACTTGATAGAGCTACTGTACATCGTCAGAGTATGGAAAATGTGATAACTCTATTTAAAGATATACAACTGCTCACCGAACTTATAGAGAATTGTGAAAACGTGTGTTCCATAATAAAATTCCATAATAATTGATAAAACTAACAATAATTTAACACGAATAATAAGTTATAATATGGTTGAACGTTTCTAGTAGTAATAATATACTAAGTTTTATAAATAATATTAATCGCCGTAATAATAACTAAGCGTATGATAATATACGCTCTAAAAATACTTCTAATTCATCGATAATTCATTCAAAGTTCTAAGGAGCTCGTAGTAAGATCCGTGTCCAAGGTGATGTTGTCCAAAGACCAGATAATGTGGCGAAAACTGGGTGCTTTGATGCTTGACGTTTCGTAAAGCAGAGCCAATCGCATGGATATGAGAGTCCCAGTTTCGATGCTCTTGTTTGATTTATGCACTATGGCTGCAATTATTGACCGATTGACCCGTTCAGAAGCGTTCGCTTGTGAAGAATATTTCGGGGTCAAGATATGTTTAATGCCTTGTTTTTTTTTAGTATGATTTCTGGCACTGAAAATAAGTGGACATTTTTTTCGAGACACGTCACAACCTTTTTCGAATTTGCCTCCCGCAAAGGTTCCAAAAAAATGAATCTTGAATATTGATCAAGAATTATGAAGAGCAAGCTATTCGCAGAAGTAGAACGTGGGTAAGGCCCTAGAAAATCAATATATAATTTTTTCCACGATCGATCGGAGTACGGGATTGACAGTCTCCACGAAGTATTCATAAATGGATACGGGCGTACTCTAGACAATGTTTTGTAGAACGAACGGTTGCGGTACCCAACCCCTTCGTAGTAGTGAAACAGAATAGCTAATTAGTCAATCAAAACTATGCAATGGTACAAACAAAAGGAAATAATACCCCAGGTGGTACACCAATATCAACATTGGTAAATCCACTCTCTGTGGAGACTGGCCCTATGGATTCTTTCAAATCCATTCCAGAGAAGACCAAATTGACAAAGATCACCGATAAAGAAAAATAGAAGCAAATCGGTAGCTGACCAAGCCGATACTTTTTCTAACGCTATACCTAGACAAACATTACACGAAATAAGTGATGCCACCGGAAATTTTACTTTGCAAATAGCCGAAGCTAGTAAAACAACTATTGACCTAGAAAAGGTAAATATGAATCTCTTGGTGAGGCTAGAGCACATGGAGCAATTATTTGTCAAGCTAAGCGAAGAAATTGAGTACCTAAAGCAAGAAAATGAAAACCTAAAAATGAATCGGGATTCAAAAGAAGATTGCGATATAGGAAGCATTGAACTAGACAAAGTCATCTATTCCACTGATGAAGATGGGCGAAGAAGAAACAGTCCAGGAAGAGTAAGAAAATAAAAGCTGAATCGTCACTTGAGGCTGAGCAATTAAATGGTAGGGGACAATCTAGTCTAGATTCAAACGATGCTCAACCCAAAGCCAATCAACCAAAAGGTAGTAAATCTACCAAGAACATTACACCAAATTTGGTGAAACCGAAAGAAAAATCACCCCCACCAATAAATATTGTGGGTGTAACCAGTTACCCAGAAATTCAGTCACTGATGAAATCGGTTACTGACAAAGACTATAAGGTTGAGCGTTAAATAATGACGTCTGGATAATTAATACTCTGAACTCAGATACTTATAGAACCTTACCTATGAAATTGAATGCGGAAAAGTATCAGTGGTTCACTTACGAAAACAAACAGGCCCGACCTATAAAAGTCATGGCAAGAGGTTTGCATCACACTTGCTCAAGCAAAGAAATAATGGAAGATTTACAAAATAAAGGTTTTAAAATACTAGATGCTGTGAATATTGTTGAAAAAGAGAGAACAGAAATTCAGGAAGGAAACCAAATTATCAGTAAAAGGGGACTCCCTCTTTTTATGCTAGTATTTGACAACAAAGAAAATGTTCAAAACATTTATGGAATAAAAGGAATTCTTCACATGAAGGTGAAAATTGAACCAATGAGGAGAACTACAGCACGCATACCCCAATGCAAGAAATGCCAGGCATTTAATCACACCCAAAGATATTGCGGCCGGGATCCAAGATGTGTAAAATGCTCAGGTAATCATTTTACCCAGGCGTGTACAATAGGGAGAGATGTGCCAGCCAAGTGTACAAATTGTAAGGGCCAACATTCGGCTAATTATCGAGGCTGTGAGGTTGCTAAACAACTACAAAAATTAAAAGATAAAACAAGAAATCAACCGCAAAATCACGAAAATCGAAGGGTTCTAATAGCAAATCAGATGAATCAAGACCCACAACCAAGCAATACAGGACAAAGAAGTTCATTTGCGTAGTAAGTGAAAGGCTTGGGTTCAACCAAACACATGGGCTCTGAAAGTAACCAAATTATGGAAAACATTATAAACATCATTGCAGCTATTACAAAGCGGCTAGATGACCAAAGTAATCTGAACAACATGATACTTGATCAACTGAAGAAAATGCAACTCCCTCCACGCAATCCAACAAAAAATGTTAAGTAAGAACACAACTTTCAAAATAGCAATCTGGAATGCGAATGGCATTATGCAACATATTCCAGAAATAGAAATATTTTTAAATTCAGAAAAAATCGACATTTTCTTAATATCTGAAAGCCATCTAGTTAAAGCTTCATTTGTTAAAGTACGGGGTTATAACTTATATCACTCCATTCATCCAGCGGGAAGAGCAAGAGGTGGTTCGGCATTACTAATAAAAGAAAATATAAAACACCATTTAGAATCAAATATCGAAGTGCCGATAAGACATCCCCACCAGTTGGAAGATGAATTAGAACAACTCAATGAAGCAATTCACTATGCTGCTTTGGCAAGTACCCCCATTATACAAAATAAGAAGAAGCTTAACATACCCTATCCAATGGAAGTTAGAGAGTTGGTAAGACAAAAACGACGGGCACGTAAAACCTGGCAAATAACTAGAACACCGGAGAACAAAACAATTCTTAACAATTTAGGTAACAGTCTCAAATCTCTTTTTAAAGAAGTTAAAAATGCATCAATCAACAGATTTCTAGTTAGTCTAACCGATGAAAAAAATTCTGATTATTCTCTATGGAAGGCGACGAACGTACTCAAAAGACCCAAAATGCAAGTGCCTCCACTTAAAAAGGAGGATGGAACTTAGGCAAGAGGTCCTAAAAAGAAGGCTGATCTGTTTGCGGAGTATCTCGAGGATACTTTCCAACCACTACCAAGGCAAACGGCCAATGAAAATATAATGTCAATCCAAAAGCTAGATGATTTTGATATACGCCCAGTAACTCTCAAATAATTAAAAGAATAAGTGAAAAGCAACATGAATGTTAAAAAGCCCCAGGATATGACTTAGAAAAATTCTGATTATTCTCTGTGGAAGGCGACGAACGTACTCAAAAGACCCAAAATGCAAGTGCCTCCACTTAAAAAGGAGGATGAAACCTGGGTAAGAGGTCCTAAAAAGAAGGCTGATCTGTTTGCGGAGTATCTCGAGGATACTTTCCAACCACTACCAAGGCAAACGGCCAATGAAAATATAATGTCAATCCAAAAGCTAGATGATTTTGATATACGCCCAGTAACTCTCAAATAATTAAAAGAATAAGTGAAAAGCAACATGAACGTTAAAAAGCCCCAGGATATGACTTAATTACTTGCCAAATAGTCAAGGCTCTACCAGATAAAGGATTTCGTAAGCTATTACACATAACCAATGCAAGCTTTCGGTAAAATATGTTCCGTGGCAATGGAAAGTAGCAGAAGTAATCATGATAGCGACAACTAATACCTCCACATCAATTTGGATTCAGGTAAAAGCACTCCACAATTGAACAGGTGCATAGAATCACCAACGTTATTGAAAGAACGTTAGAACGCAAAAAAGTATGCTCCAGCATATTTCTGGACGTCGCCCAAGCATTCGATAAAGTTTGGCACAGTGGACCGGAATTCAAGCTGCATAGAGATCTGCCGAGGCAATTCTATGTCATACTAAGATCTTATTTATCCAATAGACATTTTCGTGTGAAATATGAGGATGAATACTCCGAACTAAAGAAAATCTCTGCCGGTGTCCCACAGGGGAGTGTCTTAGGACCAATCCTGTATTTATTATATACAAGGGATATTCCAACAACAGATGAAGGAACCATAGCCAACTTTGCAGATGACACAGCATTCATGGCGATTGGAAGTAATGTCGCTGATGCAACGAGCAAACTCCAGAAGGTTACCAATGAGGTTTGTAACTGGACTAAGCGCTGAAGAATCAAGCTTAATGAGACGAAATCCACGCATATTAACTTTACCTATCAAAAGGCTTCCCATCTACCGATAGTAATTAACTCTCGACCGGTGCCATATGCAAACAAAGCTAAATATCTGGGCATGACTCTCGATGCCAAGCTCAAGTGGAGAGAGCACGTCAAAAAGAAAAAAGCAGAACTTAATATTAAGTTCAGAAAAATGTATTGGCTCATAGGTAGAGGCTCTGAGCTTACAATATACAACAAGCTGCTGCTATATCGGCAAATACTGAAGCCGATATGGACCTACGGTATTCAACTCTGGGGATGTACTAGGCAAACAAACGCCAAAATGATACAGACGTTTCAAAACAAGGTTCTCCGTAGCATCGTAAATGCTCCGTGGTACACAAGAAATGAAGATCTTCACAGGGACTTACAGATGGAATACATCAAAGATGAAATAAAAAAACATGCCGCCAAACACGAAATAAGGCTCCAGGAACATGGAAACCCCTATATTCGCCATATGATAGATAACCCAGTCGTTGAAAGAAGACTTCAAAGAACGAGGTCACTTGACCTAGTAAACATACCAAATTAAAATTATATTTTAAATAGGTTTAATTAATTTTGGGACTAACCATTGGGTTTCACCCCAAAAAATCAGAATTATTTAAGAAATGTTAAATTTGTAAATTTGAAAGATAAATTGCTAGATGAGCACAGTCTCAGTTGTAATTAATAAAAAAAAAACGACGAGTCGAATAATTTGGGACTTTTACAGTCTTACATATTATGCACGATTTAACAAACTCCGATACATCTCTATACATGGCTGGTCAGTAATAATACCTCTGTAGTAACTCTAACGTTTTATGGAAACCCATGTGAGCGGTGGTCGGAGGGCAATGAGCTTGAAAAATTTAATTTGTTGTAAGCTCTGAACGTAAAAACAATTTCCACCCTGGAATATCAATCTCGACTTTATAAGGAGTATTAACGGCGTTGAAATATAGTTTATTATTGGATACACGGAAAGCTTTGGTTTGGTTTCCCTGAAGCTTGGTTGAGAGAGAACTGCATCGATCAGAGATAAATATTCATCCAAGTTAATGTTGAGATTAACGCTCACCAAATCATTATCATTCAGCTTCAACTCTTCGGCAGTCTGTCTAGATAAAGCGTCCGGTACTATATTATCACTTCCCTTGCGATATTCTATTGCGAGTTTCAAGCTCCAGCGAGCTAATCTTCCCGTTAAATCGCGCTGGTTCATCACCCACTTGAGACTCGCATGGTCCGTTATGATCGTGAAGGGAAAATCATCCACGTATTGGCGGAATTTTTTCATTGACACCAGTGCAGCGTAGCACTCAAGTTCGGTGATAGAGTATCGTCGTTGCGCAGGATGTAAGTTAGCTGAAATATATGCAATGGGACGCTCGTCGCCTTTATCCGTTTTTTGAAATAAGACTCGCCCAATACCGGTGGTTGATGCATCGCACTGTATATAAAAATGCCGATTGTAGTCTGCATTGCATAAGACAGGTGAGGTCGATAAGGCTTCCTTAAGTTTACTAAAAGATTGTGCGGCTGCTTGGTCGCAAAGGAACTTCCGATTCTGTTTTAGAAGGTTGGTTAATCCCGCTCAATTTCTGAGAAATTTTTAATAAACCGTCGGTACCAGCCGACCATCCCTAAGAATCGTCGCACCTGTTTTACATTCTTAGGTGCTGGATACCCCGTAATTGCTGCGAATTTTTCCGAATCTGCTTTGACGATCCGTCACCAACAACGTATCCCAGGTATTTCATTTCGCGGAGCATGAACTTACTTTTTTGGATATTAATTGTTAAGTTCGCACGTTTTAATAATCCTTCCACTTTAGTTAATAGCACAATGTGTTCCTCAAATGTTTCGGATGTAACTAACAGATCGTATAGATAGACAAAAACCTGATGCTGTAGTTCATTTGGAATAACGCGGTGTCTTACACCGCGATACATTGTTTGTGGCGCATTACAAAGCCTAAAAGGCTTTACGGTGAAATGGTACAACGGCCTGCCGGGCACAGCAAACGCTGTCATTTCTCACGACCCTTCATCTAACGGAATTTGCCAGAAGGCGTCCTTCAAGTCAAGGCTTGTAATAAACCTTGTCTTGTCGGGACGCCCCAGCAACCCATCGATGAGAGGAAGAGAGTACGCATTCTTTACTGTGACAGATTTCAATTTCCTTGCGTCAATGCACAATCGAACCTTGTCATTCGCTTTCCGAACCATAGAGACAGGACTACTCCAAGAGCTGTAACTCGCCTCTATGACTCCAAGAGCAAGCATACGATCCAACTCATCGTAAAGTTCCTTTTATTTAGCTGGTGATGATCTAAATCTATCACGTGAGTAATAAAATCAGTTTTATCCAACCCTAATGTTTCGAATGATGGAAATTGAGTGATAACGTCACGAAGGATATTACGTTGTTGATCCGATAGTTCGTGTTGCAAAGGTCGTCTAATTTAGCGGTTGAATTTTAGCGGTTGGTTTTTTCATTGACACCAGTGCAGCGTAGCACTCAAGTTCGGTGATAGAGTATCGTCGTTGCGCAGGATGTAAGTTAGCTGAAATATATGCAATGGGACGCTCGTCGCCTTTATCCGTTTTTTTAAATAAGACTCGCCCAATACCGGTGGTTGATGCATCGCACTGTATATAAAAATGCCGATTGTAGTCTGCATTGCATAAGACAGGTGAGGTCGATAAGGCTTCCTTAAGTTTACTAAAAGATTGTGCGGCTGCTTGGTCGCAAAGGAACTTCCGATTCTGTTTTAGAAGGTTGGTTAATCCCGCTCAATTTCTGAGAAATTTTTAATAAACCGTCGGTCGAAGCCGACCATCCCTAAGAATCGTCGCACCTGTTTTACATTCTTAGGTGCTGGATACCCCGTAATTGCTGCGACTTTTTCCGAATCTGCTTTGACGATCCGTCACCAACAACGTATCCCAGGTATTTCATTTCGCGGAGCATGAACTTACTTTTTTGGATATTAATTGTTAAGTTCGCACGTTTTAATAATCCTTCCACTTTAGTTAATAGCACAATGTGTTCCTCAAATGTTTCGGATGTAACTAACAGATCGTATAGATAGACAAAAACCTGATGCTGTAGTTCATTTGGAATAACGCGGTGTCTTACACCGCGATACATTGTTTGTGGCGCATTACAAAGCCTAAAAGGCTTTACGGTGAAATGGTACAACGGCCTGCCGGGCACAGCAAACGCTGTCATTTCTCACGACCCTTCATCTAACGGAATTTGCCAGGAGGCGTCCTTCAAGTCAAGGCTTGTAATAAACCTTGTCTTGTCGGGACGCCCCAGCAACCCATCGATGAGAGGAAGAGAGTACGCATTCTTTACTGTGACAGATTTCAATTTCCTTGCGTCAATGCACAATCGAACCTTGTCATTCGCTTTCCGAACCATAGAGACAGGACTACTCCAAGAGCTGTAACTCGCCTCTATGACTCCAAGAGCAAGCATACGATCCAACTCATCGTAAAGTTCCTTTTATTTAGCTGGTGATGACCTAAATCTATCACGTGAGTAATAAAATCAGTTTTATCCAACCCTAATGTTTCGAATGATGGAAATTGAGTGATAACGTCACGAAGGATATTACGTTGTTGATCCGATAGTTCGTGTTGCAAAGGTCGTCTAATTTAGCGGTTGAATTTAATTCACTAACAGATGATGCAAATTTATTTAACTTCGGAATATGAATTTTAAATCCGAACGAATTCCAGAATTCCATTCCCAGATATAGCGTTTGACTTAAGTTAGGCGCTAAATGTAATTTAATTGAATGAGTTTGACCTGCGAACTTGATAGGAACTTATTTAAAATAAGGACATCTGCGTAAGGTCTCCCATCGATATCGTCCGTAATTAAAGAAGCTGAGATTGAACTTTTAATATCACGACGAACGGCCCAATATGTAAAGGAACTCGGTCGCCGGCTAGTTATAGAAGAGACAGGATGAGGAATTGTTTGATAAGAATTAGGTGACGATGTTATGGTTGTCGCTTGGCTCCCAAGAGAGTTAGCTCTGAGTCCGTGTTGGATGCTGCTTCTGCAGATTGCACTGAAGCTCGATTGGAATTTGTGGCAACCCTCATTCTGGGAGGCAGAACATTGTCAGTCCTCTGTTCTCTCCATTCGTTGGGTTCTCCACATCAATAACAGTAAGGACGTGAACCAGGGTTTTTATAAGCAGACGACTGAATTGGTTTGCTGAATTTATTTAAAGATCTTTTATTTCGATGCATACTCCGATTTAGCTCGAATAGTTCGTTTTCATAATTTTCGTAATTTGGCAAGATATTGGGATTCCTTACATTAGTTTCGTCATGATTAACGATTTGCACACAACATTTCGGGAACAAACCCGGTTCTCAACTATGTGTCTTCGTAAGCAACACATTTACGGACCATATCCTCGATATAGGTAAATTTATGGTCAACCAATTTACCTTGGAGGCCAGGTCTCATGTTGCGTCGCATAATATTAATAAGTTGTCTATCATTCAGGGGTGTTTCATATTGTAAAGCTATTTTTAGAATGTCACTATAAAATTCATTAAATGGTTCGCGGGGCATTTGCTTTCGTTCTTCCAACAACCATCTAATTTCTTCATCAGAACGCCGGTCTTGAAATCGTTTAAGCAATGCAATTTTGAGCTGAGACCACGTAACATCGAGATTTCTCTCAATAAGAGTCCAGTAATAATCGGCGGCAATACCTTTCAATAAATAATTTAAGTCGGTAACAATTTGATACATAGGAATATAATTGTGATCCGCTAGGTTCTCAACTTTGAATAAAAAATATTTAATGTTTTCTCCTGTGGGTAGACCATCAAATCGTATATTCCATTTAACTGGTGCTATACCATTATTCGTAGCATTTTCACGATGATGAGTGGAAGAAGACCTATCGATGCTTGGAATAAATGTCGGACTAGCAGCACGATCACCCGGACGAGAGAGAGTCGAAACATTTCCGGAAGTTTCCACCTCCGCTGGGGTTGATTCGGACCTCAGAAAATGCGATTACGATCTCCGAGATCTTCTTCGATTTGAACTGATGCTCGAGAATTACTCGGACTAGGTAATTCTGCTGATGCTAGCAAATTGAGAGGCGCATCAACCAACTGAGTAAACGACTGCGTTGCACAACCCCATCCTTATTGTCCGGATTAAGTGCATCTTGTAAAAGGATATGAAAGTCTTTGATTGTGGTTTTAATATGTGTAACCCCCCTCTCAGGGTTTTTGCTCGCACTAGAATGTGGTCGGAATGAAACTAGAACGGAATGTTCTTTTTCAATCAAAATTCGCTCCTTCAATTGACCTAATACATCGAACGGATTACCTTTCAGATCGGGAACGTCACATTCAATTTGAAATTCGTCAAACTCTAAGCACTCGACATCCATTGTGATAAAAATTTATTTAATTTAATTCAGAATAAATCAAACCTATCTTAAAACGAAATAGAAATTGTACCCAAAACAACCAAAATGTAAGCAAAATTAAAACTAATAACCTATTGTGAGTGCTACCAAATAGAACCAGAGAAACACTAAAATTCCAGATAATATCAATATAAAAAAACTCAAAACAAAAAATATAAGAACGTAACTTAATTATGCAATATTGGTGATTGTAAATTAAAAATAAATCCAATAATTGAGTTAAGTTGGATCCAAGTTCAATTTAATTCAACCCTCAAAAATTTAATTTAAGAATATAATAATAATTAAATAAATACCGTATGTAATAAATAATATTAAGTTTAATAATAAACGTACTTATTGATTTCAAATTAAAACAGAAGACAGTTGAAGTGAGTAATCGAATAGATTTGATGATGGCGGTGAACACGTAGTATTTTTGAAAGATACAGAAAGGAAATAAGAAATAAACAAAATGGAAATAATAAAGCATCTTAAAGGAAATCACACAGAAGTGTATCAAAACAGCATAAGCTGGACCCAACTGCGCTTTAAGAAGCTGTACCATTTGTTTTATTAACCACATCCAAAAACTAACATTGCGGTCAGAATCTTAAATTAGAGAGTACAATGCGTAAATGTGCTTATTAATTATCATTGCTTGACGTCAATTGAAGGTTTCTAAGCAAGATAATGGTACCTGATTTTAAATTATATAAATAATATATAAATAAATCAATATAATATAAATAAATCAAAAAAAAATAATTAAAAAATTATTGAAACGAAAATACAAAGCCATGTAAGCCTAGTTTGGGCGCCACTGTAACGAATCGACTACCATATTGTTTGTCTTTCCGTTACAGAAATTACTTGGTTAGCGGTTCCAACTGTGGGGTTTATTGGAACATTACCAAACCTTTAATGACCGATTTATAAAAATTATTATTATTGCAAGTACATTCTATTCAAATCAGATTCCCTTTGGGAGCGTAGGTTCGTATCCTACCGGCTGCGCCAATGTTATAACTTATATATTTATTATTGTTATTATTATTATTAGTAATGATTTGTTATTGTTAATAGATAATCGAAAAACTCTTTTTACTTATTTAATTAATTTAATTTCTTTATTATTACAAATCTGAACTTTTATTTAATTTATTTAATACTTAACACTAGAACTTTTATTTAATTTACTTATTACTTAACACTAGAACTTTTGTTTAATTTATTTATTACTTATTAATTACACTAAAACTTTTATTTAATTATTTAATACTTAACACTAGAACTTTTATTTAATTTACTTATTACTTAACACTAGAACTTTTATTTAATTTATTTTTAATTATTATACTACTTAAGGGAAGATATTTTACTTAAACTTATGCTATCAAACGATTTTAATTTTGTCGCGACCAACTTATTACTGCAAACTTTTCTTTTTTTTTTGCTTTATGTATTTCGAATATTTTTGTTGCACGCGTAAACCAAAATATGCATACCGCAGAATATTGAAAAAATTATGCGATCGATCATCGAATTTAATGTGGGGTTAAATGACTTAGGTAAGCACATTATTTGTATTGTGTATATATATTTATTGCGGGAATATTTTGCGGGAATATCATGATTATACATATATGTATATACTACTGTGGGCAAAAAGTAGTAAGAATTTTTAATTTCAAACAATTTTTTAATTTTATGTACATCTGTGCCAAATGTCACATCAAAATAATCATTAGTGTTTAGTATACGCTTGTCTTTCTGAAGTACAAAAAGTGCATTCGGCGATTTTTACAATCAGTGAAATTATTCAACAAAGAAGTTCCATTAAATTTTGTGTGCGGAATCAATTTTGTGGTGCCGAAACGTTCAGAATGTTGCAAAAGGCCTTCGGTGATAATTGTATGTCGCGAGCAAGTGTTTTTGATTGGTACAAATTGTTCAAAGAGGGTCGAGAACGTGTTGACGACGAACAACGTCTAGGACGGCCATCAACACGTTAATAAAATCAAGGAATTGGTGCTCGAGAATCGACGATTAATAGTCAGAGACTTTACTGGCATCGTTGAAGTATCGGAAGGATCAGTGAAAACCATTTTGAAAGATCATTTGGGCTTAAGAAAAGTGAAAGCACGATTTTCCAAATTCACTCAATTTTTTGAAAAAACAGCGTCGCGTTGACGTCTGTGAAACAATGCTTTCCGACTACCAGGATGTCATGAAACGTATTATAACTGGCGATGAATCTTAGATCTATGTTTTCGACCCGGAATATCGTGCCAAAGGTGAGCCGAAGCCGAAAAAACCACGTCAAAGCAAGTCAAAAATCAAGGTGATGTTGACAGTTTTCTTCGATTATCGAGGTGTGGTGCACTCCGAATTCCTTCCGACCGGCCAAATTGTCAACAAGGAATACTATTTGAGTGTTATGCGTCGGTTGCGCGAAGCTATTCGTAAAAAGAGGCCGAAATTATGGGTCGACAACTCTTGGTTTTTGCACCACGATAATGCACCTTCTTATACTGCATTGGTTTTACGTGAGTTTTTAGCCAAAAATTCCACCCATATCGTCCCGCAACCACCGTATTCGTCTGATTTAGCTCCGTATGACTTCTGGCTGTTCAGCAAACTCAACGGCCGCTCCGGGGAAACCGTTTTAGTCAATTGAAGACATTAAACGTGAATCGCTACGCGCATTGGAGGCTATTCCGGAAATTGTCTTTAACAACTGTTTCGAGGATTGGAAAAAACGTTGGCACAAGTGTATTGAGGCCGATGAGGGGGGGGGGGGTTATTTTGAGGGAGACGAAATAGATTTGGAGAAATAAATAAATAATTTTAAAATTATGAACAAAGTCTTACTATTTTTGCCCACAGTATTATTTATATATATAAAAAAAATTGAATTGTATTTACATTAACCCATTACATTAATAATTAAGGGGAAAACAAAATTAAATAAAAAAATTATGTGTGTAATTTGGAATTTGAAATTTAATTATACCTCCACCAAATGAAAAGAAAATTTAATTAATAAACTTTTAGATTACAAAAAAAACTTACATTAAATTTACAATAAAAATTCTTATTGCTAAGAGCTAACTAACCTATTTGACGTCAAATTGTCTATTTGGTTTAACACAGACGAACACTCGATGACATTGCAGTAAAGATGATGATGTAAATACAGTTGCTCAACTATTTTCCTGCGCTTCGCTGTGTAGAAGCGCTTAAGAAAAATATATGTAATTGCACTACGTACAACGCTGGATTATTTCGACGATTAATATATTTATAAAAGTGTTAAGTATTTATGTCATTTTTTTTTTTTTTTTATTTTCCAAAAAAAAACAATAGGTCTGTAATATAAAAATATTGCAATATAAGGTTAAATAAGATGGCAAAAAAAAAAAAAATTTTTTTTTTTTTTTAAGTAATGCAACTAATGCATAGCTAAGATGTTAAACAACCAACAACAACCTTCATCAATTCCAAGAACAATATCAGTGGTAAAGGTTATAATCTTCTATAAATTTGTCAAACAGTGACTTTTTCAAGTATTGCTTAAGCTTTGAAATCCTATCATCTTTCAAGTCATCAACCAATGCATTAAATAATTTGACACCTTTATAAAAAATACTGTTTTGAGTCGTCGTGAATTTGTAATTACGAAGGCGATAGTTCAACGAGGTTCGTGTTAGTTTAGCTGTAACAGAAAAATTAGTGAAAAACTCAGTATTAAGCCTCAATAAACCGTGCCTAATCTTATAGATTGTCAAAATATAATGATAGTCAACTAGTGATAGAATAGGAAGATTTTTTTCATTATAAAGAATTTTACTGGGAGTCAAAACTGGTAAATTTTGAATCGCTTTTAGCCCTTTGTTCTGAATAATTTATAAGTCATCCAGATGAACATCACTTGAGGAACCCCAGATTTCAATTAAATATGTTAAGTGAGAATGAATAAAACTATAGTAAATACTGTATTTTAGAGAATCTGGAATAAACCGCCCAACACGCCGCAGGGCACAAACGATAGGGGATATTTTCCGTTTAATTCCATTGATGTGATTAATCCAAGAGAGCTGCGAATTAATTTGCAATCCAAGATACATAGCACAGTCAACACGTTTAATTTTCTCATTTTTAAATTTAATGTCACCAAAAATTTGTGATGGTTTATGTTTTAAGTAAAAAACAATGAAATTGGATTTAGTGGCATTTAATACTAGTTTATTATCATTTAGCCAGTCATTAATAATGGCCAAATCACTTTCCATATCGTGTTGGAGCTGGTCATATGTCTTAGAACTGTAAATAAGTGCGGCATCATCAGCAAACAGTTGGATCTTTCCTTTCAAATTTAGATTGGAAATGTCGTTTACATAAATCAAAAACAGAATTGGGCCCAAAATCGACCCCTGTGGAACTTCAACCGAGATATCAATAGTTGAAGATTCATGATCGCCAATACGAACAGTTTGTTTCCTATCACTAAGCTAACTTTGTAATAACCTTAAGGCACATCCAGAGATTCCAAAACTTATAAGTTTTTTAATTAATATGGCATGGTTGACACAATCAAACGCCTTCCTAAAATCAAGAAATAAACATGACGTTGCATATTTGTTTTCGAGCGATGAATAAACTAATTCTACAAGATTTAGTGCGGCAGAAGCAGTGCTACAATGGGTTCTAAATCCATACTGATTAATGTTGATAAGTTGATTAAAATCTAGATGATCCGCTAGGGCTGTGTGAATTACTCGTTCAAAAATTTTAGAAAAAACTGAAAGAATAGAAATTGGTCGGTAATTGTTAAGAGACAAAGGATCACCAGATTTCAGAATAGGGGTAACACGAGCAATTTTAAGAAATAGTGGAAATACACCTTCATTGATCCATGCACTTAACGCTTTGGTTAATAAAGGAGAAATGATATGCACAAACTTTTTAACCAAATGCACAGTAACGTAATCATAGCCAGGGGAAGACGAAGATTTTAGGTTATCTATTATGTTATTAATATCAACTTCAACTAATGATCCAAGGGCTGTTAGTTGTCTTTTAACGGAAAGTGGTGTTGGTGTAGGAAGATGAATGTTAGATGATGATGAACTAGAAATGTTTTTTCCAATTGTAGCAAAAAATTTATTAAACTCATTTACAATTATTAGATGATCAGTTACTATGGTATCATTAATGTTCAGTTCTATAGAAATATGTTCATTATTACGCCTCTGAGAAGTTACATTATTGGTAAGAATTTCATTTATAACATTCCACATTCCCTTCGAATTATTAATGTTACCATTTAACTTAGTAGTGTAATAGGATTTCTTGGCATTTATGATTGATTTTTTGAATTCTTTATTTAATCTTTTAAAATTTTCTTCAAAATATGTATTTAGTGGATAATCCTTATGTAATTTATAATATATATTTATCCCGAAGGACCGCTTGCTTGGAGAGGCAGATGATGATGAGTATTTATCTGTAATGTCAGTTAGTACTTTATCGTAATCAATGATATTTCTAGTTTGGGTTGAATAAATTGATTTTTTTGGTAACACAAATTTGGTAAACAAAAACCGATGGTCGCTTAGGCTCGTATCACCATAGAACATAAAGAATTTTTCTTTATGGTCAGATAATATGTGATCAATTATCGTTCTTGTGGACGCTTGGATTCTCGTAGCATATAATGCATCTATTGCATTGATGATGAAGTAATTATTTAAAAGTAAGGTGGAAAAATAATTACATATGTGCGATTTTGAACTGTCTAAGACATTATGATTCAGATCACCTATAATGATTTGGTTTTTGTGAATGGACATAAGATTATCCAAAAATGATAAAAAAGTTTGATGACACGTGTGAGGTGGTTTATAGATGCCGTTATAAATAAATTGTTACAGGCTGGCTCCTGCCAACCTGCAGATATTGTAACGGGTAAGCCGCTATTATTTATAGGGCAAACCCAATTACATTTAATTGCCTCTACCCTATTACGCCCCCCATGAGGCGGCATTAACTCGCTAGCTCAGCGGAAAAGGTTAATTTGGCCGTGGGGATAGGGAGGCTAGGGTAGCGGCCTAGATTACCGCCTGCGGTTAAAATAAACTTATTACGGGGATTGGGTGGGAACACCGGACCCCTGAACAGTTAATTAGGCTAGCAGCCCATTTAGGGAAGTAGGCCAAACGCTACTGTGGTTGTATTGTCTGACCTTCTAGCCAGACATTTTATAATAACACACTTTTATCCACTTACCTTGCCGGTTGATTTCAATCTCTCTCCCAAAATGTAATTACTTGTGTTTACCACACAAATACATACACACAATACAAAACAAAAGAAGTTATAAAATAAATTTTTTTATGTATTTCCTTGCTGCCTTAACAACTTCAAACCACGTCACAGGTGTAAAAACAACTTAGTATAACGCTAATACACTAATACCAAATAAAAACTGATCTTACATTCACAATCAAAAATTACTTAATTAATTTACGAAATATATGTATACACAAACACGAATGCACATATGCAATCATCATACAAAATGTTGCCACTTGAAATTGACGGAATGCCCAAAAAAAAAAAAAAAATTGTTTTTACACATCGACTACTATACACTATTATAATGGGTAAAATGACATTCACCAAAAAAAAACAAAATACTACACTACCAAAAAAAACTTTATCAAAACAAAAAAAAACTTATACTTAAATTGGACCTGAACGCCGGTCTGTCCAAAAACTAACTCCCCGCCACACACCATGCATAAAAACCATTTTTTCGAAAATTTTGTGAATTCATCACAAAATGCCATGGTGGTGTACGAAAACGTGCCATGAATTTTGCTTATTCTTGGCCACGCGAAAAATTTGAAACAAAAAAAATGCTGAGGAAAGACAAATTAATAAGTGCAATTTCCCTCGGTCAATACATAGTTCACCTATGTCATTTACCTAAAAAAACTAACATTTATTGCAAACAAAATGATCAAATTACATTTAAGTGTATTATCGTTCAACCACAATATGAATTTGTATTCATACCGTAATTTGATCGCCATAACACAGAAATGTTGAAGTTTAACATGACGGAGAATTTTATATTTGGAATGTTAATATTTTTGGAGAGGTTAATCTCAAAGTGGTCATGTTAATGAGTAATGCTAAAATATAGAATGTTGGGATAGGTTAGTAACGGAATTAGGTGGAATTCCGTTACAGCGTGGGGAAAACCCAATCCCTGAGATGGAATAGAGATCTCATGCTCTGTTTAGGAGGGACGTGGCTTCAAGAAACCAAGTTAATTTTTGAACAGCCCAACGTGGCGGACGCCCCACACCCTGAGTTAGTCTCAAAGCCGGGCACTTAACTTAAAATTCTAAGTATTGAATTTAGATACTATTGACTATATGAACATTCTAATTTAAAAAAAAATAAATTGTTACCTTTGTTTTAATGAAGTTACTGAAAACTTAACTAGTATGACCGTTCAATTTTGTACCCCACAACAAAAGCTTTTGAAAATTATGTATAGTTAAAAAGTTAGCTATTTCTGAAATTATGATATTCAATCGTTTGCTTCTACTAATTTTATTATTCAATTTAATGTGTGATTGCGGAAACGATTCTTAGCGACTTTAAATAATTTTGATCTTATTTTATAAATGTTCATAGAATCTCTTAAATTTAATTACCCTAAGAATAGTTTTATTTTATAGTTTACTTAAATCTTATTTTAAGATGTTTTACTAGAAATTGCCATAGATTCATTATAAAAATTTAGATATAGAAAATATCGAATTGCTATATAAACCAATATTTAAAATCAAATCAATCATAATATTTTATCTGGGATGAGAAACTCATCAAAACCGCTGGAATTCCTTGGATGATGTATAGTTCGTTGAAGACATGAATTTGTTGTGATGGAATCCATTACGTGGTGCTTCTTCGTTACAGTAATGTTTGGATTGGAATTTACACAGTCAGCAAAAAGGTTAATACTTTGGTTTGTTTGCCTCCTTGGTCTCCTCGCATTTGAAATACTATTTTACACTCGCCTTCCATTCCCATATATATAATATGACATTACTATATTGAACTTGATAGTCACACCCTCTCTGGCGGTATTACAGCATTAGTCGAATTTAAAACTGCATATGGTCCCGTTAAATGATTTCTTGATGGTACCTTCGAAATCTTTTCGTTACGTCCTGCCCCTAAAATTGTTGTTTTGTATCCTCGGTCGGAAAACATGAAACAACCCTAGAGGAAAGGTAGGAGCAATTTATTTCAAATGTGGTTCATCCCTTCTGCTAGATTGACGGTGCCGGATAAATTGGTGTCGATATTTTTTCAGGTAACGCTATCTCCAATTACATGCTGTTTCATGTTATCACAAATTGAGACCCATTATCCGACTTGATTTGCTGTAAGTCTTCATAACTCAGTAAGATACACGATTACTGAGTATAGCAGCTTAGCTTTGTTTAATTTGATAGTCGTGTGCTTCTTGGTTTCTCAATGGTTCCACATGACTGCATATCTTTATTTAGACCAGGATCCTCTTGATGGTTTGCATCTTTGATGAAAAGTTTTTGACCGTTCTCTGACTGCATAAAAAAACCTGTCCATAACATAACTTCTGATATCCTTTCATCGTCATCTTAAGTTTGGATAATATGCGGTGACTTATGTTGTTTTTAATTCCTCAAAGGTTCCGAGTTCCTCTTTATTCAAATTTTGTTTAATTTTATTTTACAATAATTTATATCTTGGCGATATAACTAAAATTGCTACTACACTTTATTACCTTTTAATTGCCAATTTGAATCTAGTAACTTAACCTACCACTAATCATTACTGTAGATGGCGCTACCTCAAGCCCACTTTGCTAAATTATCAGTCTGGGGTTGAGCCAACCTCATCCTTTCTTTAAATTAAACTTAATATTATACTTTCCTAATCGCTATTGACTTAACTAATGACGCTGGTATATTCATAATATCGCGCGCGATATACCAGCCTTCACTTTACCATTACATCATCTATGTAAATGCTCGACTATACATATATGGTCTAATGGTAAAGTGGATGGTGTATGCGACCACCTTTTCTACGGCGGCGCTTCCAATTCCGGTATTTACGAACATCACTACAACATCGCATCCTGTGAAATAATTTAAAAATTGTCTGGATGGCGTGCAATATGCCTTGTGTAATCCTTACGTTATTGCCATAATAAGGTTTACAGAAAATTTCGGCAATATCGACCTGTTGGATTATAAACTGCTCTGATTTTTGTGCAGTTTTAAATTGCCTTTTGTGGGATCTGCATGGTAATGGCTTGTGCAAATTAGATTTCCTCTTCTTACTGCGAGATGAGTTCTTCTTGCCTGTGTAAGACTTTGTTTTAATTTCATTTCCTAATTTGATAGGTAATGAGTCACCATTTAATTCAGCAATTTTGTTACTGGATGGCGATACTAGGCCTGTTGTGTTATTTGTTGATAGTGGCCTATCAGAATACATACTATTGTCTGCAAGCCGCTTACTACAACTCAGGTCCATCTCTTGCTTCGCATAACTGAGATCTACTTTGGTACAACAACTTTCTTGCTGTGATCTTGGAGCTAAGGTAACTTGAGGCATCGTTTCGACAACTGGTATTGCTTGTTCATCAGAAACCTGAGGTAAATTTCTTCGTTCATCAACCTGGTTACCTACACCACTTGAAATTTTTTTATCGTCTTCTAAGATACAGGTTGACGGTGGGATGTTTGATGATATGTTATTAGAACCACATACGTAATTTGGATTTAACGTTGATCGTAACGTCATTTGTGGTGCTTGTGGCGATGGTCTAGTGCTATATCTATACTTAGCACTCTCTGATAATCCTCTGTTATATCCGTGTGTTTCGGTAATGATCTTTCTGATGTTATTTTATCCGAATTATATACATCGGCCGGATGAGGTATTCGTGGTGCTGGCGATGAAGTCACTATTGGTTCGCTTGGCAGGCATAGCTTCTTTTGCAATTTTCGCAATAACCTGTGATGTTGTTGCTGCACGCGCCCATTTTTATAATACGCACATGATGATGAATTAGTTAACGTATTATTTGGTGGCATCAGCACTCTCGTCTGTTGAGCTTGTGTATCGTCACTAATTCCCAGGAGGACCCTGGTTTCGTGTGATACTACCACTATTTCTTTTAGCTGATTATCAGCCTCTCGCAGCGTAATATCGTACTTTATTAAGAACCGCCCGATATCTCTTAGTGTATACAAGCTTTGTTTCATCTCGTCAATTGTATCGTTGAATACTTCGAAACCTGTGCTTCGGTTGATTCGACCTAGGATATGAAATATTTTGGTGTAGAAAGCTGGTTTCAGCTCGTCTACAGTTAAACCACCATATATCCAGGTTCTCAGCAATTTACGAACGTCCTCCAACTTCTTAAAACACGTTATTGCCTCTTGGAGTGGACATTCTCGAGCTGCCTTATGTGCAAATAGCAAGGCACGAAAAGGGTAGTCTTCTCGCTCTTCTTTAATAGCTTCCTCAAGGGCGATTATCGCTTGCTGATGATCCTCCGTGTGAATTCCTCGTAATTCACATTCTACCAACAATTCATCTCTACTTAATTGACTAGGATATATCATTATTTAAAAAAAAATAATTCTAACCTAAACAGACCTAATCTAAACTAAAAAAAATTAATTTTAAATCTAAATAAAACATAAACAACCACAGTATCGTTCGACCTCATTCGCCATGGGAATGATCTAACTTAATCACTATTTGGGTCAAACAAGGAAAGGAAAAGGAATTTGAATTAATTTGGAATGGAATACCAAACGACAACCCAGATCAGCAATGGCATTCGTAACTTCGATCATATCGCAAGTGATTCTCATTGCCTTGGTGAAGTCATCTCGTATCCCACTAATTTACCTAGTTGATTGAAACAATCCTCTTGCCCTCTTATCTCACAGTCATCATTCACAATCCCCTCGGATGACGTACTGACTGTATGAGTGGCAGGCCGAATTGTTCAACTACAACTAGGAACAGCAACACGCCGATTGCTGTTGCGAATTCCCATCATTTTGCAGTGCTACCTCGACTGATTAATGGCCAATTGTATTCGATGCACATCCACTTGCAGACGCCTAAGTGTGACCAAACAATCGAGCAGTACCCTGGATGCACTAATATTAATACCTTAACGAGTGGACTGGCAAAACCCATCCCTAAGGATGAATATTTAAAAATTTAAAACGGAAGTAGAACACGCGCGACACTTAACTATAAAATGATATTTGGGAAATCCTATTTTTGTCGGATTCTTAAAATATGACACACTTCGACCTGTGGCAAATTCTAGCCACAAGCCAAACTGTCTCAACAACGGAGGATAGAACGGTGGGATAAATCCTATTTCACACTTAGTACTGGGATGTGGAATGACGTGTTAGTTAGCCTTAGGAATGAGCATCTCTTTATACCACCCAGGATCATCGTCGCTTGGCAGGAAAGAGATATGCTCCTTACTTAAGGGATCGCACCATTCACCCTTGCCAGTAACGACTTGCGAAGTTGATTGTTGTACTACGAGGCAATGAAAACCTTACAACTTATTGCAAAAGTAGAAACCGATGCATATCTCAGTTCTTTGACAATTCTAAACACACTTCTAAATTCCAAGTGCTACCACAAATGTCGATTTATCCCCCGGAGTGCGGGTTGGGACTTGCCACAGATAAATCATCCATTCGGGGATCCAGCATTGCAACTTAACAGTTTATAATTCTTACCAGTACATGTATGACCCAACGATGCATCCGGTCAGGCATGCCTTTCGGCATGACCGCAGCCATACTCATACCGGTTGGAATTTTATATTTGAATTGATAGGAACTGTACCCCTTGCATCAGTACTTACCTAAGAGAAACGTTGAGCATATACAAGGCTACGCTTAAATATTTAAATAGTTTTGGAATTTGTGAGGAAATCCTCAATTTTCTCGAAATTTTTGAAAGTTGTGGTAATTTATACCAATTATTTGGTTGTGGTCCATGTTGAACACGATTGTGAATAAATAATGCCTACATAATAAATCACTTATATCGGACCTGATGTAATTTAATTTGGCCCTATCATTTTGGGCGCCATTTGTAGCGGGTAAGCCGCTATTATTTATAGGGCAAACCCAATTACATTTAATTGCCTCTACCCTATTACGCCCCCCATGAGGCGGCATTAACCCGCTAGCTCAGCGGAAAAGGTTAATTTGGCCGTGGGGATAGGGAGGCTAGGGTAGCGGCCTAGATTACCGTCCGCGGTTAAAATAAACTTATTACGGGGATTGGGTGGGAACACCGGACCCCTGAACAGTTAATTAGGCTAGCAGCCCATTTAGGGAAGTAGGCCAAACGCTACTGTGGTTGTATTGTCTGACCTTCTAGCCAGACATTTTATAATAACACACTTTTATCCACTTACCTTGCCGGTTGATCTCAATCTCTCTCCCAAAATGTAATTACTTGTGTTTACCACACAAATACATACACACAATACAAAACAAAAGAAGTTATAAAATAATTTTTTTTATGTATTTCCTTGCTGCCTTAACAACTTCAAACCACGTCACAGGTGTAAAAACAACTTAGTATAACGCTAATACACTAATACCAAATAAAAACTGATCTTACATTCACAATCAAAAATTACTTAATTAATTTACGAAATATATGTATACACAAACACGAATGCACATATGCAATCATCATACAAAATGTTGCCACTTGAAATTGACGGAATGCCCAAAAAAAAAAAAAAATTGTTTTTACACATCGACTACTATACACTATTATAATGGGTAAAATGACATTCACCAAAAAAAAACAAAATACTACACTACCAAAAAAAACTTTATCAAAACAAAAAAAAACTTATACTTAAATTGGACCTGAACGCCGGTCTGTCCAAAAACTAACTCCCCGCCACACACCATGCATAAAAACCATTTTTTCGAAAATTTTGTGAATTCATCACAAAATGCCATGGTGGTGTACGAAAACGTGCCATGAATTTTGCTTATTCTTGGCCACGCGAAAAATTTGAAACAAAAAAAATGCTGAGGAAAGACAAATTAATAAGTGCAATTTCCCTCGGTCAATACATAGTTCACCTATGTCATTTACCTAAAAAAACTAACATTTATTGCAAACAAAATGATCAAATTACATTTAAGTGTATTATCGTTCAACCACAATATGAATTTGTATTCATACCGTAATTTGATCGCCATAACACAGAAATGTTGAAGTTTAACATGACGGAGAATTTTATATTTGGAATGTTAATATTTTTGGAGAGGTTAATCTCAAAGTGGTCATGTTAATGAGTAATGCTAAAATATAGAATGTTGGGATAGGTTAGTAACGGAATTAGGTGGAATTCCGTTACAATATCACTAAGCACCTGCAGAGGCCTCCACGGTGATTTTTGCCGGCTACGTTCTCAGGGAGAAGTGCTAAGGTCGTGGGGTTTGAGGCATACAGGGCTCCTGGCTTACACCGTGATGATACAGAAATTTAGAGGATCGCAAATAATAATAAAATGTACCCGGAGTTCCGTCGAAACTCGTCGGCCGGAACCTGAGGAACGAACACAAACCAATTATAAACCGAGAGCGGTGCCTTGGTGCGCGCATCCATCCGAATTCAAACGGGGACAAGCCCTGGTTACGGAATCGGATGCGGGCATCAAGGGACCGCAAACACTACGCGGATACAGAGGGAGTTTCCGCTCCCATCACACCACACCGAAAAAAATTTAATAATTCATTTTATTTTCAGGAAAGAAAAAACACAAGAAAAACAACTTCCCCCTCCACCCGCACCAAGAGAAAACGAGAGAGAGAGAGAAACGATGCGCACCGAGCGTGCACCCGCTGTGCGGCGCTCGATTACAAAAATATTTGGAATTTTAATATAATAAAAAAAATATAAAAAAAATAAAATCAAAAAAAATTAAAAATATAAATAAAAAAATTGTACCTTAATATATATATATACAAAATAGTACTGGTGCGGCCTTGCGCGGCCGTCATGCCACAGGTGATGCGCCCCACCCGGACCGTTGCGGTGCCTTTCACCGTTACCAAAAAAAAACACGAGAACACGAGGGGCCGGTTGGCCACCCGTATGTAGCGACCTTGTGCGGTCGAACGTTGCGGGGCTTTTCCCCGATACCAAATAAAAACACAAAAAACACGAGGGGCCGGTTGGCCACCCGTATGTAGCGACCTTGTGCGGTCGGACGTTGCGGGGCCTTTCCCCGATAAAATATACGCCTCGATAGGCCGCCTTGTATGTTGGGTGTCTTCCCACCGTCAATAGATTTGGCCTCGATAGGCCGCCAAAATGTTGGGCGTCTTTGCGCCGTTAACCCAAAAATGCGGATAGCCTTGTGGTTGGCCACCCGTAACCGTACAATGTTGGGCGTCTTTGCGCCGTTATCCAAAAAAAAATAATAATGTAATGTACGAAAATGGATGAATTTTTTATCCAACAAAATTTATGTGTTAACGCAAGAACTACACTAAAAAAATTTTTCACACATAAAAAACGTTTTTCCGTTAGATTTGTATTCCTTTTCGTTTTGGGATTTTCACTTTTCTTTCGTATTTTTTATAAATATATATATGTATATATAGATTTCTAGCACTCACTGATCTTTGTATTTTTGGAAACTTATTTTTCATGTAGTTTCCAATAAAAAAAAAATTACAAATTAAAATTCAAACGTTTAATATTTTGTAAAACAAACGTTTAATATTTTGTAAAACAAAAAGCAAATTATAATATAATATATATATCCAAAATTACAAACTCGACTATCATTCCCAAAAAAAATTCTCACGCCGCACAAACGACGCGCAAAACATTCCAGAAGAATTGTCTTTCTTCTCTGTCTCTCGTTTACATCAATTCGCATTGATGTAAACGAGAGGCATATAAAAAAAACATTCTTATGAAATGTTTTGCTTTACACACCACTCGATGTACATCGCTCTCCCTCTCTCCCATTTTCGTACAATCACTACCAACCAAACAAAAAGAAACACACAGGAATCCATCCACCATTAACCGCGTTTAGATATAAATAAAAACGGGGTAAAGAAACGTAATCAATTAGGGCAAAGAACCCAGTTGCGACAGTACAGTCGTAACAAAATTTAGGATTTTAGAGTAAGTGACAACGCATTGGTTTTTGAGAAGGAATGAATCTTAACCAAGGTAAAGTCAAGGTCTCGATGAATGTATATTCAACGCCACCACCAATTCGAGAGTCGCGAGTATTATGATATGATATATAGTTAGTTAAATTAAAATATTTGGTTTCAGACTCAAGCAAAAAGGTTTCAGTAAGTATGATCATGTCAACTCTCTGCTTGAACGAAGATAATAAAACTTCAAGCCCACTTAACTTATACTCAAGTCTGTTGATATTAACATATAAAATATTTAAACATAAGAAAGCATTTGATTCCACATTAAAATCCCTAAAATTGATGAAATGTTTGTTGCTGTTGATGTTTGACTGAAAATTATTGTATAACATATTATTGTATGCAAAAACAGAAAAAAAATGTTATTGAAAAAATTATAATTTGCATAAAATTTAGTTATTTCAATAGAATATATTAGCAGAAAAGTAAACATAAAAAGAAATAAAGAAAAAAAAGATAATGTAAAATAAAATAATAAAATTAAAAAGAGAAAAAAAGTAAAGAAGTGAATAATAATAATAATAATAATATGATGATAATAACGGTAATTATAATTACATTACATTACATGCAGTTATTTAATTTTCGCAACGTCATTGATTGACCATATGATTTTGGGTTGATCAGCATCGGTTTTTTTATGTATAAATTGTTATGACGAAACCAGCAATATTTTATGGTGTTGTTTTCTTTAGAACAAGAAGTTGTTTCATAATTGTGTTGTTTGTAGGAGTAAGTTTGTCCCGCAGATTTATAGTAATTTCACCGTTTGATGACATTGGGTATAATTGTTTTAATTTCAGTGGTCCATTACTTCTAACTCGTTCCATAATTTTATTTTTAGAGTCCATGCTGCTTAGTTTTAAGATGAGTAGGTTATAAGCCCCTTTACCACTACGACTACTGCGTTTAGATGTAATTGTTTTAATATAGGATGACTCAATGTTTTCAATACCAAAATTGTATATATTATTTAACTTTGTGATGACATCATTCTTATCGTTGATATTGATTGGAAATCCAGTAACTAAAACTTCTCGTTGCATAACCGTTTGTTTCAAATAATTAACTTCTGATTGAAGTTCGGCCACGTTAGAATTAGTAATATGAATTTTTTCGTCCAAATCATCTATTTTACAGTAAATTTTATTGATTTCGCCCTTAATTTCGTGCACAGAATTTTCAAGAATTTTTTAGTTTCAGTGGTGTTTAAGGTTAGTTCCTTATGATTACACGTATTAAATTCTAGCAGCTTAGCAATAGCCTGCATAATGTGCGCATTAGACGGAGCACTAATGTTCAGAATTTCATCAAGATCCATTTTGGTGAATTTATTTACACTACTTAGCAATATAGGTATTACGATTACAACTGATTCTCACTAAGTAGGAATTTGCACAATTAATCACAACGTTATTATTAGTATCCAAATTGTTAACACTGGATTGCAATGATGCACACCATAAGAATATGAGTCCAAATCACAATTCAGAACACAAAATGGAACCATGCACATTTGTGCGCAACAAGCTTGTTTAATTCTAGCTGTACATGTACAGTATATTAACACATTTGCAATAGAAAAATAATTTTTTATTATTCATTAATATTATTATTAGAATTTATGGTTGCTATGATCATTATAATTTTAATAGTTATTATTAATGTTATTATTTTAAGTTATCTTGCATGCACGTTTTGTAACATTGTTCATAACACATACAATTCGGTGAGCACTTGTACATATATTCTTCGTATAGAGGTATCACAAGGTTGTTGGCATATTCTTGTGAGCTACAGTTACTCTACCACATTTTATCATTTTGATTATTATATTGTTTGTAAAATTCCGCTTTTGCGATTTAACAATTCGGTTGTGTTAATTTATTATTTGCATTTACTAATCACAATAAAATAACAATAATTCGTTTCATTGATGAATGTTTGTTTTATATATTGCACACATTTTGTTTGTTTCTTCGACTTTGGTGCGTGTTTTTATTTTTCGGTTCAAATAACTGTAAAATACAGTTTATCATTGCGATTTTTCTATTTTTTTACATTTTACAGAAAGAAACTATTTGCATAATCTACTGTAATACTATTCACTTATACAATATCACATTATTATAACTAAACAAGTCAATTAAACTTTATATCACGTATATGTATAATCGTAGAACGGAATTACTTAGAGAATGTTTTTTTTTTGTTTTTTTTGTTTCCAATACTCAAATTATTACAACAAATTTTACTTTACGTTCACAAATTTGCAAGACTTAATTTTTTGTAATAAAAATAGAAAAATTTGAGAATTTACACAAAATTTAAGTGGTTGATCTATTCACCAACGAGACCAAAAATCTAATGACATACACCGATCAATTGTTCATTCAACGGTTGATGTTGTTCAATGGGATTGGGCCAATTCTATATTAGCACAAATTCAGTCACTATATTTTTGGGATGGCAATGAACATACCTGACAGGAATATACTATCTGAACTGCTTATGACTTTGATTTTAGAACATTTTATTTCTATTGTTTTATTTGTTGTTCAACACAAATATTATTGAACGATATATCTCAGTTTTTTTTAAATATAGTATCGTTCAGGGGCTGGTTTGGCTTTCCTCGATTTATGAATGAAAATTTATGAAAATTATATTTCTATGATAAGCACAAATTTCATCAGTTTAGCGACCTTTAGAAAGTTTTAAAATTAGGCTTAAATTATTTCTGTTTTTTTTTCTAGAAATCGGGTTTTATTTATTCCGTCTTTTAGGCGAAATTTGAAATTTTATTTCCCGTTTTATCGGCTCCTGGACCAGCACTCATTTTTTTCCGTAAGCACTATTTAACACAAATTGGGCTTAATCGGTATGCAAAGTTTCATTTTGAAATTCGAAAGTTTCCCTGCTGCAGTTACCCACGTCAATCTGTCTATCTGTAAATATAAATATGTACGTAAGAGAAAGAGCTACATTCAAACGATAATAATAAATGGGTAGCGCTTATTGTTTTCGTTGTCGTACACAAACGCACATTTAACAAATAAAATATTTTTTATGAAATTCTGCATTGACTGGGCATGAAAGATAGATATATATTAAATAGAGAAAATATCTTACTCTGTCTGCTCTAAATTCCATCGAACCCTATAATAACTGGGTGTGCAAATCAGAAATTTATTTGTCATACACATCAAAATTCTCTGTGTTACTACTTTAAAACAAAAAAAAATATTTGGGGACACACACACGCCCGCATACACATCGTAATTTCAATGATCATTTTATTTTTGATCATGATGATGATGAAACAAATAAAACACAAAACTGCATTCATTTTGTATTTTATTTTTCTCATTTTCTCATATTATTATTTTTCATGTAATGATTGTGGGAACGTATATAACAGTATATCATTAAAACAAATTTGTATATATGTATATGTATATAAAAACATAAAGTCTATGCACATATTTTCTCATTTTAATTTTTTGATATTCTTGTTCTATACACTAACTAACACACTACTACTTCGGTGACATATTGCAAATGCGTATTTTCTTATTTCAATCACAACAGTTACTAAAACACATTTATATAAATAAAACTAAAATTTATATAGAAAATTGAATAAATCATGAATTAAAATAAAAAAACACTTCCCTTATGAATCCTTTAGAATCCCCACACAGTAAACACAACTCATGCACAAAAATGAGTGGATGCACCCACCATTGCCGCACACCATACACAATCTATTTTTATCTTATCAATGTTAATGTCACTTCACTAAAACTAAAATTAGACAAATTTTTATTATAATTTACTTTTATTTAATTATTAAATTATTAAACACGTCATTTATATTATATTATTTATTATTTTTAAATTTAAATTTTTCGCTATACCGAAAAAGACAAACACGCGTCTTTCTTCTACGACGATCAAATCGAACCTTCAGATTTTTCTGCAAATTTATTTTATATAAAAAAATAGACAACAACGAATTTAATCTTGGAAATCTTGTCCATCGTTTTTTCTGACTTTGCGCCGTCTCTCAGGTAACATACGAATGCCATCGCGAAAGAAACTTGCAGGCTTCCACGTGATAAAGTCATTGACGAATTTATGCACATCGTTCAGCTGTTTTGGCATCGATGTACTGGGTTGCCCGGGATCTATCCACGACTTTTTACGTTTGGGATTCGCGTAAAATATAAGTCTCGTAAGGACTAAGAAGTCCTTTTTTTGTTGCCGGGCAAGCAGTGAAAGGCGCATGTTCATACGTTGATCTAAGTTGTATTCGGTCAACATACGTGGGACCTACCTTCAAAGTTTCCACTTGGAAATAGCTGTTAGAGTGACTCGTAGCTGAGCTGAAAGCTCTTGTTGCGATTGGGTTGAGTCTTCATCCAGTAGAGGTTGTAATTCTGCATCTACAAATTTTGGAGGCTGTCCAGGGCGCAGCTGGTTACAAGGTCGAAATCACCACTTCTAAAACGTTTATTTCAATAATTACACGTTTTATAAGACAAAACCTCGGAACAAGAACACTACAAATTGATTCCCGTGCGTTAGAAGCATTTTTTCCTTGTTGGAATTCGTATCGAATGCAGTGCCGAATGTGCCGTTTATCAGGTTTTTTTAAATTTTTTTATTTTTATTTTTTTTAAATAAAAGAAAGTATTAATTGCCCAATGGATTTAATGTCCTTTGAAGGTCAATTAATAGGGGGTCTTAGTTGTGTTTATTAACATCACCGATCGTAATCAATGATGAAAATTCGCTTTGCATTCGAACCCAGTACCTCCCGGTTCAAGTGCCGAAGCTTTAACCACTGCACCACTTGCCCGGTAAATCCGGTGTCAGTTGTCATCGTAAACTCTAATATTAGAGGTTATGTAACTTACGTAGACTTATCGTTCGGTGTTCTAAAACCTTGCGTCCGATCCTACAAAAACAACAAAATACCGTGAAAATATTTCTATTTTAAATATAATTTTAAGCTCGAAGAAAAAATGTGTAAAAGCTAAGTCATACACCTAATAATAAAGACAAACTATTTAAAATTTAATTTATTTATACCCGATAAGCCTGAATCAATTGAAGGCATTGGCCTCAGTCCTACCCAATCCTGAAAATTATTTTGATTTACCTGCCAACAATCAAAATTTTAATATTGTAACACCACAAAACCAAAAAAGTAACCCAAGTGAATTTTTGTTATTTTCCCGACTGTAGATAAATTTAAACTCACTAATAATTTTAAAATAAAATAATTTGTTAAAACAACATGTTTTATTAATTTTTTTTAAATCGACGACTTCTTTCACTTTGTATTTAGCTACATCATATCCTTTTACATCATGAAACGTAACATTTTTATCTTCAACTTGATTCACGATTTTGATTCGGAACATCGACCCGTGTGTCGATGAAAATCATGTAAAAAACACTCCAATAAACCCAACAGTGTTCCATCCAAATTTTATCCGAGCTCTTTAAGAATTCGACAACTTTCACGACTTTCAGTTCTTGTTTGGTCTCAGCACGTATTGTGCATTAATCTAATTTCTATCTGTGAAAGTATATATTATGCTCAAATTGCTGACATACAAAGCAATGAACACGTAACTGTAAGTCATGCAAATTCCACGAAATTTCAATCCCAATAAAATAACTTACCATATTATGATGTTTCGATTGCTATATCAATTGAATTTCAGAAAAAACTTGTTGAAACAATTTGTTTCAACCTGGGATAAAAGCATTTGTTAAGTTATTGGCAAAAAATGTCATCTGGCCATCTATCTCTAAGTAATCAAAAACTATGGCTCAATGTTGTTTAGCATGTCAAAAATCAAAAATTTCAAGGCATATACGACATGAGGTGATTCGTGTATTGGATATACTGCGGTAACCGTTGCATTTGATGTGTACTAAATAAATATTTTCCCTTCAGGGTACCAACGTCATAGTTACAGATCAGAGATCGTAATTTGGATCATACTTGTTTAGTGAATTATCATCGTTAATTGGAGTTAAACGAGTCAGGACTATGTCCTACAATCCGAAGTCAAACAACGGTATATGATTGTGAATGATATCACCCTATTAAACCGGCGATTATGTGTCACGAACGACAAGATTGGATGAACTTATTACCGACGGTAATGTTAGAATTGAGTTAGACTTGTGGCAGCACTTGTATTTGAACTTGTGGCTGATAAAATTCCACCATCCGATTTTGTAATTAATTTAAAAAACATTTTGACGAAATTAGATCAACTCCACCATTCAGGACTTCATGACTTTTGCTTATGTGTTCTAAAGAACTGATAAAGAAGTCTCTTCAATATTCTTCTACCGGTTCGTATAAAGTTGTTAAACAGAATGATAAGGTCTTCACTATAGAGGTTAACGGAAACATAATCACAACATCTATCGATCCATCATCACCACCATCACCACCACCAACATCTATCGATCGAAACCTTGCATTATGTTGATAACATGCCATCAGTTCGAACGGTTTCAGTGCAATAACAGAATTCCAAATTATACTACGGATTCTCCTCATATAACGGTTGCAAAAATGGTTAGTTCTAATTTATCGACGCAAAATAGTGTCCAGGCTACGGGTTGGCAAGTTAAAACTCCACTTCGCTTCAAAAAATAGCATACTTTTATTGAACTCTTTTGTCTGTCTGTGGTTGATTTTTGCAACAAAATTGTCACGAACTCTCCGACTAGCTTGGATATTTTCAGCATATAAGTAAAAGTCATGCAGACCACAAATTAATAAATCATTTTCGCCATAATTCGATTAATTTTGTGATTAAAATTATAAATTTTCCTTTATTATTTAGCGCTCGGCCGTAAAAAATTGTTAAATACTAAAACAAATTTCAATATTTTATATATTTTTAATGAAAATTCATGAATAAAATTTGTTAAAAACTTTAAAACAACATGTTTAATATTTGGGTATTGCATGAGGGAGGTTAGGTTACAAATGTATGCAAAGAAAGCGTATAAAATCATGTCTTCAAATTTTTGGTTTGATTTATTTGTTTTCTTTTGTTACCTAGATTAGGTTCCTAATTTAAAGAATGCAATCACAGTTTCTATTTTCTTCCGAATTTTAACTCTTCAAAATTTTAGGATAGTTCAATAAAATTATCGAAGTCACTTATTCGATAAATAGTAGTAGGTTTGAAAAAAGAATCTTGGAGAAAAATTGGTTTTTTCAATTGTAAAAAACCATGATTTCAAAAGATATACAGGGTGTCTCTAAAATGGCTGACACGAATTGTGTCGTAGGATTCCTTGATCAAACCGAAAGTGAGGTTACTCCTATCACTTTGCACGTCAAAGCTCCCCTATCAAGTTATAGAAGTTTAACCATTTTTATTTTCAAGTACTTATTTTATTAAAACGCTGGTAACATTCTCTTTTAAAAAAGGTATATACAATAATTATGAGTACGAAATTATCACTCAAACTTTCTATTAGAATCTTAATTTTTCTTATTAGATTTTGGTTTAGCAGTGTAACACACATACATACACACAGCCGTGGAATCCGTGGAATACTTCACACCCGTTAATTATGACTATTTAGTTAAAAAGTATTTCAAATTTAAATAAAACTTTGAGAATTCCATTTTTTAAGAAAATATTTGTTTCTATACCAGTTAACTCTTAACGAGTACTCTACGTCAGTAAATATTTTTTGATGGAAACATGGTTCAGACTCCTAGCTTTCAGAAAAGCTAACTATTTGTTATATTTGCTATATTATATTATCTAGAAAATTTAAGGTTCACAATTAAATTTTAAATACTTTTTAACTAAACAGTCATAATTATTTTACCTTATTAAAAGAGAATGTTACCAGCATTTTAAGGAATTAGTGTTTGAAGATAAAAATGATTATTTCTAAAGATATTGAAGTTTCTTTAATACAAGGTGCTGTGTTGGAAGGCTCGTCTTTAAGCGTCTATAACTTGATAGGGGAGCTTTAATGTGGGGAGTGATAGAAGTAATCTCGCCTTCGTTTGGATCAAGGAATCTAACGGCACAATTCGCGTTGGCCACTTTAGGGACACCCTATATAAGAGTTAAGCTTTTTTTGTAAAATAAGGATGGCTCATCTAACGTTCGGAATTTAATTTAAATCTAATTCAAAGACGAATGAATATTTTTCAAAGCGGTTTGTTTTATTAGATAGAACATATATTGCCATTAAGCAAGGAACACACTTCGATTCAAATGGTTTCCACGGCTGGCTTTACAGTACCCCATTCTGTCAATCCAATTTTTCAGAACTTTTCAATTGTATGGGCATCTATGTCATCAATGGCAACTTCGATTTGATCTTTCAAGTCTTGGAATGGTTGGCATAACACTTATCCTTAATGGCTGCCTACAAACAAAGTCTAACGGAGTCAAATCGTACCTGCGTGGTGGCCAATTGACATCGCAGTCATGGCTGATTAATTTAAGACAGTGGCAAATTCTGGGTAAGAAAAACTGGTTTATCATGGCTCGGTATCGATACTTGCTCTTTTTCGTAAAAAATGGACCAATGAAGCCACTGGGTCAAAATCCTCACCAAACTGCCACTCGATGTGGATGCATAAATTTCTCCACGGTTACGTGTACATTTTCTGAGCTCCAAATGTAACAATTTTGCTTGTTGACGTACTCTCCGAGGTGAAAATGAGCTGCGTCAGAAAAGCTGATTTTTTGGTAAAAATGCTTATTTTCTTCCAAGCGTTCGACAGCCCAAATAGCGAACCGAAAACGTTGCGAATGGTCATTTTTCTTCAGCTCCCGCTCTAAATGAACTTTGTATGCCTCCTTACCGAGGTCTTTGAATATGAAATGTTCAATTCTTGAGCACGATTGCGAGTTGATGTTGATGAATGTTCAGACACATTCTGAGCAACAGCTGCAATGTTCTCGGCTGTACGTGCTGTAAATGCACGCGTACGTGTTGGTTTATCCAATAACAATCCAATTTCACAAACTCGCTTCACAAATTGATCCACAAATTGTCTTGCACGCATTTAATTTGTACTGAATTTTCCACGTAAATTTCTTACAGTTTGGGTACAATACTCACTTTAAAAGCAAGTTTTCAATATTTCCCAATTTTGGTCATGCGTAAAGCAACGCATTTCGTAAAAGTCAAACATTAAACAAATTTTCTGTCATAACACGAATGACGTAAATGTTGCCACACTCGAAATAGCCGGTAGTTGAAATTGCAAACTCTAGTTGGGCTACCCGTTATGTATTTTATTCGGTGCGCACAAGAAAAAACCGCAATAAAAAAAAAATAATGATCGCGTACCAACGTGTTTTACTATAATTTTTAACACTGTTTGCCGTGGGCACTTGGCGAAACACACTTACACGTAATAAACATTTTTTTTCGTTTCGTTGTTTCGCAACAATTAATGCAAAGTTAAATTGAGCTTTTTTGCGAAACAAGAAAACAAGTGCTTATAAAAATTATTACGTGTTTTACTATTTTCGTCTATACGCTGTCCTCTTTCCATATAAAATGCTTTCTAGAATCACACATACACATATTTGCCTATCCCTAAATACAAGGCACAGGACCGAAACATCAGACAAAATTAATGAAGAAAAACCAGTGACAGAAAATCAGTATACTGGTTTTTGGTACTTTTTTTAGTGTGGCGATACCCAAAGTTTACATCTTACGTAGTTGGTTGAACTCAAATGTTAAATTGTGGAACGGAAGCTGATAGTATTGAGCTACCGAAAAAATAGAAGCTGTACAAAATTATTCAGTTCCTGGTAAATGATACTCTCACGTTGGAGGGACACAATCACAAGAAAAGTGTTGAGTAAAAATAACACAAAAATTATAAGAGCAATATGTTTCTGGTTCCTACGAACCTCGCACGTCCTAGTCAATGAGCTTTTGTGCTCAAAAGAAATGTGTGGTTCACAAAATTTATGTATCAATCTCATTGTATTTGCAAGTTGTATTATTATAAGTTTCTTATCTAGTAGTTCATTTCTATTATTTTAAATTTTTGTCTGGGAAACATTAAAAAGTTTTCGTTTTCCGTAAATATGCATAAGTATTACGGACAAGAGCTTTTCTCTCCTTTTCCGTAATAAAACTTTGAATTATCATAAATAATATTTCTGTTTATTTTTTTATTTTGGGTTCCGCTTTTCATCTTTCTGATTTATCTTACAGTGTATATCTAGAGGATTTTATATTTCATTTACTATAGAGCTTCTTATTGTTTTGTTTGGAAACAAAAGAGGAGGAAAATTTATTTTTTGTGTGTTGCATTATTATCAAGAAGATTATAATGGTGCTGATGATGATAATAATGATGATCACCATCATTTTCATAACCACAATGATAATAACGGTACGTATAGAAAAATGAAAAACAACATTTTTTTTTTGTTGTGAAATAAAGAAACTTTTATGTTTTGCGGTTATTATTAAGTTATATGGTCATTTGTATGATGAGCTTTGTACAATGCAGATACATACATATAACATTGAAAATAAAGTTGAACATTTGTTTTTTGTGGTACGAGATTTTTTTTAAAGTGTTTTATTTGAATAAATAATTCAACAATTTGCTTTTTCAAACATTTATTTCAATTGAAAATTATTTATAACATTTTTTTGTTTCATGTTTATTTTTGTGTTATTAAGAACAACTCTTTTAGTCAGGCTATAGAAACAAATTAAACACGCAATTTAAATCAATTTGTATTTTTGTGTGGACCCGCACAGCATCCTGCCATTTTCCTTTTGCAAAATTTCATCCCAAAATTTTAATTTATTCCGGATTAATTTCCTATGTATATTTCCAATATTAACCCCTTATATTGTAGACGAAATGTGTGTGTATATTTTGTGAAGAAGAATAAAGAATGAAAAAGTTATCCAACCAAACAAGGACTGTAAAAAGCACCAATTTAAAAGTTTTATGAACTTTCCTATTAAAAATCAACCATGATAAAATAAAATAAAACAACAACAACAAAGTAGAAATTGCCAAAAATATTCATTATTGTTATGGAAAATTAATTGACCAAAAAATTTTTCATTTTCGTTTTCTCCAAATTAAAACAATAAAGCTTAGAATAAGCTCTGGGGTTTTTTCAAAAAAAATTAAAACAAAGAAAAGAGTAAGGATTAAGTGAAATTTTTAATTTTATTTTTATTGCATCTACTACTTCCTTATATTTTTAAACCAATTTTTTTCAATTTTTGGTTTTGTTACAGTAAGAGTTCCGATAGATGGTATGGTTCTAGCGCTAGATGGCAGCACAAACACAAATATTTTTTGTTTTTTAGAAATTGCGATCTGTCAAACGTCAGCTGTTAAAATTTCACCCAAATTCATCGATTAGTTTATTTGTTGTAGTCGTTTGAAGTAAGCAACTTTTGTGTTTCTTGAAAAATGGAAAAAAACGAATTTCGTGCAGTGAATAACACTATTATTTGAAAGGGAAAACGGCGAAAGAGACAAAAGAAAAGCTCGATAAACATTACGGTGAGTCTGCTCCGTCAGATTACATGGTAAAATATTGGATTGCTGAATTTAAACGCGGCCGAAGAAGCACTGCAACAATACCATCAACAGGAAGGCCAAAAGAGGTGGTTACTGAAGAAAATATCAAGATAATCCTCGATATCGATATGAATGATCGCCGAGTCAAGTTCCGTGAGATTGTTGAAATGGTAAACATATCATATGAACGTGTGTTCAACATTTTGCATGAACATTTGCATATGAAAAAGCTATCGGCAAGATGGGTGCCGCGTTTGCTCAGTGTCGAACAAAAACGAGTTCGACAGACCACTTCACACAGCATTAGATACGATGCTAAAATTACGTGAAATATACTTCGAATTGGTTGATCATCCACCTCATAGTCCAAATTTAGTCCCTAGTGACTTTTTCCTGTTTTCAAACTTGAAAAAATGGCTCGCAGGACAAAGATTCATCTCAGATGAAGAAGTGATTATCGAAACTAACGCGTATTTTGAGGGCTACCCGAAATCGTATTCTTCAGATGGTATAAAAAAGTTGGAATATCGTCTTACTAAGTGTGTCGAACTAAATGGAGACTATGTCGAGAAATAAATGGTTTTTGGCAAAAAAAAAATTTGTTTTCCTGCTTAGCTAGCTTCATTTTCAATCCGCCCTCGTATATTATTACAATTCGGAAGTTTTATAGCTAAATAAGCATCAAATATTGCACAGCAGGGTATAGTGGGTAAATCCTTTCAATTGTGTATTGATTGTTATTTATACACGGACAAGGTGTCCGAAACTAAACACGTTATTTTAAAAGTGTATGTACTATTTTATTCTTTGGAGTTCTAATACAAAATCCATTTTTCCCAACTCAAGAAATTTCCGAGAATGTATCATGATTTTATTGGTTAAAATCGGTTTTATTGGTTTAAAGGTTGAATTATGCAGCAAAATACACTGATTACAAGTCTTAAAACAAATTTCTACTACTAGTGGATGTTGTTTTTAATAAACACTTAAGCATTTTGACGAACTCAGCTGAATTTGCTCTTTTTCATAATTAAAAACGAACGTATTAGATAAGTAATCCATTATGCCGTGACGGATTACCACCGTACAGCAATAAATCCTTTTGAAAATTAACTGGCGAAATTTAAAACGCTTGTTGATTGTTCTGGTATTAAATTATTTATTTTTGTGGATTTCATTCTTATTTCTCGAATCATTCATCTGAGCCATGAATAACATTATGGTTTGCTGTCTTACAAGGAGATGTAGTTTTGTTAGACCTTTAGTACTTTATAAGTTTGGCGTACTATATACCAAATATATATATAATTATTACTTGAGGTATTATAGTTATATTAATAAAACAAATCAATTTTAATTTTAATAATTATAATATTTTATTTTATTTATTTAGTTAACCACTGTTGTACGTCCAGATAGAAACTGATCTCAAAAACTTTATATAATACAAAATATTAACCCAAACACAAACACAAGTATATATATTATATTGTACGTGCGACCGGAGACATTAAATACACTACTACGCAATGAGTTGGATTAAAACTGCGTTGCATTACACGATACATTTGTATACGCACGTATTTATATACCGTGTAGCTACAACACTCCCTCCGCAGTGATAGCGTTAATATCATTTCGTTTAATAATAACTATATTTAAGTGAAGTGTACTTGTTTTTTATTTGTTAATGTTTTCTGAAGTGATTCAGTCACGTATGCTGGTTTTAGTCGGTCAATTGAAATTGTAGTAGGCTTACCGTTTGCTTCTATAATAAAATATTTGCGAAGTTTTTTTAATACTTTATATGGCCCTTCATATGGAGCAGTTAAACCAAGTTTAACTTTATCTACGCGGACGAATACATAGTCGCAGTTCGTTAAATCTTTAGGAATAAATATGTTGTCTTGCGTATGGCTTCGTGTATTTTTAGGAACAACATTGCGCATCAACTCTTTAAGTTTCTCGACTAAAGAAGATGGATCAGTTGCTATGGTAGACTCAGGATGCATTAAAAGGTCTCCAGGGACTTTCGGTGATGCCCATAAACAAGGTCCGCTGGAGTACAACCTAGATCGTCTTTGATCGAAGTTCGAATGCCAAGGAGTATGAAGGGAAGTTCGGAGCTCCAATTCATTGTATTTTCACGAGCATACAAAGAGGCTTTCAATTGACGATGAAAACGTTCTACCATTCCGTTAGCCTTAGGATTATAACTTGATGTACGTATTCTGTATGATCCTAGTGTTTTCCTAAATTCTTGAAATAGATTGCTTTCAAACTGACTACCTTGGTCCGTTGTTATCTCTAAAGGAACTCCAAAACGTGATACGTACTGTTCTATAAACGCGTGAATTACTGTCGATGCCTTCATATCGACCAGTGGTATGGCTTCTGGCCAACGAGTAAAACGATCGACTATGGTTAAAATGAACGAATATCCATTTGACGGAGGTAAAGGTCCAACCAAATCCAAATGAATATTTTCAAATCGACCGGACGGTAAGTTGAATCTACCAATTTCGGATCGAGTGTGTCGATGTACTTTAGCTTTCTGGCATGCAGTACAGGTTTTTGCCCAGTTGCCTGTGTCTGAATTCATCTTTGGCCAAAAGTATTTACTTGACACCAATTTTCGAGTAGAGCGAATTCCAGGATGTGCTAAACCGTGTAATTGATTAAATATGTATCTACGTAATGATTTAGGAACATAAGGCCGATGTACTCCCGTTGAGATTTCTGACGAAATATTTCGACCTGATCTGCTATCTCGAATTTGCGCCATTTTCCATTTGTGATCCCCCTTGGGATTATTACAAAGATTTTTAAGTTCCTCGTCCGTCTCTTGACAGGAAATTAGTTGGTCAATATCCGGAATAGACAAACGGCATTTATAAATAATATCAATGTTAGGCCTACTAAGGGTGTCAGCAACTATGTTACTATCACCTTTAATATAGCGTATATCTGTAGTAAACTGTGATATGTAATCTAGTTGCCTGGCTTGTCTGGGACTACGTTCCGATTGAGACGTCAGTGTTGTACATAGAGGTTTATGATCCGTGAATACTGTGAATATTCTACCTTCAACCAAATATCGGAAATGCTTGATAGCACAATAAATCGCTAATAGTTCTCTATCGAAAGCCGAATATTTACGTTCAGCCGGAGAGAGTTTTTTTATAAAAATCCGATAGGTTCACGGGTTCCATTCCTGTGTTGCTCGAGTACACCCCCTACTGCCACATTAGAAGCATCTGTAGTAATGCTTAAGCAAGAATCCTCATCTGGATGTGCTAAAAGGGCACAATTTGCAAGGGCTGACTTAACGTGATCAAAAGCTTGTGCGCAATCGGTATTCCATGTAAAAATTACCTTGTTGTTTACCTGTTTCAAATTTTTTACATGGTCGTTTATCGGGGCAAGTAATTCTGCCAAATGTGGTATGAATCTATGGTAAAAATTTACCATTCCGATAAATTTTTGAATTTGTTTTACAGAAGTTGGTTGTGGGAATTCTTTAATTGCCGTGACTCTTCGAAGTGATGGTACTGTTCCATCTATCGATACTTCATGGCCAAGAAATTCAATTCTACTAACACCAAATTCACACTTCGAGGGTTTTATATTAATTCCACAGTCAGACAATCGACCGAATAAGATTGTTAAATGTCGTTTATGTTCTTCATGTGAACGGCTAGCTACTAAAATGTCATCATATACCCAAATATGAAATCTAGTCCCTTGGTAACTTCGTTTAAAAACCGCTGAAATGTCTGCGCTGCATTTCGTAAACCGTACGGCATTCTAACAAACTCGAAGGGTCCAAACGGAACTGTAATTGCTGTTTTATAGATATCTTCTGTGGCTACCGGAATTTGGTGATAAGCCCTAACCAAGTCTATCTTCGAAAACACTGTGCAACCACAAAGATTTAAAGAGAAGTTATGAATATGAGGCAGAGGGTAACGATCAGGTACAGTTACCGCATTCAGTCTTCTATAATCTCCGCATGGTCGCCAATCATTGCTATCTCGCTTCGGCACTAAATGTAAAGGTGACGAGACTGACGAGTCAGACGGTCTACATAAACCTAACATAGCCATGTGTTCGAATTCAGAACGTGTTCGAATTCATCGCCATGTGTTCGAATTCAGAACATTTTATGACGTTTAGCGTCTAGTCTTCTAGGATTACAATAAGGGAGATGACCTTGTGTTACAATTTTGTGTACGACCTTGTGTTTGACTGGTAAATCGTATCTTGGTTCTTGAATCAACGTAGGAAATTTGCGAAGAAGTTCCCCGTAATCACCGTTAATGATACTGGATCGTGGCGAACACGATACATCTTGTCTCATTATTGTATTAATAGACAGGTGAGTTTTGTTATCTTTCAAGATACGATTTTGTAAATCTATCGTTAATCCGAATTTGATAAGAAAATCGATACCTAGTATTGGTTTTGTAACATCTCCGAGCACGAATGGATGCTTGAAATCTCGACGAAGACCTAAATTTACCACAACGAGCCGTGTACCAAAAGTTTTAATTGGGGTGCCATTCGCTGCGAAAAGTAATGGTTCTTTATCTGGGTGCACATCGGTAAAATATTTTGGTGGTATGACTGATGTGTCAGCTCCAGTATCTACTAAGAAATTTAATTTAGTTTTTAAGCATCTGACAAATAAGCGACGACTTGCTACAGTCCCATCGCTCGTCGAATCTACGATGGGACGATTGCGTTTCCCGACTTTCGTGTTGTATCGGAATTTGTTTTCCAATTGCAATTCTGTTTGAGACATTTCAATGCTTTATTACCAAATTTATGGTGATACCAACAAGGATGCCTACCAGAATTTCTGCTTCTCGAACGATTATTATTCTGATTCCGATTTCGTGAATTAGACCTATTGTTAAATCTATTATTGGAACGTGATCTCATTTTGTTATTCTCCAAGCGATCAAATCTTGAATGCAATTCGTTTATTGATTGAACTAAATTCTGAATTGAAAAATTATCGTTCGCTATCAAATGTTCATTTGACTTTGATGTAGCATTTATTTTAGCACCCGATGGTGAAGTGATTTGCCAAATTTTATCTGCCAATTCACATAACGCTGTGATTGGGTCAGTCTCTCTAACCATTACTACAGCTTTAATGGCATCTGGTAATCGTTTCAACCATAACGTTTTCAGTAATTGAGCGTTAACAGCACCGGATGAACCTGCCGTTCATCCGGTGCTGTTAACGCCCGTTCTAGACTGCGATAAAATTTGGAAGGAGACTTGTCACCAATTAATGTAGTTTCTATAAGTTTTTCTACCCGTTGTGCTTCTGACAATGTTTTTCTTTTAATTAAACTTTCGCGAAGAACATCATATTTATTCACAGTTGGCGAATTAGTAATTATGTCCGAAATTGATGTTATCACATCCATTGGCAAACATGCGATTATATTCAAGTATTTTTTAGTGTCACTTGAAATTTTTCTCACTTCAAAAACCGCCTCCATTTGAGTAAACCATAAATCGGGAATATGTGCCCAATACGGTGGATATGGAACCGTGGCCTGATATCCCGCAATTTCTGGTTTGCCTAACGGTTCGTCTTTGACGGTATCATCCGTATCATTACGCATTTTGAAAAATAAATAAAATCAAACTTGGTTCAATATTGTTGACAAAATTTATGAAGAAAATTTAATTTTGTTATATTAATACTACCACTGTACGCGAAAATTATAAAAAAAACACACGGAAATAAATTTGATGGGGAGATCTGTTATAGCCACCGAATCCGGGAAAATGTGTATATAAATATATATGTGTAAAACAACTCACCCGTTAACCAATGTAGAATACTATAAATCTCGTTTTATAATGGTACTTTGTATTTACTGTTATCCTCCAGCTCACGTTTACTATATATGTACTTGTAAATTGCCTGGCAATAACAATGCTAAAACAGAATTAGATAGAATGTAAAAATTAGTTGGATGAATATATATACATTTTGGTATTAGCTATTTAATTAATAAATTAACCTATTATTTTTAATTAAATGAAAATTAGTATAAAAGACTTGACCTTGTCTACACGTTAACACTAATAATTTTTATTTGCGTATATCCCGTAATTTTGTGACTATCAGTGATTCCGTAATCCAAATGACCCAAATTGGACTGATAATCCGTATTGTACGTTTAATCTGTATTATGGTTTGGCTTCCACTTTCGATAATAACGTGGTCTGATTTTCCACTCTTCGCCTGGATACCGTTATTGATACTATGCTGCACTGGTGTGTTGTTATAATGTTCGGCAATAATCTTATCAATTGAAGTACAACGGTTAACTGACGCTCGGCGTTTAATTCTTCACTTGCGATCGAATTATTCCTCGGTAATAATAATGTTGTTGAATAATTCGTGGGTGTTATGATTTCGTGATAAACTTTGATTAATCGTATCCCTTTGATAAACACAAGTTTCACGCAATAGTATAGTTGCGCGTCCATTAACTACAGAGTCACCACTTTAGTACTTTATAAGTTTGGCGTACTATATACCAAATATATATATAATTATTACTTGAGCTATTATAGTTATATTAATAAAACAAATCAATTTTAATTTTAATAATTATAATATTTTATTTTATTTATTTAGTTAACCACTGTTGTACGTCCAGATAGAAACTGATCTCAAAAACTTTATATAATACAAAATATTAACCCAAACACAAACACAAGTATATATATTATATTGTACGTGCGACCGGAGACATTAAATACACTACTACGCAATGAGTTGGATTAAAACTGCGTTGCATTACACGATACATTTGTATACACGTATTTATATACCGTGTAGCTACAGACCTACAAATGTATAACATATTGGAGCATCGACTGTTTTATACTAAAATTAAGCATTTCACATTAACCTAACAATAATCAAGTGGTGTACGAACTTTGACACATAATATGCAGACTATCACTATCTATTCAAACTTATATTAAAATTAACCTACATGAAAAGCAGCTACAGAACGATATAAACAGAAAACAATCGAAAAACTAAACAAGAAACACTCCCGCAAAATTATAAAACAAAATCTCACAATACTAACACGAGAACACGACGATAGATATTAAAGCCGATTCTACGTTAACTGCGTCAACATTTTCCGGAAAAATTTAGCTGACATTTATGATGAGTGATTATGCACTCCCTTTCTTACTTACTCACCCATTCTCATAAATTCAGTATACTAATCGTTGCAAGCTCAATGTCACCTATTCTATACATTGTTATAGAAAAGGAGTCGGCTGTGTTTATTATCATCGCTTGAAAATCCAAAATGTGGTTTAAACCAATAAATAATGAAATTGCAAGACTAAAATGGCAACGTAAGTCCATAGGACACTTCTACCACATTAACTAGACCATGAAATTCCTTGGAGAGCAAATGCTGTATAAGATAGCAGAAAATTTCCAGCAGAAAAAATGTGTTTTTCTATTCACCGCTAGAGGCAGCACTACCACAAAAAAGAAATTTTTCAGCTGATATTTTTTAAAACCAGCAGAAATTTTTTGAAATTTTTAAGCAAATTAATAATTCTGACCAGCAGAAAGTTTAATGAAAAATCAAATAATTAATGAAAAAGAAGAGAACGTATAGATTTAAACGTTTTGAAACGAAAAAATTAAATTTTCTTTAAAGAACGATTTGCGGGAACAATTTATAAGGACTCTTAAAATATATTAAAATTATTATAACCATCATAATACAAATACAGAGCAACACAAAAAAAATCGCCTACGTTGATAGCACTCCATTAATTTTTGAAGTCATTTTAATGTGAAATGTTTTCAGATTCTCAACAAAAGTGTTAGAAAAACCCCCCTGTAACTACCCTGGGCTTATGTTTTTATGGTAGCTGAGATCATAATCTATATACATGAGCAACATAAGAATCATAGCTGGCGTCAGTAGCGTTCCATAAATTTTAGAAGTCATTGTAATGGGAAATGTTTTCAGTTTTTTAACAAAAGTGTTAGAAAAACCCCCCTGTAACTACCCTGGGCTTATGTTTTTATGGTAGCTGAGATCATAATCTATATACATATATTATTTCAAATAGTATGTATATAGGAGTGTATATACATAATATGTGCGTTTGAGTTTTCGATTCATTCTGTTTTATTAAATATAAATGACGTGTAGAGATTGATATTTCCAAACGGAAATAATAAATGGATTGGATTTGCTCATTATATATTTTTTTTTGTTGCTTACAGTAAACACCACCATATAGAATAGAAAATATAGAATATATTTGAAAAATAAAAAAATATATTCTATATAAAATATAGAATATATTACATTATAGAATAATGAAATGCCAATTTTGAAGAATAATTTGTGTTTTATACTGTACAAAGAAAGAAAATAGTTTTTGTTATGAAATTATACTCGATCATATTGGAAATACTGGACGGCAGAAAGAGAAAATATCGAGCAACGTAAATATTATAGCTCATCTTTTCATTTTGGCTAAACTCTTTTTCCCCTACAAATATATCGATTTTTTTTATTAATCTGTATAATGGTTTATGTGATGTAACACCAAATACTAAATATTAATATCGGCAAGTCTTTCATTATCACACCAAGATCAATGATCATTGGCGAGAAAAACTGTTCAATCTGTATATTTTCCGTAAAAATCTACTTAGTGTTAGTTAAAAATAATTTCGAATATTCTCACTATTGTTGTTTGTAGTCTTACTTTTAACGAGTACATTTGCCAACCATTTTTTGCTCGAAACCACTCTGATATAATGGAAAACTGTTACGTTTTTTAAAAAAGTTATTTCGATTGAAACTTTTGAATAAATTTTTTGTCACTCACTTCCGTTTAGAGAAACTAGTGGTTTTAAATAATTTGATGTCGCAACTGTGGCATCTCGAAAAGTCGTTGAATTATTTGAACTATAAGTCATGATTTGTTAATATATTTTACACTATTTGTTCTGTTTACTAACCGTAGCGTTAATAAAAGTCTTTCTTCTGCTCTTTTTTCACTTTGCAGTAAAGCCCTTATGTTTTTGAATTGTATGTACAACGATCTTTGAACTCTCATTTGAATATTGGTTTACTAATAATAAATATTCTTTATTTTCCGGACAGTGCTCGTCGGTTCCGGAATTGTGTAAGCCAAGAGCTAAATATATTTACTTTACGTACGATACATTACTCCTCAATGATGAGGAACTAGCACATAGGTAGTACATATAAATTTCAATCTGTAAGTTTTATTTACATGAGCAATGTGTGGTGGAACACTTCTTTGCGATGGGTAGCGTCTTCCTGTATAACAGGGATTCAGCTTACCACATATGAAATAAAATCACCAAAAGTACAACCGAAAATGAAATGTTTAAATTAAATCAACTTAAGAATAAGGTACTATATTGCGACCGGTTTTTTCAACCCTCACATCACTAAAATAATAATAAATTCAGCCGACCATTCTCATTGGCAAAATTAATATAACTAATCAAAATAAAAACATTAAATTTTCTAAGATGGATTTAGCGGAGTAACTCAAAAACAAATTAATGAAATAAGAACAAAAAAATCCATTTACATCATCATAGAAAAATATGCATTATCAACTATCATGTGAAATCACTAACTATATAAATTTAGATTTTGCAAATTTTTAAAAATAATTAATACGTCACGAAAAAACCATTCCGTAGTATAATGATGGTGTCCCGTTGACCATCTCTTTCTCCTCCAGCTATAACATATCCGTTAGTTTGCAACCTTCGAGGTATCCACTGTTTAGACGTGGTATCAGAGAGTTTGCACCCGTCACGATGCTCGTAGTATTTCAAATTTATTTGCTTTGAGCTCTCATTATGTTAAGTCCGTATTCACTATGCAGGGTTTTGAATAGTTACACCAACTGCAATGTCCGAAATAGATCCACTCTTCCCGCAGATAAATATGTATAAACTGTGTGTAGCGGATTCAATAAAACAACATCACTATAGGTTATACTATAGGTTATACAAACAAAATTGTTTTTTTTATTTTTATTATTATAAAGGGTGATTTTTTTGTGGTTAGGATTTTCATGCATTAGTATTTGACAGATCACGCGGGATTTCAGACAAGGTGTCAAAGAGAAAGATGCTCAGTATGCTTTGACATTTCATAATGAATAGACTTACTAACGAGCAACGCTTGCAAATAATTGAATTATATTACAAAAAATCAGTGTTCGGTTCGAAAAGTGTTTCGCGATTTACGTCCGATTTATGGTCTACATAATCGACCAAGTGAGCAAACAATTAATGCGATTGTGACCAAGTTTCGCACTCAGTTTACTTTATTGGACATTAAACCAACTGTGTTGCTGAAGACCGTGAAATGTCGATTCGTCGCCGTTCGCAGCAATTGGGTTTGTGTTATTCGACGACATGGAAGATTTTACGCAAAGATCTTGGTGTAAAACCGTATAAAATACAGCTCCTGCAAGAACTGAAGCCGAACGATCTGCCACAACGTCGAATTTTCAGTGAATGGGCCCTAGAAAAGTTGGCAGAAAATCCGCTTTTTTATCGACAAATTTTGTTCAGCGATGAGGCTCATTTCTGGTTGAATGGCTACGTAAATAAGCAAAATTGCCGCATTTGGAGTGAAGAGCAACCAGAAGCCGTTCAAGAACTGCCCATGCATCCCGAAAAATGCACTGTTTGGTGTGGTTTGTACGCTGGTGGAATCATTGGACCGTATTTTTTCAAAGATGCTGTTGGACGCAACGTTACGGTGAATGGCGATCGCTATCGTTCGATGCTAACAAACTTTTTGTTGCCAAAAATGGAAGAACTGAACTTAGTTGACATGTGGTTTCAACAAGATGGCGCTACATGCCACACAGCTCGCGATTCTATGGCCATTTTGAGGGAAAACTTCGGAGAACAATTCATCTCAAGAAATGGCCCGGTAAGTTGGGCACCAAGATCATGCGATTTGACGCCTTTAGACTATTTTTTGTGGGCCTACGTCAAGTCTAAAGTCTACAGAAATAAGCCAGCAACTATTCCAGTTTTGGAAGACAACATTTCCGAAGAAATTCGGGCTATTCCGGCCGAAATGCTCGAAAAAGTTGCCCAAAATTGGACTTTCCGAATGGACCACCTAAGACGCAGCCGCGGTCAACATTTAAATGAAATTATCTTCAAAAAGTAAATGTCATGGACCAATCTAACGTTTCAAATAAAGAACCGATGAGATTTTGCAAATTTTATGCGTTTTTTTTTTTAAAAAAAGTTCTCAAGCTCTTAAAAAATCACCCGTTAGCTATTTACAAAGCGTGTTTCTTTGAGCACTAACATTTATTGGGGGTAAATAGTCTTAGTTTATTTTATAAAATGATTATTTTCATTTCCGAATTTATACATCGGACATAATAATTTAAAATTTTTTTTTTTAGTTAGCCCACTTGATTTCTTAACTATAAATTACAATCTGTGTTCATTATTATCGTTTTCACATGATAACACCAGTATTAGATCACGATACAATTTTTTTTAGGAAATAATAAGTTGTTTTATTTATTTACTATTGTTGAGTATCTCCGTTCACAACAAAAACTGACTGAACGACCGATATCGAGAGCTTTTATATCGATTTTGCTTTTCCTTTTTTGTTGTTAACCATAAGTCTATTGGTATAGCATCAAGATCAACCATAATTAGGTACATGTCCCATAACCCGATTTTATCCCATAACCAAGTGCGCCTTTCATGTCGTTACAGGGCAAAATTCGACTCTGAGTGTTATTTAGATCATACATATAGGGTTTTCCAATATGAATGATATGATTTTTAAGTGACGTTTCGGCCATTTGTGATATGTCATGATCTGTCATTTTTTGTTTCATTGTAATTTGTAATGTTTACAATTTCATCATGGTGAGATATACGCAAAAACAACGTTTACAAATTGCAATTACAAACGATTACGATTTTTTTAAGTAAATCATCTTCTCCGATGAGGCTCACTTTCATCTGAGTGGTGCGGTAAATAAACAAAAATTGTCGATTCTCGTGCGAAGAAAATCCACAAATTATTCATGAAAAACCATTACATTCACCTAAATTGACAGTTTGGTGTTGGTTTTTAGTCTGTTGGAATCATCGGTCCGTATTTGTTTCGAAATGAAGCTGGTATAACACCGTTACTGTCAATGGATATCGGCATAGATCGATGATAACCAACTTTTTATGGCCGAAATTGGAAGGCGTTGATCTTGACAACATTTGGTTCCAACAAGAAAAGTTTGGATCATATCACTCTTATTGGAAAACCCTATATATCCATTCATGTTTTTAAATTTTTCGCATGGAAATTTCCTAATACTTTTCCATTTTCATTTTTGCACATATAAATAACATTTCCAATTTTTTTGGAGATATTGGCCTTTACGTATTTTGAACAAAATTTTGCACAAATATTCTTTGCCGCATAGCTTTGTGGATGTTCTAGTATATACACGGCTGCCCCGGAATAAAACTAATGGGACGAGACAGCATAATGTCGCTGTTTTATAGACAAACTATTCCCAACATCAATATGATGTACAATTAGATTAGTACGACCGCTCTTTTCATACGATGGGAAAATCTTACTGAATTCTGTTGTTTGTGCGGGAGTTAAATAATGTTTATTCTTATCCGTAGTTATAGCAGAACTAAATTCGAGGGAATCGACTATTTGAGGCTTGATTTGGAAAAGGTTCTAGAAACCAATCCCTAAATAAACTTGCTCAAGTAAAGAAGGCACAATGTAAAACAGGACAATTTTAATTAGGTTATTAAATTTTACCGACAAATCGACAAAACCGAAAATTTGGTGTTTGGAATCGTCAGCAGTAGAGACTTCAGCTGCAATGGATTTGTAACTAGCCTTTATTTTCTAATGACCGATATCCTAATATACTAATAGAGGCGCCACTGTCCATTAACCCTCGAATATGGGTCCCGTTAATCTCTACAATCGCATAGGGTCTATTGTCGTTCACAATTCCGATACAAGTCTCAGCAAAGGCGCGAATGAAATTACGTCTCTATTTCCAATATTTTATAGTTCTCTGTAAGGTTTTTAATAAGGTATTGAGATTGAAACTAGTAGATTGGCGTATCACTACCAGGTACTTCCTTAGTAGCGGTCATATTATAATGATGGGGTTCTAACGATAGCGGGGCGGTTCGGTGTTGGAGGTTGCATCTGTCGCGTATCTCATTGGCGGAGTTTCTGGCCTCTGCGAGCGGGCCCTAATCTTTACCGGTTGTGACATTCCCGCTCGACTCACTCTCGGTGAATAGTTTTCCGAAGCTCGGTGGCAATAGTTGTCCACAGAGTTGTAATCTGTAGTTACTGTCCTTTGGAAATGGGCGCAAAGCTTTATTTATATTAGGGGCCATTTCTTCGACATAATATCCGTTTTCGTTAGAGTGAAATGAATCGTAATTGGTTTTGCCACACTATCGTCGAAGGGTATCCGACGTTGAATATTAGCAAATTGGCTTTGAATTGGTGCCATTAATTCATTTACAAATCCTACGATCTATGACCGGCCTGTCGCTTTTTCGTTTTTTTCCCACAATCGCTCGTATCTGTGGCAAATTAATCTTAACTGTTCTGTACAAGTTATAGACAAATGAAGAGTCATTTGTTGTAATTCGAAGTTCATGTTTTCTCTTACGATCTCTAACAAGTCTATTTCTGGTAACGGTCGATTCAACCTGTGGTTCATAATTTCTACTTCAAAGAGGAAGTCACTTAGAGATTCATTAATCGGTTGCTTCTGTGTCTCAATCGCTCTTCGAATTGCGCGATCAGTGTCTATGCTACTAAATCTCTATATTATTGCTTGTCGTAGTTGGGGATATGAGACTCCTGGATATTTTTGGATAAAAATCCAGTACCATTTTTCAGCCACGTCGATCAAAAATTTCGGCAGGATAGCATATAATTGATTCAGTGTCACCTGTTCTCGCTTATGAACTTCTAAGCCTTGAGGTTGTCCGGAGAAAGTTATGTGCCATTTTGGCTCAGACTTATAGGTATACGAAAAATATGCATTATCAACTATCATGTGAAATCACTAACTATATAAATTTAGATTTGGAAAAAATTTAAAAATAATTAATACGTCACCAAAAAACCATTACGTTGTACAATGATGGTGTCCCGTTGATCATCTGTTTCTCCTCCCGCTATAACATATCCGTTAGTTTGCAACCTTCGAGGTATCCACCGCATCTAAATATGTATAAACTGCGTGTAGCGGATTCAATAAAACAACGTCACTAGGTTATACGAGGATTACTTACAAACAAAATTGTTTTTTTTATTATTATAGTTATTTATAGAGCGTGTTTCTGTGAGCACTAATATATACTTGGGGGTAAATAGTCTATATACTTAGGTTTATTTTATAAAATGATTATTTTCATTTCCGAATTTATACATCGGACATAATAATTTTAATTTTTTTTCTTCTTAGTTACCCCACTTGATTTTTTAACTATAAATTACAATCTGTGTACATTATTATCGTTTTCACATGATAACACCAGTAGTAGATCACGATACATTTTTTTAGGAAATAATAAGTTTTTCTACATACTTATATTGATTATTTTACATTATATTATATTCATTCTATACAAATTATACAATAACATTTGACTTTTAAGAGATATGGAGTTTACTTTTATTTTTTATAAATTTATTTATTTACTATTGCTGAGTATCTCCGTTCACAACAAAAACTGACTCTACGACCGATATCGAGAGTTTTTATATCGTTCTTGCTTTTCCTTTTTTGTTGTTAACTATAAGTCTATTGGTATAGCATCAGGATCAACCATAATTAGGTACAATTCTCATAACCCGATTTTATCCCATAACCGAGTGCGCGTTTCAGGTCGTTACAAATCAGTAACCTCACCATAGGTGAATTTCACCATAGCCTACCCTCATCGGAATTGTAGACATACTATATTTATTATAAAATATGGGTTACATTAACAAATCCATAGTAGCTTGTTAATAGAATTATCATAAGCCTCTTTATTTGGAGAAAGTAAATAAGTAAAAAAGTCTAAATAAGTAATTTACGTATGGTACTCAACTTGTCAAATACGATGTTGATTAAAAATCCGTTTTTGGTCATAAAATATACCGATTTACCTAACTCTTTCGTTAAGACGAAATTAAATGTATATTTGGGGTATTAATACCTGATCTGTCATTGTCCATGGTTAGGTTTCACGTAAACCCAATTTTCTTATTATTAAAACAAAAATCTCCGCAAAAAACGTTTGCATCAGGGTGGTGTAATAAAAGAACATAATATGATTGCTCCAATATATTTTATAGAACTATATCAAATTTTCTAACTACTTCTGACTGCTAGTCATCTGAAACCAGATCAATTCTATAATTAATACAAACATGTCCTGTCCCTATATCGAGTTATTTGTAAAACTGTTAGTCTTGGTCGTACACTCTAAATAATGGTGAATTAATAACAATGATATTGGCTTCTTAATTTGCAACTTTAGTTCTCCGAAACTTGCCAATAAACCTTTAATCATGGTATGCTGTCGATGCGAGTCGCATTTATAGAGAAAATCAAACAATCATCCACCAAATGCATATTGGAACAATTTGGAACCTGACACATGTCGCAGTCTCATAAATGACGCAGTTGAAACCAGTTCTGAAATATTATGGCCACATTATCGGCGTTTCAAATGTACAATCAAGATCTTTTGCTTCTCATTGTTTTTGGAGACGTGGGCGTGTCTATGATTGATCCGATAAAGGTGCAATTTCCGGCTAAATTATCATGTGGCATAACAGAACTCGAATTGTATGCGGATCCTCAATCATCCATAAAATGAAGAGACCAACCTTCAAAAAGTGGTAACCAACTTGGACAAGAGGTCGAGTACGAACACTAAGTATTATTGAGAACGTTGTTACGGCAAGTCAACATGAAGCAACATTATGTAATTAAAAATCACTTATGGAAATACACCAATTTCAGCAATTACCAGACTACCAGCAGTGAATAAAAGGGATCTGAAAAAAAGTTATATTTTAACTTGTTTTACCGCAAACAACATAAAATTCGTAAAAGACGACAAATTAACATTTTTTGAAAAAGATAGAAACAATTTTTTTTTAAAATACAAATACAATATGTAACCAACTACTTGTACTCTTTTCGATAGCTCCTAGTATTCCAGAACATTTTTGACCAAATTCTTAAATTACAGTAATTTACAGAATTCTGAAAGAACATACTCTGTTACTCGGTTCTTCATTGAGGTCTCCCTGGGAAAAATAGGAATTTCAAAATATTGACAAAGAGCGTAGCTCAAAACCGGTTCTTCTGAAAAAATTTAAATTTAATGTCACATTTATGCAAGGTATCTTAAAATGTTTTTTATTTAATTTAATTGTAAATTTGTGATTTTATTATAATTTTATAAATACACATACATACAGAAAATATTTGTTTCATATAATTCATTGTCGTTAATTCCTTAACAAATTGTCTTTTAAATTTGAAGAGTTTAACTCAATTTTGTCTAAATCGTTTAAACAGAAACAAATATTGGCCATACTATTAACAAACGGTGCAGTAATGAGAGACTAATTGCTAATGAATATGTATTGCTATAAAATTAGTAATATACACATAAATCGAGAACAATCTTCTTGACAGGCAAAAGATGTAAACTCCAGGATAGGTTTTATATAACCTATCGGCTATCTTACGAGTCAAATCAGTCCGTATTTCCATAGAAATTTGGTTCGTATCAACAGGCTCGTAGTGAAATATGGTCTAATTAGCGCTTTGTAGATTGTTTGTAGTTTAGTTTTTGGCGAAACATTAAAAGTTTTTATGATAGTGTACAATTCGGTTATGTACAATAATTTTACCGTGCGATGATTCTTTTGCTATACAGGGTGATCGGTGCGTGGACCGACAACATTTTTTATTTGTAAGATTTCATCGCATAGAACTAATGTCCTAAATGTCACGGTAACTGAGATATGAAATTTTTAAGTTTATTTTGTTATATTATCGAAAATATTGCTCATAACTTTTTGTTTGTAGTCGTAAGGGCACGAAATAACTTTTCTTATATTCTGCAATGTGATTTTATTCTAAATTTGTGTACGCAACAGAGGTGCTCACAAGAGAAATTTTAATTGAAAGGATAAGCGCCGCATTTGAAAACAACCGTGAAGATAAGAAAGAGATGCCGTGCATGCATTCGGAGTGGAGGGGGTCATTTTGAACAAAATCTAATAAATCAAGTTATTAAATTAAAAATTTTGAAAGGTATTTTGATTTTTTAACCCTGATCCCGGCAAATTAATATTTCTTATTTTGACCACAAAATTAATAATTTCTATGACATGTAGTATATATAACATTACAAAGCGCATAAGCTAAACATTTTTTAAAAACAAAGCTAATTTAAAAAAAAAACCGTTAGTTTTTTTTAAATGAATTTAGAAGGTAACATTTTTCATACTTTTACACATCTTTTAGGATTTGGTAGCCCATAAGTCATTTTTCTTAACCCAATTTTATTAAATAATGATTTATTTCACATTGTAGAATATAAGAAAAGCATATTTCGTGCCTTTACGACTATAAACAAAAATTTATGACCTTGACACTTAGGACATCAGTTCTATGGGATGAAAGCTTCCAAATGTGCTCTCCCAATCTGCCAAAAGATTTAATTAGTCCACGCGCCAAACACGCTACACACCGTATAGAGATTATATTTTGCTCATATATCTATCATCGACCCTAAGTAATCGAACCTTCTTTCTCATTTACGGCATGGTTGCCCTCTAGTAACTGACATTTTCTTATTCACAACGCTGATGTGAAGCACATTTTTTGGACGGTGTATCGGAAACGAACTGACTTGATTTATAATATAAGAAGCTGCTCTGCTCTCTTTCTGTCGGATGATATTCTTTAAAAAATGAAAGGATGGAAAAGTTTCAGCTATTTGGTTTCATTGCCGGACATTGTAACCGTATCTAATTTTTGAAGTCTCTAAAAACTTGCGTTAGCGACTATTACATTATTTTGCAGCAGTTTTTAATATTTTGCCCAAAGGATGCCGTTTAAATTGAACGAATAATTAGAATCACACGCCCGTTAAAAAAGCATATCAAAAGAATATGTTGGAATAAGAATAACCAAAGAGATGATAGATGGGCAGTTTGGATATTTTGGAATTTCGCGTGTGGGGTGTGGACTTATGTTTCACGAACCGAATTTATTATAAAAAAACAAATTGTTAATTTATATTTTCAGAAAAACTTTATTTAATTTATTTTTACGACTTTAATATTTAATTAATTTTATTTATTTAATATTTTAATGTTTCTAGCCCGAATGATAACTTAATACTAATTTACAATCATACTTAATTCTAAAATGTTGACATGCGATCTATGAAGATGCATAAATGCATTTATGCCAGGTTGCAATTCGCACGGTTGCATTTATGTATATTCAGCGATTTTGCTGCGCGTGGTTTGTATGGTGTTACTCCGCGCGTCATAGAAAAGTAGTTCTTTGTTATTGATGTTTTCCATGTTACGTTGTTGTTGTCCATAGGGATTTCGTTATGGTCTTTGGTTCCGTTGTTGACGATGTATTGACTTCTATTGCTACAGGCTGTGTGACTTTGTAGCATCTTTTCCAGATACAATACATTATGATTCCAATAATAGAGATTGCAATTATGCTTGTAATGCTGTATGCTTGTATGCTGTGAGATAACGCCCGCTCTTGTAATAGCGTGATGTGATCTCTATGTTGTAGGGTCCAATTAGTCATTTGTGATAACGACAATGATTGTATAACGTTTTGACTTGCTACGTCGTGATATGGTATAATGACAATCCGGTCTTCCCGGTGGACATAATTGGTATTGCTACAGGTAATGCCCGAGATGTTAACATCGCAGTTGTCAAATTCAATTAACGCTTGGCCTTTGATGGACTTCGTAGATTGATGACAGGTAGATGTGAATTCTACTTCTGTTGGTACGGCTACGTAGAATTTCCCAGTAATGATTTCTGAGACTTCATCTTCCAATTCGTAGACAGTGTGATTACATTGAGCTTGATGTTGTGAAATGATGCTTGGTATGCAGGTGTTGCTTATTGGTTGTAATGATTGTTTGGTGCAATAATACGTGTTTTCCAATTCGTTGCATGGTTGTTTGATAGTAATTTTGTTCGTTTAGGATGATATTATATGAGGGAATTGGGGTAATTATGAGGTTTTTGGATGGAATTGGTTTAATTTTGAAATAACTGAATATCGTTTCATAGAAGATCGGAACTTGTATACTGAGAATAATTCTAGACTGATTGTAATATCCTTGTAATGTCAATAGATCGTAAATATTGTTTGGGTTGATAATTTCAATTCGGTCATGGTACAGTAAGTCGTTGAAAAAGTGAATTTCGTTGTTAGATAATAAATGTCGAGAGATGCGTCTGTGTCTAGCTGAGCTGAGTGCGTCTAAAATGCCGTCTATATGTTGGGTTAAGGTATCTATTGTGTTAATTAATTTAAAGATGTATTGATCTGTTTTTATCATTTGTATTCCCGATTGTGTTGTGTTACTGAGCCTATTTAATTCAAATGCGGTTTTCTTGTTACTGTCCTTTACATATTTTTGTACGTAATTGAATCTGTCAATCATACCTTTATTTATCTCGATTTGAGCGTCATTTTGTTTATTTAGATTATTTTGATTCTCATAAAGGCTGTGCATTGCGGAACTGATTTCGTCTAGATCATGTTGATCTAAGTTTTCTGTAATGTCTTTGATCAAGGAACCTAGTCCATTAATAAGTCCTCTTTTGATCCGTGTAGGTTTCAAAAGGTTAACGTTGTCTTGTAGTTCCTTAAATTTGTGTTCAAGGATTTCTAATTTGTTTTTAAATGCATAATTGTATTCTATATTGCCATTAACGGTTTTTTCGACTATGTCGATGTTATTTTGGATAACACGAAGATTTTGTTCATAGAATTGGATCTCGATACAAGTGACGAGCGTGCACCTGAAATGGATTCTTTATCAATTTCTTGTGATATTTGCCGTCGTTAGTTATTACGGTTACTTTGTTATCTTGAAGAACTTTCTTAATGACATATCCGGGTTTGATCTTTGAGCGTTTTTTTATTACGGATGTGCACTGTTTGATCGATTCTCATTTTTGGAGGTTTATCTCGACCAATATTCAGTTTATCGATTAACTTAACCTTTTTTGCATGAGTTTCCTCATGTATACGCTTGCATAGCTCCTCATATGCTAAGGTATGATTAAGAAGGTATTCTTGAGCATTTCGAGGTGTAAGATTGATAGGTTTCCCTAAAATAGTATAATGTCCACTCAATAATTCGAACGGTGTAAATTTTGTTGTTGAATGGATGAAGTTATTGTAGGAGAAAATAGCATGATTCATTAACTCTTTAATACTTAATTGAGGAGAATTTAAATGTGCAATTTTGACAAGTTCTTGAAGAGTTGAGTGCAATCTTTCAACAGGAGAGTTCCCTGTTGACGAATATGATGATGTGTGGTGTAATTCAATATAATGTTCTTCTAAGAAGGTTTTGAACGAGGGTGTGTTCATATTTCCTTCATTGTCGGTAATGATTTTTGTTGGTTTACCGTGTATGCTGAAGAATCGCTCAAGTTTTCTTTGAATTTTGTCGCTAGTGCGGGTCTTCATGTAGAAGGCTCCAGCGAATTTTGTGAACTTGTCGAGGAGTGTGAGGAGAATGGAGAATTTCCATAGGTCGTTTTGGTGTGTCTGTGATCTCATACTCTATCTTCGGTGGATGCCTATCATATTTGGTCTGAAAGCATACCGTGCAGGTGTTGATGTACTTTGTGATAATGTCCTTCATATTCGGGAAATAGTAAGTTCTTTTAATGAACTCGTGGTTTTCGACTATTCCACGATGGTGATTTTCTTCATGCCTTTTCCTTATTATGGATTGTTGGTCCTCAGGATTGAACGCATCTGTTAAGAGAGTATGTGTTCTTACCAGATATGGTTTGTGAGAATTGCCGAATTTCTCTCGGTAAGCTTCCGTAGCTATTTGGAAGACTATATCATCGCACAATATTCCTGTTACTCGATGTTTGGTTACTTGTGTCGAAATGTTTAGGCGGATGGTTGATATGTGATGCCTTGGCATGTATATTATCACTCTATGTTTGCCAAATGGCTGTTCATGTTGAACATTTATCCCTTGCATTTCAGGATCAACAGTTATGATCAATTGAGAATTAAAATGATTTATAGGTGTATTGGAAGTTGGTACAATGGTTTTTCCGTCGTTGTTTGAGATTTGGGTATCCGTAGAGGAATCTGAAATTTCGGAGGTGTTTAAGTTGTTGATAACGTTAAGTTCGGGTTGCATTCGTGAGAGTGCATCCGCATTGGTATTCTTTGCACAATTTTTGTAAACGATTTCGTAATCGTATTCCTCCAATTTTAATCTCCATCGAACCAATTTGGAATTCGGTTCTTTGAGATTGAAAAGCCATGTCAGTGGCTTATGATCTGTGACAATTTTGAACTTTTGGCCAAATAAGTACGGTCGAAAGTACTTAATTGCCCAGACAATGGCTAAAAGTTCTTTCTCTATAGTAGAGTAGTTTTGTTCTGTGACCGTTAAGGTTCTGGATGCGTAGCAAATAGGCTTGTCTTTTCCTATAGGTCCTTGTGAAAGGACGGCCCCAATGGCTACATTGCTCGCGTCAGTGGTAAGGATGAATTCCTTAGAGAAGTATGGATACTGTAATATGGGTTCGTTGCATAACAACTCTTTACAGTATTCGAAACACTGGATATATTTAGTGTCAAGTGTGATCTTTTGATCTTTCCTCAAGCATTCCGTTAAGGGCTTGGTAATTTCGGAGAAGTTTCTGATGAACTTCCGATAATATCCTAAGAGGCCCAAAAAGCTTTTAATTTCTTTCTCCGTTTTAGGAATTGGAAAGTCTTTAATTGCTTTTATTTTATCGGGATTTGGTTTAACCCCATCGCTCGTAACGATATGGCCCAGAAAGGCAATTTCTCTATGGAGAAATTCTGGCTTATCCATTTGTACTTTTAGGTTGGCTTTTCTGGGTTTGTTGAAAACGTGCTTTAAGCTTTCCATGTGCTCTTGGAGCGATGTGGAAAAGACGATAATATCGTCCAAGTAGCATAAGCACGATTTGCCTTGTAGTTCACCAAGGACATTATCCATGATCCAAGGACATTATCCATGCCAGTGGTCTACGGAGAAAGCCGTTTTAGGAATATCTTCCTTTCTAACCTTTATCTGGTGAAACCCAGAGGCTAGATCCAATGTTGAAAAATACAGACATTTGCCCAATTTATCCAAGATATCCGTGATGTTCGGTAGCGGATATCGGTCATCAATCGTTTTTTCATTCAATTTGCTATAGTCTATAACTAATCGCCACTTGACTTTGCCACTTGCATCGGCCTTTTTCGGCACAATCCATATGGGTGATGACCAAGGAGAGAAGCTGGGACGGATAATTCCATCCTGTAGCATTTTGTCTATTTGCTTCTTAACTTCCTCTTTATGGACAAAAGGGTACCGATAACTTTTGGTAAAAATCGGTTTGTCGTCTTTCAGATTTATTTCATGTTTAACGTCATTGGTAAATGACAATCGTTGTTCCGTTTTGAGAAATAGATCTTGGTATTTATGACAAAGTTTAGTGATGGCTATTTTTTCTTCGGGATTGAGATGTTGGACTCTAATCAGTTTTGAGATATCTTCGTTTTGTGTTTCATCCAATTCTTGTATATAGTAATGGTGGGATTCGACCCGATAAGATTTTTTTAAAAGCTCGACTTTAATTGGCTGTTCGATAACGAAAGTGTGTTGTTGATTGCTATAATTGACTATTTCCAAAGTAACGTACCAATTTCTACTATGGTATATTCCCTCGGGGATAATTAGATTGCCATTGATTGTAGTTGTCATCACATATATATCGCCGGTCTCTACGTCTACCGGAAGTTCAGCGGTAAGCTTACTTCTTGGTAGTATAGAATATGGTTTGGATGAATAATTTGGTTTAAACAGTAAAGGGATCTTTACTTTATCTGTTTTTAGGATTGAATTGGCTAGATCTAATGTAACACCAAGTTGTTGCATTATTTCAAGTCCCATTAAGCCATCGAAGTATTCGTGGAACTTGAACAAAAGGAATTCCATGGGTTCTCTGGTTTTGAACTCCATAAGTCCTGGAATTACTACTTTTTGGTTTATAGCATGGGTGTTAAACATGGTTTTTACATTGATAGGGGCTATGGTACGTATCCGTGAAGGATGTACGAACTCTGGGTTCAGAAACGATTTATTAGAGCCAGTGTCAATAAGTATTTTTAATGTTTTTTCTTGATTTTACCGTACATGTATGTACGGAAGCGTATATGTTTGATGTCTATTTACATCTATGTATCCAACTCCGTTGGAGAGGCTTCGGGATGAAAATTTACTTCATCTACTTCGCCTTCTTCTAAATCAGGGAAGTATAATGGTGCTTCCTCTTCAGGCTGTTCCAATTGTTCTTCGACGTTGGCCTCAGTATTGAAAATTTCCTGAGTCCGGAACTTCGGAGGTCCATTGGATTGGAATTGGTAGTTATTTTGTCTATGTAGCTGGTTACCGTTTGAACCGTTTGAATGTTGGTTGAAGTGATTATGATTGGAGTTCATAATCGAATATTGTCTATAGAGAATTTTGCTGGACGAGGTGTCCATCGGTTCTACCCTTCTTGGAGGAACCATTGGAGGTTTATAGTTGCTGTTTTGACCACCTCTGTTCATAATTGGGTTTTGTTGGGTAAACGGCCTATGATTATAATATTGAGGGGTAGGTTGATGGCTAGGTCGCGGATAGAAATTTATGTTTTGAAAGATAGGTGGGCTGCTTGGGTAATTATTCCGTAAAGGATTTCCGTTTAGGATTCTTGGATCCGTTCTATGCGGAACAGGCACAATATTTATGTTTGTCCCTTTCTTCATGTAGGACATATTCTGTTCCTTGAGGCAATTTGAAAATGCCTCAGTGAGCGAGGTAGGCTGCATAGCCCAAATCATAGAGCCCATTGGCTCCCTTAGACCGGCCAAGAATGTGTTGAGGCACATTTCTTGATATAGGTCTCGTTTAGCTCTAATTACGACAGCATTGCTTTCGTTTAATTTGACATGGTGGATTATAGTACTCTGTATGTCTATAATTTTAGCAAAGTACTTTTCTAGGCTATCACTTCCTTGTGAGGTACTGTATAAATCCCTCACCAGGTTTGTTTCATTACGCTTGTCCGCGTAATGAGTGATAAGATTGTCTTTTATTGCCTCCCATTCTAGAGGTGTTCCGTACATCGTGAGGACTTCATTAGTCTCACCCGTAATTTTATTGCGAATTGCTCTGAGGTAGATTTTAGAGCATGGATGCCCGTCGATCGCGTTACATAAGGACAGAATTTCTTCAACATTCTCTATGAACTCATAGAGCGTATGTCTACTACCTTCGTACCGCGGAAGGTCTTTCACAGCGTCGGGGATTCTAAGACTTTTAAATAAGTCAGTAGCACAATTTTCAGTATCAAAATTTTCTGATTGACTCATTTTAATAAGTTTTTGAGTGTTTTTATGACCGATCGTTTCAGTAGTTATTTTAAAGATTGTATTAAAGTTTTCTGTTAGTTTTTTAATTTCTAAAGATAAATTTTGCTTTCTAAAGATCCTATAACCGGGATTTTCGTTAAAAATGTTCCGATCTAGATTTTGACTCATAGACTTTAAGCCAATTAGTTTTATATATAATTTTTAAAAATTAGTTTATCTATAATCAATATTATGATAAAAAAAAAATATTTATTTTTATTTTGGAATTCTATAAACCGTAGAAATTCCGTAAAAATTTTAATTTCTTCTTTTCGATTTCGTTTAAATTTTAAATTTTTCTTTTTTTTTTATATAAGTTTAAATAGTGTTAGTTTCTATTTTAATTTGAAATTCTATAAACCGTAGAACTTCTGTGAGATATTAAGTTATTTCTTTCGGGTAGAGGGAAATTCTCGAACAATAATTATTATAAAAAATCGCTTACCATGTGATGATTGTTATTGTTGTAACTGCATTCATCTTATGCGTCTTTCAATTTCAATGTACTCTCGAAATTGTTTTCAGCTCTTCTTTTTCTTTGTTTCTTGGAATTATTTTATCTTATTATTTTTATTATTATTTTTTTATTTCTTCACTGTTCAGGTACGTACGCCTGGTCGTATTTTTATCTTATATGTTTATTATGTTCTATTGCTTACTGTGGGTCAGGGCAATAGATATCAGGAAAAACAAATATTATTAATTTATTTATTATTCACTTGATTTTTATTTTTATTTATTTTTTTTTTATATATATCTATATTCACTTAGTGCCAATAAACCTTTGACACGAACACTTGTTACTCCGAATATGATAATTTTTTTTTTGAATGCTAAAAAACATCCGCTATCAACTGCGCCACTTATGTTTCACGAACCGAATTTATTAAAAAAAAGACAAATTGTTAATTTATATTTTCAGAAAAACTTTATTTAATTTATTTTTACGACTTTAATATTTAATTAATTTTATTTATTTAATATTTTAATGTTTCTAGCCCGAATGATAACTTAATACTAATTTACAATCATACTTAATTCTAAAATGTTCTTTTTTCCTATTTAGCGATACGTGCACTGAGATAGTTTATGAATTGTATATATCGTAAATTTTTTTCCAAGTCATACTACTAGCATCGTAAAAATTTATTTTCATTTTTAAAGCAAGAAAATAATTTTTGTATATAAACAAAATGGACATATCAACATTAAATGCAGATTAACTTGAGGTTGAATATGAGATTCGCGGAATTGTTCCCGATTCATGCGAAGCGGCAAATGATCTGTTAGATCTAATAGCTTCTGAGAAAGCCGGTACGGTACCTGTTCCGCAGCGAATGCATTCAAAAGCTTTCAAATGACCTGACACGGAGGTAGAAAGTTGCCGAACAAAATTAATTAAATTACAAAGCGACGTTTCCAATTTGAAAGATCTCCCCGGGGAAACAAGAAGTACCACTGCACGCCAAATTGCGTCTCGGTTGTTACATGTTTTGGAGAGGATAGAGCGCGTCTCTCAATCACGCACGTATCGGGACTAAGCTCGTCGAGTGCAAGACTCTTGCGAAGGTTTATTATCCTCAATAAATATCTACTTAGTTGATGGAGATAAGTTAAACGAATCTACTGAAGCGGCTAGTCAAGTATACATCACTCAGGCTATCGTTAAAACTTCAAACGATCCCTCCTCAACTAACGCTGCTGAAATCACAGTGTAGTGATTATGACGAGAATCCGACTGAGTCTGATGGTAAAAAGCTTTCAGAAAACCAACATTTATTTATGACAACTATGATGGCACAATTGAATCAACTATGTTAGTGGACATTGATAACTAAAAGGCAGAATGAGTTTCAAACTCAATTAGATAACCTCAATTAGATGCAAACGCCTTCAATACCGGCTAGTTCAGTTGCATATCCTCCTTCAGCCCCATCTGTTGCTGGAGTAACCTCTGCCGCTGGATTTGGCAATCAGCCAACCTCATCTCATATTCGATTTGTGCAGTCTTCTCTTCCAATTCTTACACCGTGTCCAACTTATTCCGCTACGACTTCAAGTTTTCCTTTGGCTGAAAATATCATCCATCCGAGTCAACATCCCGAAAACACTGGTACAGCTTGGAACCAAAGAGAGTTAACTCAACCATACAGCAGGATGAAACAACTTTCTCGAAGAGGTATTTCTTATAACGAGGATCCCACTAGTATAACCGTACAAATGTTTTTCTTCCAGTTAGAGTCGGTGGCTTCATCTATGAATTTAAGATCAGAAACCTTGTTGATAGAAATGTATTCGGTGCTAAAAGGAGTCGCTTTACATTGGTACTGGACTTATCGAAAGCACAACCCCTTTGCGTCCTGCGTCGATCTCAAACGAGATTTTATAGAGCGATTTAAAGACCGACGCAATGAGTATAAAATCCGAAGAATGGTGGAGTCGCGTAAGCAACACCATAATGAAAGTTTTCTCGAATTTTATCACAACGTTTGGAGCTTAACCTTGCTGTGCCAAAAGCCTTACAGCGACGCTGAGCTCATTCAATTATTAATGACGTATATGATGCCTGCGTTGCTATACTATTTAATGGATAGACATTTTTCAAATATCAACGACCTAATTAAAAGCTGCGTGGCATGGGAAGACACGATTAAAAGGTTTCGTATACAACCAGATAGTATTGCCAGTTATAAACGTGCTATCCAGGCATTCAATGTTTACCAAGGTGATAATAGTTCTGTCAGAGATGAAGGCCGTGATTCGACCTTTACAGAAAATAACGCACTCTATTCATCAGCGGCATTTAATAACTATCCGAGTACTTCGGAGAACTCTAAACGTCTTGCAGGAATCCCACAATCAAACACAAACCATCTATCAAATACAAACCGTTTTCACTCGATAAATAACGCAGATCACGTAATTTGTTTCAATTGCGATGGCATCGGTCATATGTTTATGGATTGTCCTATACCACCGACCGGGTTGTTTTGTTATCGGTGTGGTCTAAAAGGAACCATTTCCTCAAGATGCTCGAGGTGCGCGGAAAACTCAATGAGGGCACATTGGAGAACATATTCAGCCCAGATTGTCTCGGCAGAATACTCCTCTGAATACCCAATCAACTTCGACAACGACGCATCCGCCGAAATAGACTCCATCACGTCCTCAGACTCATTTTTCTCAACGAATTATCGCCCTGCATTCCAATATACCACCAACCACTCTGTGGAAGATAAATCTGGTTCTATGTATGAACGATGTTGCAACCATAGGCGATGTTCCGAGGTCTTTTCTGGATGATCGGCCATGTTCGATGGTTAATAACCATTCTTTCACCCAATCTATCGTGGATGTTAGTCCATCCAGTCCAAACCGTTTCTATAATCCAAAACAACGTTTGAAATGTCACAAATATTGGAAAATAAGAAAACGTATGAAGTCGGATGTTGTATCCTCTATTATCCACAATAATCCAACCGATAAACGTCCCTATGCGCTGGTAACCATTGATGGAATTAAATATAGTGGCCTTTTGGATAGCGGTGCCACTATCAACGTATTAGGAGCCGGCTCGGAAAAATTATTATGCGATACTAAGGTTCAATTTCACAGTTCATGGATACATCAATGCGACAGTTGTATTTAATGGAAAAACTCATCGGATGAAATTGTATTTACTTCCTTCATTGGAACAAAGTTTATACTTGGGGATAGATTTTTGGAATTTATTTGGAGTTCGCTATTCTCTAACTAAATCATATAAATATATCTCACAACATAATCAATCATATTAAAATTCCACAATAAACATACAAAAAATATACATCAAAACATTTTCACAATACTTTTCATAACATAAATAACCCACAAAAAATATATTTATAATGCATAAAACACATTTATACATAATATATAAAACAACCCCAACTTATCTACCATAAATATTATTACCGGTGATACACCTAAATCTGATATGCACGGGAACTTTGTACTAAGTTTGTCCTAAAAATAAAAAATAAAAAATTAGGACAAACTTAAGACAAAGTTCACGCTTCATAATACCGATAAGAAGTTTGTACTGAGCTTGTCCTAAACCAGCAAAACAATGTAACTTGTTTATATGTATTTGTGAAATGTAGACATTTAGGCGAATACACAAAATAATCGCTTGTTTAAATTAACTTTTAAATTTTATCGTGTAATACTAAAAACTTGAACTGACATAAATAAAAAATACGCTTTAATTGAATAAAAATAAATCATACTAAACTCTTACAAATAAATGTTAATTTAAGTCAGCTTTTTAAATGAAATAGTATTATTCTCATATTACAAAAATATTTACTAATATATACACAATATTATTATTGTTACCATAAATGTGAAAAAAACCAGATTAACAATCAATAAGTTTCATAAATTTATCATGGAGCTCACTTAGTGAGACAGACGTTTATGTGAATTTACGTTTTAAATCGCTTAGGGGTGCCGTTTAAGGGTAATACTAAATAGGGTTACAGGTTATTCTCATCGGTTTCACTTGTAAGGGTGCAAGATAATAGTACTACCGACTCAATCTATAAGTTTCATAAATTTATCATGGAGCTCACTTAGTGAGACAGACGTTTATGTGAATTTATGTCTCTTAAATCGCTTAGGGGTGCCGTTTAAGGGTAATACTAAATAGGGTTACAGGTTATTCTCATCGGTTTCACTTGTAAGGGAGCAAGATAATAGTACTACCGACTCAATCTATAAGTTTCATAAATTTATCATGGAGCTCACTTAGTGAGACAGCTCCATGAAAAATTTATGAAACTTTTTGATTGAGCCAGTAGATATAAATGCACATAAACGTCTGATGGCTTTATGGCGAGTTTATGAAACTTGTAGTTTAAATTAGTTGTTTTTGATGTATTTATTTTAATTACTGTATTTCATTATTGTTTTATTCAAATAGAGCAAATTGTTAATTATAGTTTTGTTTAATGGTAAAGCTACCAACTGTAATTAAATATTCCTCATTGTTCCTTTTAAACATTATACATCCTTTTAAGTTTCTATTAACAATTTAAATACATCGAGTGTTAGCCTAAATGTTTACATTTCACAAAACAAACAAACATTTTATATTGTTTTTGTTGGTTTAGGACAAACTTAGTACAAACTTCACATCGGTTTTTCTGTAATTTTTTGTTTATTGCGTGAAACCAATAAAGGAGCTAGATTTGCCGCATTTTGTAGTTGCTCACTTTTCTGATTGATAATGTCAATAAATTTTCACAGTTTTAAGTTTCTGTCATTTATTAAGTTGTCCTTAATTATGTTGAAATACTTTTCAACGTTTGCGTTCGATACTCTACCCTGGGGTTTAAAAAGATGAAGGAATATAGCTCCCCATAACGGCAAATACGTCATATATCGGCGAGTGCAGAACGTGACGAAGTCTTTGACAAAATATTCGTTTTTTTCTTTATTTACATCAATGCCATTTTTAATTTTTATTAACGTTTAGAATGCCAACGTAACGTTGATAATAAGGAGATTCGTCAAAATCGTGGTTTGTTGCATCAAAATCGATGTCCCCTTTTTCAATTTCCAACTCTTTTTGATTAAAAAATTCGGATAAATTTTACTTTCCCTCTACTAGTTTATGATACTTATTACATCCTTGGATAAACACATCCGTTTTGTATTTTGAGCAGCATACAGCACAGAATACTTCAAACAAAACATCGATTTCACTTAAATATTTTGCGTCTAAGATCATTAAAAGTACTACCATTATAAATTGTTTAGTGGCTTTTTGCAAAACGGTATTTTAGCCTTAATCTGCCGGATCAAAATTGCCGCAAAGTGGCAGCAACATATAAATACACCACGGATATTTTCTATTCCTAAATCGCAAATAATAAATGATATGTAAGTTTCAAATATCGTGTCGTAGTGGTAGTATTAAATACTTTTAGTAAGCTATTAATAAATACCCAAGCCCAGTCAGTGACAAAATATCTTGGGTTATTTAATTTAGGCTTCATATGGTCCATTTCGAATTGCAAAACTATTAAAAATTTCATTATTGCTGCTGTATCGTGCTTCAATGATATAAGCTCTGCGATCGGTACTATACATCCGTTTACTTTAATTACACAAGGTTAGATTTCAGTGGTTGCTTACTGCACACTTAGGCCAATTTTTAGGCCCATTGTGATACCACTCATTCACTCCACATAATTAACCCACCTACTTCACCTACTCACACAACTACAGTATACCACCTGTACATTGCAAGGTCCATGTCAACCTGTACATTGACATGGAAGGTGAGTCGGCGCGTGACACGGAATTCTGCACTCCATCAGAGGGTCTTAGTTGTATTTATTAGCATCACCGATCGTAATCAATGATGAAAATTCGATTTGCATCTAGCCTCTGATGGGATTCGAACCCAGCACCTCCCGGTCCTAGTGCCGAAGCTTTAACCACTGCACCACTTGTCCGGTTTACACAAACTAATTACACAAACATAGTAAAATATTTTTGTAATATTATGCCCGCTGCAGCATTTTGGTTTCCTAATTAGACCACCGGTGGAATCTATATGCATTACGTCGGCTTCATTATCGGACAACATCTTAATGCCCGTTCTTCTCATCAATACTATTGATAATGGTATTGAAGCCGTAATAATATTCCTACTTTCGTTTGATTCTGGAAAAAGCCGACTTACAGCATCTACAATTTCGCAATCTTTTACAATGTCTTTAGACTGTAGCCGCTCAGACCCAGCTTTCCTTAAATTGGCAGGTTTGACTATGCTTTGGGTGTTTCCATGTTTTAATAAATTTATATCGGTTGCTATTAAGCTTTTCAAGTAAACTGCATTTGGCTTCTCGTATAACATTTTATTTTGAATTACTTCTCTTTCTGCACCTCTTAATTGTACAAATTCTTTTATACTGCCATGACCATTTAAAGCATCTTTCCTCATAGTAAATATCTCCATCGTTTCGTTAAAATTAAATTTATATTTTTGCTGGTGGGTTGTATATTTGCAAGTTGCATGCTGTTGGACTCTGGAGCGATTTTTAGTAAGATACATAGATTTAAATGATAAAACACATGAGTATCCACATAAAGTTAATGATTTTCAATCTTCGTTACTCCATAATTTTTATAAATTAATGGATATTCGAGTTGTACCACGATAAACCCACTGATTTTCTGGTGGTTCGACAATTGTAATAGATATTTTTTCGATTTCAAGACAATCAGAATAATTTACCTCAGATTTGTATTTTCGAATTCAATATTCCCCAAACTGATAAGGCTGTTGTTCAAGCCCATAGAGTTTTTAATTTCCGCAATTACATTTTCTTCGGTATTTTTACAAATTGTACCAAGTTCTTCTTTTCTCTTTCTTAGTTTATTATACCATAGATTATAAATCTTTCTCCTGTTGACATTCGAATTTTTTATTCCTAGAGTTGAACAAACGTTTTCAAATAAAGGGCTATTAGTTCGCGGAATTTTTGCTGTCTCTAAATTATAATAGCCCAAATTATTAAGAACCCCAATCAAAGTAAACTTATTTAATCTTCGCTGGTTTTGGCACGATTGTGGCCTTGCTTTTCGTTTTCTCATTATATTATATTTATACACCATTTTAACAAAGGATTAAAAATCTAAAAGTATAAATTACGAGTATGTACAGTAGGAAACTAATAAATAACCCAACTTAAACATTTCAGAACCGTAATGAACATAAAAAACTTATTTATAGCGTTTTTCAACGGAACATAACCACTATTGCACTGAAAATTCACAAATACTCTTAAACTTCACAAATACACTAAAAATTCACAAATACACTCAAAACTCTCACTAAACTCTCACGAATAAAAATTGACACCGTTTTTAAGAGAAACTTTTTAATTCAAACTAATTTTATTTATTTTCGTAATACACTACCTTAATTTTTGTAATATCGAGAAATTACTTGGCTTAAAATATTATTTTAAACGTTAGAATGAAAACATTAAAAAACGAATATAACTATCTAATATTCATATTTATCTATATATCAAATAAATATATATTATTACGGGCAGTAATTTATATTTATATATTATCATGGGATTTGTTTGGTAAAGGTTCGGATGGTTTAAATGAAAATTGTTTTAAGAGGTTTTTCAAGTACTAGGAATCGACTACGATGGAGCTTGGTTTCGGGAAAAATCGTTTAGGGGTTTTCCGGAGAGGCCAGAGTTGTTTTCTAATTTATTTCTGGGGTTTTCTGATTTCGGGAATAGTCGATTGGTGCTCCGGAGAGGCTCGGGTTTATTTTTTAATATTTTACTGAACCCAGACGACTTTGATGAAAATTACTGAAGAGAAGATTTCAAATACTAGTAATCTATTGTCGGGAAGATGATTTCGGGAAAAATTGGTTAGAAAGTCATCCCATGATATTTTTTAATTTCTTTTTAAACCAAATGACAATGATAAAAATTGCCGAAAAGGGGTTTGCGAGTATTAAAATCGATTGAAATTACAACATTGATGTTGATTCATTTTTATCAATAAGTGAACTTTTGGTAAAATACTCCCTAAATTATGAACCGAAGAATAAAAGTATTATTCAAATAGGATTTAGGTTAAGTATACTAATAAATGTTGTAAATAAAATCGTAAAACTTGTTTAGTCCACCAGTATTACTGAAGTTCGTGCTAACTGCTTAGAAAATACATAGAATGACTTTAAAATGTACCTAAGGCCCATTAAAATATTACCACTTTTAAAACTCATGGAACACCCTGTCTGACCCATTAGAAAATCGTAATACTTGCTTGGAACACTCCTTTTCGTTTCAGTAGTCCACCAGAATTACTGAGGTTCGTGCTAAATGCTTAGAAAATACTTAGAATGACTTTGGAATGTACCTAAGGCCCATTAAAATAATAACATTTTTAAAACTCATGGAACACCCTCATAAAGTTAATGATTTTCAATCTTCGTTACTCCATAATTTTTATAAATTAATGGATATTCGAGTTGTACCACGATAAACCCACTGATTTTCTGGTGGTTCGACAATTGTAACAGATATTTTTTCGATTTCAAGACAATCAGAATAATTTACCTCAGATTTGTATTTTCGAATTCAATATTCCCCAAACTGATAAGGCTGTTGTTCAAGCCCATAGAGTTTTTAATTTCCGCAATTACATTTTCTTCGGTATTTTTACAAATTGTACCAAGTTCTTCTTTTCTCTTTCTTAGTTTATTATACCATAGATTATAAATCTTTCTCCTGTTGACATTCGAATTTTTTATTCCTAGAGTTGAACAAACGTTTTCAAATAAAGGGCTATTAGTTCGCGGAATTTTTGCTGTCTCTAAATTATAATAGCCCAAATTATTAAGAACCCCAATCAAAGTAAACTTATTTAATCTTCGCTGGTTTTGGCACGATTGTGGCCTTGCTTTTCGTTTTCTCATTATATTATATTTATACACCATTTTAACAAAGGATTAAAAATCTAAAAGTATAAATTACGAGTATGTACAGTAGGAAACTAATAAATAACCCAACTTAAACATTTCAGAACCGTAATGAACATAAAAAACTTATTTATAGCGTTTTTCAACGGAACATAACCACTATTGCACTGAAAATTCACAAATACTCTTAAACTTCACAAATACACTAAAAATTCACAAATACACTCAAAACTCTCACTAAACTCTCACGAATAAAAATTGACACCGTTTTTAAGAGAAACTTTTTAATTCAAACTAATTTTATTTATTTTCGTAATACACTACCTTAATTTTTGTAATATCGAGAAATTACTTGGCTTAAAATATTATTTTAAACGTTAGAATGAAAACATTAAAAAACGAATATAACTATCTAATATTCATATTTATCTATATATCAAATAAATATATATTATTACGGGCAGTAATTTATATTTATATATTATCATGGGATTTGTTTGGTAAAGGTTCGGATGGTTTAAATGAAAATTGTTTTAAGAGGTTTTTCAAGTACTAGGAATCGACTACGATGGAGCTTGGTTTCGGGAAAAATCGTTTAGGGGTTTTCCGGAGAGGCCAGAGTTGTTTTCTAATTTATTTCTGGGGTTTTCTGATTTCGGGAATAGTCGATTGGTGCTCCGGAGAGGCTCGGGTTTATTTTTTAATATTTTACTGAACCCAGACGACTTTGATGAAAATTACTGAAGAGAAGATTTCAAATACTAGTAATCTATTGTCGGGAAGATGATTTCGGGAAAAATTGGTTAGAAAGTCATCCCATGATATTTTTTAATTTCTTTTTAAACCAAATGACAATGATAAAAATTGCCGAAAAGGGGTTTGCGAGTATTAAAATCGATTGAAATTACAACATTGATGTTGATTCATTTTTATCAATAAGTGAACTTTTGGTAAAATACTCCCTAAATTATGAACCGAAGAATAAAAGTATTATTCAAATAGGATTTAGGTTAAGTATACTAATAAATGTTGTAAATAAAATCGTAAAACTTGTTTAGTCCACCAGTATTACTGAAGTTCGTGCTAACTGCTTAGAAAATACATAGAATGACTTTAAAATGTACCTAAGGCCCATTATAATATTACCACTTTTAAAACTCATGGAACACCCTGTCTGACCCATTAGAAAATCGTAATACTTGCTTGGAACACTCCTTTTCGTTTCAGTAGTCCACCAGAATTACTGAGGTTCGTGCTAAATGCTTAGAAAATACTTAGAATGACTTTGGAATGTACCTAAGGCCCATTAAAATAATAACATTTTTAAAACTCATGGAGCACCCTGTCAGACCCATTAGAAAATCGTAATACTTGCTTGGGACACTCCTTTTTGTATCAGTAGTCCACCAGTATTACTGAAGTTCGTGCTAAATGCTTAGAAAATACTTAGGATGACTTTGGAATGTACCTAAGGCCCATTAAAATAGTTACATTTTTAAATCTCATGGAACACCCTGTTAGACCCATTATAAAATCGTAATACTTACTGGGTACGCCCATTTTTGTTTCAGTAGTCCACCAGTATTACTGAAGTTCGTGCTAAATGCTTAGAAAATACTAAAAATGACTCTGGAATGTACCTAAGGCCAATTAAAATATTTACATTTTTAAATCTCATGGAACACCCTGTCAGACCCATTAGAAAATCGTAATACTTGCTTGGGACACTTATTTTGGTTTCAGTAGTCCACCAGTATTACTGAAGTTCGTGCTAAATGCTTAGAAAATACTTAGAATGACTTTGGAATGTACCTAAGGCCCACTGAAATAATTACATTTTTAAATCACATGGAACACGCTGTCAGACCCATTAGAAAATCGTAGTAGTCCACCAGTATTACTGAAGTTCGTGCTAAATGCCTCGAAAATACTTAGAATGACTTTGGAATGTACCTAAGGCACATTAGAATAAATACATTTTTAAATCTCATGGAAAACCTTGTCAAACCCATTAAAAAATCGTAATACTTGCTTGGGACACTTCGTTTAGTTTCAGTAGTCCATCAGTATTACTGAAGTTCGCGCTAAATGCTTAGAAAATACTTAGAATGACTTTGGAATGTACCTAAGCTCATTAAAATAATTACATTTTTAAAACTCATGGAACACCCTGTTAGACCCATTAGAAAATCGTAATACTTGCTTGAGACACTCTTTTGTGTTTCAGTAGTCCACCAGTATTACTGAAGTTTGTGCTAAATGCTTACAAAATACTTAAAATGACTTTGGAATGTACCTAAGGCCCATTAAAATAATTACATTTTTAAATCTCATGGAACACCCTGTCAGACACATTAGAAGATCATATAACTTGCTTGGGATACTCCTTCTTGTTTCAGTAGTCCACCAGAATTACTGAAGTTCGTTCTAAATGCTTAGAAAATGCTTAGGGTGACTTTAGAATGTATCTAAGGCCCATTAAAATAATTACATTTTTAAATCTCATGGAACACCCTGTCAGACACATTAGAAGATCATATAACTTGCTTGGGATACTCCTTCTTGTTTCAGTAGTCCACCAGAATTACTGAAGTTTGTGCTAAATGCTTAGAAAATACTTAGAATGACTTTGGAATGTACCTAAGGCCCATTAAAATAATTACATTTTTAAAACTCATGGAACACACTGATAGACCCATTATAAAATCGTAATATTTGCTTGGGACGCTGCTTTTCGTTTCAGTAGTCCACCAGTATTACTGAAGCTTGTGCTAAATGCTTAGAAAATACTTAGAATGACTTTGGAATGTACCTAAAGCCCATTAAAATATTACCATTTTTAAAACTCTTGGGACACCCTGTCAGAACCATTAGAAAATCGTAATACTTACTGGGTACGCCCATTTTTGTTTCAGTAGTCCACCAGTATTACTGAAGTTCGTGGTAAATGCTTAGAAAATGCTTAGAATAACTTTAGAATGTACCTAAGGCCCATTAAAATAATTACATTTTTAAAACTCATGGAACACACTGTCAGACCCATTAGAAAATCATATAACTTGCTAGGGATACTCCTTTTAGTTTCAGTAGTTCACCAGTGTTACTAAAGTTCGTGCTAAATGCTTAGAAAATACTTAGAATGTACCTGAGGCTCATTAAAATAATTACATTTTAAAACTCATGGAACACCCTGTCTGACCCATTAGAAAATCGTAATACTTGCTTGGAACACTCCTTTTTTGTTTCAGTAGTCCACCAGTATTACTGAAGTTCGCGCTAAATGCTTAGAAAATACTTATATTGACTTTGGAATGTACCTAAGGCCCATTAAAATAACTACATTTTTAAAACTCATGGAACACCTTGTCAGACCCATTAGAATATTGTAATACTTGCTTGGGACACTCCTTTTTGTTTCAGTAGTCCACCAGTATTACTGTTCGTGCTTAATGCTTAGCAAATACTTACATTGATTTTGGACGTACCTAAGGCCCATTAAAATAACTACATTTTTAAAACTCATGGAACACCCTGTCAGACCCATTAGAAAATCATAAAACTTTTTCGGAACCCTCCTTTTTGTTTCAGTAGTCCCAGTAGAACACCCTGTCAGAACCATTAAAAATCGTAATACTTGCTTGGGACACTACTTTCTGTATCAGTAGTCCACCAGTATTACTGAAGTTCGTATTAAATGCACAGAAAATACTTAGAATGACTTTGGAATGTACCTAAGGCCCATTAAAGTATTACCACTTTTAAAACTCATAGAACACCCTGTCAGACAGGGTGAGAATGACTTCGGAATGTACCTAAGGCCCATTAAAATCATTAAATTTTTAAAACTCATGGAACACTCTATCAGACCCATTAGAAAATCGTAATACTTGCTTGGGATACTCCTTCTTGTTTCAGTAGTTCACCAGTGTTACTGAAGTTCGTGCTAAATGCTTAGAAAATACTTAGAATGACTTTGGAATGTATCTAATGCCCATTAAATTAATTACATTTTTAAGTCTCATGGAACACCCTGTCAGACCCATTAGAAAATCGTAATACTTGCTACGAACAGTTCTTTTAGTTTCAGTAGTCCACCAGTATTACTGAAGTTTGTGCTAAATACTTAGGAAATACTTAGAACGAATTTTGAATGTACCTAAGGCCCATTAAGAAAATCGTAATACTTGCTTGGGATGCTCCTTTTAGTTTCAGTAGTCCACCAGTAACACTGAAGTTTGTGCTAAATGCTTAGAAACTACTTAGAATGACTTTGGAATGTACCTAAGGCCCATTAAAATAATAACATTTTTAAATCTTTTGGAACACCCTGTCAGACCCATTAGAAAATCGTAATACTTGCCTGGGACACTCCTTTTTGTATCAGTAGTCTACCAGAAATACTGAAATTCGTGCTAAATGCTTAGAAAATACTTAGAATGAATTTGGAATGTACCTAAGGCCCATTAAAATAATTACGTTTTTAAAATTCATGGAACACTCTGTCAGACCAATTAGAAAATCGTAATATTTGCTAGGTACACTCCTTTTTGTATCAGTAGTCCACCAATATCACTCAAGTTCGTGCTAAATGCTTAGAAAATACTTAGAATGACCTTGGAATGTACCTAAGGCCAATTAAAATAATTACATTTTTAAATCTCATGGAACGCCCTGTCAGACCCATTAGAAAATCGTAATACTTGCTTGGGATACTCCTTTTAGTTTCAGTAGTCCACCAGTAACACTGAAGTTTGTGCTAAATGCTTAGAAACTACTTAGAATGACTTTGGAATGTACCTAAGGCCCATTAAAATAATTACATTTTTAAATCTTTTGGAACACCCTGTCAGACCCATTAGAAAATCGTAATACTTGCTTGAGACACTCCTTTTTGTATCAGTAGTCCACCAGTATTACTGAAGTTCGTGCTAAATGCTTAGAAAATACTTAGAATGACTTTGAAATGTACCTAAGTCACATTAAAATAATTACATTTTTAAAACTTTTGAAACACTCTGTCAGACCCATTAGAAAATCGTAATACTTGTTTGGGACACTCCTTTTTGTATCAGTAGTCCACCAGTATTACTGAAGTTCGTGCTAAATGCTTAGACAATACTTAGAATGACTTTGGAATGTACCTAAGGCCCATTAAAATATTTACATTTTTAAATCTCATGGAACTGCCAGTCAGACCCATTAGAAAATCGTAAGACTTGCTTGGGACACTCTTTTTTGTTTCAGTAGTCCACCAGTATTACTGAAGTTTGTGCTAAATGCTTAGAAAATACTTAGAATGACTTTGGAATGTACCTAAGGCCCATTAAAATATTTTCATTTTTAAATCTCATGGAACACCATGTCAGACCGATTAGAAAATCCTAATACTTGCTTGGGACACTTCTTTTGGTTTCAGTAGTCCACCAATATTACTGAAGTTCGTGCTAAATGCTTAGAAAATACTTAGAATGACTTTGGAATGTATCTAAGACCCATTAAAATAATTACATTTTTAAGTCTCATGGAACACCCTAGTAGACCCATTAGAAAATCGTAATACTTGCTTGGGACAATCCGTTTTGTACCAGTAGTCCACCAGTATTACTGGGGTTTGTGGTAAATGCTTAGAAAATACTTAGAATGAATTTGGAATGTACCTAAGCCCTTTAAAATAATTACATTTTAAAAACTCATGGAACACCCTGTCCGACCCATTAGAAAATCGTAGTACTTGCTTGGGATACTCCTTTTTGTTTCAGTAGTCCACCAGTATTATCAAAGTTCGTGGTAAATGCTTATAAAATACTTAGAATGACTTTGGAATGTATCTAAGGCCCATTGAAATAATTACATTTTCAAGTCTCATGGAACACGCTGTCAGAGCCATTAGAAAATCGTTATAATGACTTAAGACACTCCGTTTTGTATCAGTAGTCCACCAGAATTACTAAAGTTCGTGCTAAATGCTTAGAAAATACTTAGAATGACTTTGGAATGTACCTAAGTCACATTAAAATAGTACCATTTTTAAATCTCATGGAACACCATGTTAGACCCTTTAGAAAATCGGAATACTTGCTCGGGACACTCGGTTTTGTATCTGTAGTCCACCAGTATTACTGAAGTTCGTGCCAAATGCGTAGAAAATACTTAGAATGACTTTGGAATGTACATAAATTACATTTTTAAATCTCATGGAAAACATTGTCAGACCCATTAAAAAACCGTAATACTTGCTTGGGACACTCCTTTTAGTTTCAGTAGTCTACCAGTATTACTGAGGTTTGTGCTAAATGATTAGAAAATACTTAGAATGAATTTGAAATGTACCTAAGCCCTTTAAAATAATTACATTTTAAAAACTCATGGAACACCCTGTCCGACCCATTAGAAAATCGTAATACTTGCTTGGGATACTCCTTCTTGTTTCAGTAGTCCACCAGTATTACTGAAGTTCGTGCTAAATGCTTAGAAAATACTTAGAATGACTTTGGAATGTACCTAATGCCCATTAAAATAATTACATTATTAAAACTCATGTAACACCCTGTCAGACTCATTAAAAAACCGTAATACTTGCTTGGGACACTCCTTTTAGTTTCAGTAGTCCACCAGTATTACTGAGGTTCGTGCTAAATGCTTAGAAAATACTTAGAATGAATTTGGGATGTACCTAGGGCCCATTAAAATAATTACATTTTTAAATCTCATGAAACACCCTGTTAGACCCATTAGAAATTCGTAATACTTGCTTGGGACACTCCGTTTTGTATCGTTAGTCCACTAGTATTACGGAAGTTCGTGATAAATGCTTAGAAAATACTTAGAATGACTTTGGAATGTAACTAAGGCCCATTAAAATAATTACATTTTTAAAACTCATGGAACACCCTGTCAGACCCATTAGAAAATTATATAACTTGCTTATGATACTCCATCTTGTTTCAGTAGTCCACCAGTATCACTGGAGTTTGTGCTAAATGCTTAGAAAATACTTAGAATGACTTTGGGATGTACCTAAGGCCCATGAACATAATTACATTTTTAAATCTCTTGGGACACCCTGTCAGACCCATTAGAAAATCGTAATACTTGCTTGGGACACTTCATTTAGTTTCAGTAGTCCACCAGTATTACTGAAGTTTGTGCTAAATGCTTAGAAAATACTTAGAATGACTTTGGAATGTACCTAAGGCCCATTGAAATAATTACATTTTTAAAACTCATGGAACACCCTGTCAGACCCATTAGAATATCGTAATACTTGCTTGGGACACTTATTTTTGTTTCAGTAGTCCACCAGTATTACTGAGGTTTGTGCTAAATGCTTATAAAATACTTAGAATGAATTCGGAATGTACCTAAGCCCCTTTAAAATAATTACATTTTTTAAACTTATGGAACACCCTATCCGACCCTTTAGAAAATCCTAATACTTGCTTGGGATACTCCTTTTTGTTTCAGTAGTCCACCAGTACCACCGAAGTTCGTGCTAAATGCTTAGAAAATACTTAGAATGACTTTGGAATGTACCTAAGGCCTATTAAAATAATACCATTTTTAAATCTCATGGGACACCCTGTTAGACCCATTAGAAAATTATATAACTTGCTTATGATACTCCTTTTTGTTTCAGTAGTCCACCAGTATTACTGAAGTTCGTGCTAAATGCTTAGAAAAACTTAAGATGACTTTGGAATGTACCTAAGACCCATTGAATTATTTACATTTTTAAATCTCATGGAACACCCTGCCAGACCCATTAGAAAACCGTAATACTTGCTTGGGACACTCCTTTTAGTTTCAGTAGTCCACCAGTATTACTGAAGTTCGTGCTAAATGCTTAGAAAATACTTAGAATGACTTTGGAATGTACCTAAGGCCCAATAAAATAATTACATTTTTAAATCTCATGAAACACCCTGTCAGACCCATTAGAAAATCGTAATACTTGCATGGGACACTCCTTTTTGTTTCAGTAGACCACCAATATTACTGAAGTTCGTGCTAAATGCTTAGAAAATACTTAGAATGACTTTGGAATGTACCTAAGGCCCATTAAAATAATTACATTTTTAAATCTCATGAAACACCCTGCCAGACCCATTAGAAAACCGTAATACTTGCTTGGGACACTCCTTTTAGTTTCAGTAGTCCACCAGTATTACTGAAGTTCGTGCTAAATGCTTAGAAAATACTTAGAATGACTTTGGAATGTACCTAAGGCCCATTAAAATAATTACATTTTTAAATCTCATGAAACACCCTGTCAGACCCATTAGAAAACCGTAATACTTGCTTGGGACACTCCTTTTAGTTTCAGTAGTCCACCAGTATTACTGAAGTTCGTGCTAAATGCTTAGAAAATACTTAGAATGACTTTGGAATGTACCTAAGGCCAATTAAAATAATTACATTTTTAAAACCCATGTAACACCCTGTCAGACCCATTAGAAAATCATATAACTTGCTTGGGACACTCCTTTGTTTTTCAGTAGTTTACCAGTATCACTGAAGTTCGTGCTAAATGCTTAGAGAATACTTAGGATGACTTTGGAATGTACCGAATGCCCAGTAAAATAATTACATTATTAAAACTCTTGGCACACCCTGTCAGACGCATTAGAAAATCAGCTAGCTTGCATGGGATACTCCTTTTTGTTTCAGTAGCCCACCAGTATCACTGAAGTTCGTGCTAAATGCTTAGAAAATACTTAGAATGACTTTGGGATGTACCTAAGGCCCATGAACATAATTACATTTTTAAATCTCTTGGAACACCCTGTCAGACCAATTAGAAAATCGTAATACTACCTTGGGACACTTAATTTAGTTTCAGTAGTCCACCAGTATCACTGAAGTTTGTGCTAATTGCTTAGAAAATAATTAGAATGACTTTGGAATGTACCTAATGTCCATTAAAATAATTACATTTTTAAAACGCATGGAACACCCTGGCAGACCCATTAGAAAATCGTAATACTTGCTTGGGACACTCCTTTTAGTTTCAGTAGTTCAGAGCTATATTTTTAGAAACTACTTAGAATGACTTTGGAATGTACCTAAGGCCCATTAAAATAATTACATTTTTAAAACTCATGGAACACCCAGTCAGACCCATTAGAAAGTCGTAATACTTGCTTGGGACACTCCTTCTTGTTTCGGTAGTCCACCAGTATTACTGAAGTTTGTGCTAAATGCTTAGAAAATACTTAGAATGACTTTGGAATGTATCTAAGGCCCATTAAACAATAACATTTTTAAGTCTCATGGAACACCCTGTCAGACCCATTAGAATATCGTAATACTTGCTTGGGACACTTCTTCTTGTTTCAGTAGTCCACCAGTATCACTGAAGTTCGTGCTAAATGCTTAGAAGATACTTTGAATAACTTTGGAATGTACCTAAGGCACATTAAAATATTACCATTTTTAAATCTCATGGAACACCCTGATAGACCTATTAGGAAATCGTAATACTTGCTTGGGACACTCCTTTTTGTGTCAGTAGTCCACCAGTATTACTGAAGTTCGTGCTAAATGCTTAGCGTAATACTTGCTTGGGACACTCCATCTTGTTTCAGTAGTCCACCAGTATTACTGAAGTTCGTGCTAAATGCTTAGAAAATACTTTGAATAACTTTGGAATGTACCTAAGGCACATTAAAATATTACCATTTTTAAATCTCATGGAACACCCTGTTAGACCTGTTAGGAAATTTTAATACTTGCTTGGGACACTCCTTTTTGTGTCAGTAGTCCACCAGTATTACTGAAGTTCGTGCTAAATGCTTAGCGTAATACTTGCTTGGGACACTCCTTTTAGTTTCAGTAGTCCACTAGTATTACTGAAGCTCGTGCTAAATGCTTAGAAAATACTTAGAATGACTTTGGAATGTACCTAAGGCACATTAAAATATTTACATTTGTAAATCTCATGGGACACCCTGTCAGACCCATTAGAAAATCGTAGTACTTGCTCGGGACACTTCTTTTTGTTTCAGTAGTCCACCAGTATTACTGAAGTTCGTGCTAAATGCTTAGACAATACTTAGAATGACTTTGGAATGTACCTAAGGCACATTAAAATAATACCATTTTCAAACCTGATGGGACACCCTGTCAGACCCTTTAGAAAATTATATCACTTGCTTGGGATACTCTTTTTTGTTTCAGTAGTCCACCAGTATTACTGAAATTATTTATTATTTATTTACATTTATTATTCGATCTCTTCTTAGCAACCATAAAGCTTTTATTACTGATCGATTGCGAAAGACGAATATAAAGAATACGAGTGTGGTATGCCATGAGAATAGAGTCGCTCGAGTTTGTTTTTTGTTTTTATTTGTTTGAATTTGTTTAAAATTTTAATAAAAGAATGAAATATTCGTTGACAATATAACCACAATTTGTTTTGATTTCGCGTGGTAATTTATTTTAAATTTTGTAGATATAACTATTGAAGAAATTCATAAAACTAAACATCATAAATCCACCTCTAAAATAATATGCGTTTTCTATAAATAATAATAATACAGTAAATTGGAATTACACTTTAGAAAATTCGATTTATTCTACATACTCGTCCTTATCTACAACATTATTCAACCAAACCAAAACACATGAATAAATAAAATAAACAAAAAATTAATTTTTGATATTGCTATTCAAAAATATTTGAATAGCAATATCAAAAATTAATTTCTTATGAAAAATTAAAATTTCGTCTTTAAAAACAATCTATAAACTATAAAATTATGCACTTACAAAATTAAGTATGTTTTTAACCAGCTAAAGTGAGCGGCGATTAAAAATGTGAAATTTTGTGTTTTGTTTTTTATCTTCTATTCATTGAATGTTATACAAAAACATAAATTTTGTTTCATTACTCTCGGTTGACGAATATAAAATAATTCCATAAAAGTTGATTATAACACAGAAAAATGATGAATAATTGTAAATCGAAGAGTTATTTCCATTCCTGAATATACGTGGTTCCACGTAGCACGATTTTTTGTTTAAGTTTAGCTTTCGTTTTGGATTGAAAAAACTACTAAATAAAACATACAGAAGAGAAGTAATAGAATAAAAAAATTACCAAAATGCAGTTTGCGTCAAAATAAAACAATCGGAATGAATTAAAAATAACACCCACTACCTCTATGCTGTAGTGCTGAATAATGCATGAATATAATGTTGAAATAACTTTAGAATCTGTAGGATTACAATAAGCTTATGTGAAAATAGTTTGTTCTGTTGTTCCGAAGATGTTGGCCGTTAGCATCTAACCATAATGTAACCGACCAAATGGTACAGTGGTTAAAGCTTTGGCGTTTGGATCGGGAGATACCGGGTTCGAATCTCAATAGGGTCAGGATGTAAAGGGAATTTTCATCAACAGATTACGATATGTGATGAAATGGAACACATCTATGACCCCCCGTGGGAGTGCAAAACTCATGGGCCGACTCGACTTCCATGCCAGTATAGGGTAAAAATTGTATTTTATCATTTGTTTTCGACCTCCTGGTAGAATGCAGATCTCAGTACCAATTCGTCTTTCAGATAATATACTTTAATGCAATACTTATAGCAAGAGAATGTTTGATTTCTAGAGAATGACATTGGTATGTTTGAACTTGCCCTCATTACAAGATAATATAATTATTCATAAAGCTATTTTTATTTACTAGCCTCAAAAATTCATGTTATACAATGGAACGATTAGTTGTGAACTATAAAATTTTGTTTAACCGATACAATCAAAAACTGTTTCAATTTAATTTTGACTTTCTACGTTGCATCGTCTCCATGTTAACGAAGATCATCAAATATAAGTTTGTTTCATGACTTCCGACATAAATGCGTAATCGAATCAAAGAGTTTTAGAATATTTTGTTTCAGTCTCACTAGAATATTATAAATTAGGTACAATATCAGTAACACTGAGAATAATAATATTTGAAAAGGTATGCTTTACAAAAAATTAACTTATTTTTATTTGAATAATTTTTCGTTTATAATTTAAAATAAATTGTGAATGATAAATTCGGAAACAGTAAGTTTATTTAGCTACACTAACCTGAGGCGAAGTTTTCATATTTTAGGTGGTTTACCATAATTAATCGTATATAACTGATCTAATCGAACATATACATTTCGTTTGAGGAAAACGTTCTAAATCTAACCATTCAATTTGTAAGCAAACTGCTAGCGATTTCCAGGAATACAACAATCTGTTTGCGAATATAAATTAAAAATACCAAAATAAAGAGTTTTAAAACTATGTTTCTTATTTGTTTCATTTATTCTTCTATTTTCTAAACATTTTTAATTTATTTATTTCAGTTTATATATGTGTTCTATTTTATAAACAAACAAACATGGTAGTAAACTAAACCAAACATATAAATAAATAAATGTATATGGGTTTTAATTAATAATAACATCAGAATTTTGTACAATTTTATTGTAATGCATAATAGTTGTGTAAAATTATACAGTACTACACTAAGTTCTACGTATTGCATAGTTACTTGTGGGTGTGATATACCAGTATAAATATTTGAGTTCATGTTCATTATACAATATAACAATCTGTTGAGCTTTTCAATTTTGTACTGAATATTTCATTGTAATATGATTTGAAATGGATGTAAAATGTTTGTAGAGCGCAATAGACAAGTTCTTTTTATTAACAGCAGACTGTATCATAGATTTTGCATTATATAGAGTCTATGTGTAACGCTGTGCTATACTGTAGAGATGAAATTAAAATAATTTTTGACAACAAAAATATAACATTTTTGTAATTAATTTCTATTTCATGTCGTTTAATTCACAATCTCTCATGTTTCTATATTCTAAGTATCATGCCTTGTTATTATTGTATACAGTTGCTGTTGTTTCATGTTAAAATTAAAATTCCATCCATATTGTTCGGTTGTGAGAATTAAAAAAAGATCGTGATACTTTGGTCTGAATACTGTATACGTATCATGTCCTATATTCCGGTGAAAAAAACATTTTTTTATGGAAATTAGGTTACAATTCGTAATGCTGTTGTAATGAATAAGGGTTATAAAATGGATTAACAATTTCGTTTTTTGTTAATTCATGATAGGCTACGTTAGTTTCAAATGAATATATATGCTAGAATTAAAATCCTATAATTAAGAACCGGTTAGTGTCACGAATTTTTTGCATTTATCTTTTATGAGTTTGGAGAAATGGTCATGAATTAGGAGGTTATAAAATGGAATAGGTAAATCGTTTATCATCATCGTGCTCACTTATAGGAAGAATAAAAAATTATGCGCTGAATGTCACGTAAAATAATAATTTGAAAATATTTTAAACTTTAGAAAGAATGCTATCCGATTTTTATTATTATTCAGTAAACAAATTTTTAATATTATGATTAATTAGAAAAATATATTTTTTTAATAACTAATGTTAGTTAGTTTTTTGTTGGAGTATCAAATTATCTAATATAAATTTCAATGGTAATTGATATCAGAAGTGAGATTAATCTATGTATGTGAAGGTGATCCGAAAAGTAGCCCGAAACTAAAAAAAATGTGTTTTTGTTTAATCTATAATATTTTCGGAATTAGAAAAACTGAATTCATTACCTTTAATTCTTATCCCAAAATTGATTTTACATCAGCATACTACAACAAAATTTGATTTTAGCAGCCACTTCTAAAAAATAGAATAAAATTTAATGAATAAATATATAATATGTATCAGTAAAGCAAATTTACTGACAATTAAAAAAAAATAGTCTGTATTTAAAATATGAGTATAATGATATTACGTAAGATTTTGAAAAAAAAACTTTACCTAAAGATTACCTGGAACTTCAGCCATTGTCACGAAGTGAGTGTAGGTTATCTGTAATCCAAAAAATGTACGCCCACTTCTATAGGAGGTGGAAAGAATTTTCAAACACAGTTTGTAACGATTTTGAACAAACAATTAACAAAGACATTTTCTTCTGATTCTACACTACTTTGTGACAGTGGCCGAAGCTTCAGGTAATCACTATTTCTTAGTAAATCTTTTGATGAAATCGTTACATACTGAAGCTGGCACGAAACTTCCCTCCACCTCGTATAGAAATGTGGCAACATGGTAGACTACTTCGTGACATCGGTGTGCAGTTTTAATCATTTATCAAAAGTGTAGCTACACAAATAATCATTTTTCAAAAGTGTATTTACACAATTTAATCAAAAGTGTAGTAGGTACTAATAGGTACTTTAAATTTGAAAATCATGTTAAATAAAAATATACATATAAACCATTTAAAGTTATTGTAACGCGCGCGACTAGAAGCCAACGAAGGAGTGATCTGGATACTTCTACTTCTCTGGTTTATTTTCGCCCGGTTGACAGAAATATCCTTACAGGGATTTCAGGCGGTCAGTTAACTTCCGGCTAGAGCTCAGGGTATTGGAGTGGGATTTCCAAAATTTGTATTGATCAATTTTAGACCGCAGGCTGAAGATGTGAAAAGGAATCAATTACAAGGACCATGACCAACTAACATCGGATTCAATCTCATATATCTACTCTCTAGGTCATCCTTCAATAATTTAGACTTTTAGCCCCTCATAGTTCGGTTTGAAATTGAAAGAAGCAAGATTTCAAGTTTTGAATTCATAAATTAAAAAAAAAGTAAAGAGAAAAAAATATAAACAAGAAACAAAATTTATAAAAGGAAAATACAGATATATACTATTAAATCTAGCTAGAGCTACCCTATACCGTTCTACCCTAATCTTAATACTAATAATGTTTTCTATACTACTTAAGCAACTTTACTATTTCATCAAACATAATATATCAAAAAAAAATTAAAATATAACAATTTACAAAATAAAAATGTTTTTTCACCTGATAATTGATGACTGTTGCGTGATGATAATGTTGAGACTGCCAATATGTTGATTGATGACTTTATTTGTATGGATTGTAAACGATCAATGTCGTACCAGCTTGTAAGCGGTGTATTGAAGCTGTACCGACGAACAACTTATTTCAACTCAAGCTTACGTAGATAATTTAAAGTACCGCCAAAAACTTGACAGGTTTTTCTTTTGTTGTAAAATTTGTTACTTTGTGAATATGTTGTTAGGGTTCATATTTCTGGTTCAAGCGATTTATTTCTTATTAATATTATGATTATTTTAGTAACAATTATTTATTTAATATTATTATTATGTAGATGTAGGTAACTTATTTATTATATGGTACTCATTTAATGTTATGTTTTTTTTGTGATTAGCAATACGAATTTAAATTGCATCACCTGTAGTCAAACACTGAAGATAAACGCTCGGACGTCTTTTATGTTAGTTTCTACCAGTTCACTGGTCCACCGTATTTATCATACGACCCGTTTAACGGCTACCACCTAGAATTATGATATTCTTCGTTTTTACACATTTAATTTTTTTTAAATTTCTAGTCACTATATTTTAGTTTGTTATATTTTAGGTAATCGTAATCACTAAAGGCTTATTATATCTTTGACACCGGATATAATTTATGTTTAGGCACTGTAATTTTTAGTTACTAATTTAATATTTCTATGTTAGTTTTTTAATGTGTTTTCAATTAACGTTATACAATTTTCATTGTTCACTAGAACTCATAGTTTATTTGCTTTTAGCCACTATATTTTAAAAGTTTTTTTATGTTTATTATTAAACAAACTTTAACCAATCAAACTAATCACTATACATACTTAAAACTAACTTCTTTAAATTTATGTATGCTGCAGTTTATAAATTTTGCATGCCATTTTGCATTTTTAAAATTCACCTTTTCTCTTATCCCGTATAATACAACCGAAGAACCACATTTATTTTCACTTTCTGTCCCCTTTCTTTCATTTACTTCGGTTTTTATAAAAAAATTAGATAACTGATCACTCGACTGTCTACAACATTTCTTTTTTCCGCTATCCCAACTCTACACAAAAATATAGGTCATGCATATGAGCCCAATCCTTGGGGCGATATGCAACGCGAATCGTAACAGTATTTAAATATATTTTGATAAATAATGTAAAGTAAGATTATATGTCTATGCGGTTAAATGTGTTTAGGTTATCCAATTCAAGCTTGATAAAGTAAACTTAAAAAAAACACACAAAATATTCGGAATGTATTGTAATTTTTATTTCATTTTACAGATTGATCCTTGCCATTTTTAGTTAAACAAGATATCATTCAAATGTCCTCCACGGGACTTCTTACAGGCCTTGATTCTTTTGCGGTAATTTTCAATGACTTTTCGGCACATTTCGGGCGGTATCTCGGCCATTACCTTACGAATATTAGTTTTCAATTCGTCAAGAGTTTGAGGATTGTTTGCGTAAACACGATCTTTCGCGTAGCCCCACAAAAAGAAATCCAAAGGCGTTAAATCACAGGATCTTGGAGGCCAATTGACATCAGCCAATCGCGAAATCAAACGTCCAGGAAATTTCTCTTGCAAAAGATCTCGATTTGCTCGTGTTACGTGACTGGTTGCTCCATCCTGCTGGAACCACATATCGTCAAGATCATAATCTTCGAAATAATCGGTTAACATGCGGCCATAGCGCTCAGAATTGACGGTAACGGTTCGTCCATGGTTGTTCTCAAAAAAATACGGCCCAATCACACCACCAGACCACAATGCGCACCAAACAGTGACTTTTTCCGGGTGTAATGGCTTCTCTACAATCAATTGTGGATTTTCTGAGCCCCAAATTCTACAGTTTTGCTTATTAACGTATCCACCAAGCGAAAAATGAGCTTCATCACTGAAGAAAATTTTGTTCGAAAAATCAGCATCGACGGCCTGTTTTTCCAACACCCAATTTGCGTATGTTCTTCGTTGTCCATGGTCAGCAGGCTTTAGCTCTTGTGTCAAATGGACTTTATACGGATGAAGATGCAAATCCAGATGCAAAATGCGCCATAATGAGCCATAAGATAGGCCTAAATGTTGAGCTCGACGAGGAATTGACAAATTTGGATCTTCTTCCACACTTTCAGCTACAGAAGCGATATTTTCAGCATTGCGAATGTTTCGATGATGCACAGACCTTACAATATCAGTAACAGATCCAGTTTGTTCAAATTTATTCACTGTATTCAATATGGTTTGCTTTGTAGGACGATTATGACGACCATAATCTGGTCGTAAAGCGCGAAAT